>CM017464.2:3820094-3957573 GCA_007827005.2 Populus simonii
CCTTCCTTTGTTAGGAAGCAAGTTACACTTTGGAGTAAAAGAAAAATATTGCTCAATCGAAGCATAAAGAAGAGATTAGGTGTTTTCAATGTCAAGAGCTTGGACATTATACACATGATGTCCAAATAATAGAATTATGGTTATATGAGATGATGGTGAGCTGAAATCGGCTAGTGAGGATCATTTGAAGGGGATGTCAAAGCTCGATGATTGTAGTGATGTGGAGTATGTTGTGCAAGGAGAGTCATTGGTTAGATCTTTGAGTGTTCAAGTTTATGAAGAGGATGTAGAGCAACATAGGTAGAATATCTTTCATACTAGATGCTACATTGATAATAAAATATGTAGTATGATAATTGATAATGGTAGTTGTACTAATGTTGCTAGCCCAATTTAATTAGAAAGTTGAACCTAAATACATATAAATATGCTAAGTCATATAAAGATTTACACACTTGCTCCATTGTCATCAAGGCAAGTGTACGTGGATCAATTAAAGTTTAAGAAAGCTTAGGAAGCTAAACAAGAATTTATAAACAATAATGGTGAGGATGGTGAGGCCAAGTGGAAATAAGATGAGTTATAAGTGTGAAACAATTGAGGAGAGAGTTTCAGCCATTAGAAATAGTTTTGAAGATTTTGGCCACAAAAGAAGAAAACATACAGAAGGCCAAGAGTGGAGAGAAGAACATAATGGTGAGAAAAGTGTAGAAAAATTGGGGAAACACCTTAATTTATATGCGGAATTTGAGGATATCTTTCCTTAAAGATCCCTAGTTGTTTGTCACCAATTCAAGGGATTGAACATCAAATTGATTTGTGCCATCAGCATCAATTCCAAACCGGCTAGCCTATAGAAATAATCCCGATGAGACTAAGGAGCTTCAAAGTCAAGTAGAAGAGTTGATGTTGAAATGGTACATTCGAGAAAGTATGTGTTCTTGTGCAGTTCCAGTCTTACTTGTGCCTAAAAAAACAATACTTGGCATAAGTACATTGATTGTAGAGCCATTAACAACATTATTGTAAAGTATAGATATCATATCCCTTAGATTAGATAATATGCTTGATAAGTTACATGGTTCTTCTGTTTTTTTTAAAATTGATTTGAAAAATAGTTATTATCAAATTAGAATGAAAGAATGAGATGCATGGAAGACAACATTCAAAACTAAATATGGATTATATGAAAGGATAGTGATGCTTTTTGGTTTGATTAATGCCCCTAGTACATTCGTGTACATTCATGAGGTTATTGAATCATGTGTTGAGATCTTTCATTGGATTTGTTGCCTATTTTGATAATATCTTGATTTATAGCAAAGGATTAAATGTGCATATTAATAATTTAAGACAAGTTCTTGGAATATTTAGAAAGGAAAAGATTATATACTAATCTAAAGAAGTGTGATTTTTGCATAAAAAGAATTAAACTCTTAGGTTATGTTGTTAGTGCAAAAGAGTTTAAGCATTAATGACAACCTTGAAGACTTGACAACATTATCTTTGGCCTAAGAAATTTGTGATACATAAGGACCATCAATCTCTAAAACACTTAAAGAGCCAAGGTAAGTTGAGTAGACAACATGCCAAGTGGATTGAGTTCATTGAGATGTTCTCGTATGTCATGAAGTATAAGCAAGGTAAGGAAAACATCGCTGTGGATTCATTGTCTTGAAGGTAAGTTGTGAAAGAATTATATATGATGATGGATGACTTTGGTCAAGTGTATGGACAATGTGAACATTCGATCTTTGATAAGTATTTTAAGCATGATGAATTTTTGTTTAAACATAAGAGATTGTGTGAGTCTAAATGTTTACGGAAGCTTCTAGGGACGTTTTAATAGGACATTTGGGGTAGCTATAACTTTGTATATGATACATGAGCATTTTTACTGGCGTAACAAGAAAATAAAAGTTCAAAGAATATGTGATAGATGCATAGCATGTAAACAAATCATATCCAAAGGCATTCCTCAATGTTTGTATACACCTTTACCAATACCCAATAAACCAAGGGTATATGTCAAAGGATTTTGTTTTAAGGTTACCTAGATCTAAAAAAGATAGAGATTCAATATTTATTGTAAATAGGTTTTATAAGATAGCACAATTCATATCATTCCATAAAGCCGATTATACAACAAATATAGCGAATCTTTTCTTTAGAAAAAGTTTGGTTACATTGTGTTTCAAGGAATATTGTGTCTAATAGAGATGTTAAATTTCTAAGCTACTTTTGAAAGTTTTGTAAGGTAAGTTAAGAACTAAATTGTTATTTTTTACTATTTGTCATCTACAGACAAAAGGCCAAACAGGTAAAAACAACTTTAACTCAATTGTTGAAAACTATTATCTAAAGAATCTTAAAAATTAAGAAAATTGTGTCATCTAATGAGTTTGCATATAATAAGAGTGCATTCTACAACAAAAAAATTTCCTTTTGAGATTGTGTATGGTTTTAATCATTTAACTCCATTGGATTTATTGTCTTAAACTGTTGATGAAAAAGTTAGTTTTGATGAGAATAGAAAAGCACAGGTTGTCAAAAATTTGCATACAAAGGTACAACAACATATTGAAAAATTAAATGAACAATATGCATTAAAAGCCAATAAGAGAAGGAAAAAAGGTGGTTTGAGTGCATATAAGAAAAAATAGATTTCTTGCTTAAAAGAGATTTAAGTTGATGCCGAGAGGACGAGATCATTCCAAATCATTGAGAAGATCAATGATAACGCCTACAAAGTGAAATTATCAGGTGAATTAAGGTATTAGTGCTATATTTAATGTTTTTGAGCTTTCTTTATTTGATGTAGATGATGATTTGAGAGCAAATCCTCACTTCTAACACTAAGAGATTCCATGGGGTCCAATCACAAGACTTAGAGCAGAGAAGTTCAAGAAGGCAATTAATAAACTTCTTCAAGATACATCGTCTAAAATGGACTTCGAGAGGATATCAAGAATGAAGAATAAGTCTTGAATAATTTGATTCACGTTCAAGAAGGGCTTATAGAGGATCATCCAGATATTACAAAAAGATTGAAATAAAAAAAAATTAAATTTGTCAATTTTGACCTTTCGCTACTGTTTTGACCATAAAAGGAGCTACAGAAAGAATTTTGATGTGATTCCAGATGCATTGGAAAGTGGACAACCACAACTTTCAATGATATATGGTTGAGTTTTAATTCGTCAAGACAAAGGAGGATCATCTGTTTGAACTTGGGCTTCGATTATGCTAGTAAATCCAACAAATTACAAATGAATGTTCAAAGAATATATGATAGATGCATAGCATGTAAACAAACCAAGTTTAAAGTCATTCCTCAATGTTTGTATACATCTTTACTAGTATATAAGAAACCTTGGATTGATATATCAAAGGATTTTGTTTTATGGCATAGATTCAATATTTGTTGTTTCGGATAGTTTTTCTAAGATAGCGCATTTCATTTATTTCATAAAATTGATGATGCAACCAATATAGCGAATCTTTTCTTTAAAACATAGTTTGGTTATATTGTGTTTCAAGGAGCATTGTGTCTGATAAAGATGTTAAATTTCTAAGCTACTTTTGAAAAGTTCTGTGGGGTAAGTTAGAAACTATATTGTTATTTTTTACTACTATATCATCCATAAATAGAAGGCCAAACATAGATGGTAAATACAACTTTAACTCAATTGTTAAAAACTATTATCCAAAAAAATCTTAAAAATTAAGAAAATTGTTTGTCATTTAATGAGTTTGCATATAATAGGAGTGCATTCTACAAAAAGTTTTCTCCTTTTATTGTGTATGATTTTAATCATTTAACTCCATTGGATTTATTGTCTTAAACTGTTAATGAAAAGTTAATTTTGATGAGAATAGAAAAGGCACAAGTTGTCAAAAATTTGCATACCAAAGTACAACAACATATTGAAAAGACAAGAACAAATGCATTTAAAGCCAATAAGAAAACAAAAAAAGATGGTATTTAAACCAGGAAATTGATGTCGGGAGGAGAAGACTATTCCAAATCATTGAGAAGATCAATGATAATGTTGAAAAATGAAATTACCAGGTGAATATGGTGTTAGTGTTACATTTAATGTATCTGACCTTTTTTGTTTGAGGTAGGTAATGATTCGAGGGAGAATCCTTTCGAGGAGAGAGGAAATGATGTGATCCTAACTTCAATACCAAGAAATCCATTAGAGATTCCATTGGGTTCAGTCACTAGACTTAGAGTATGTTTTGGCAGTGTGGTTGCGGTTGCTTTTCAAATAACTTTTCATGCCGAAATGCATGCCAATGATGTTTTTTCATTTTTTAAAAATTATTTTTGATATCAGCATATCAAAACGATCCAAAACATACAAAACATATTAAATTTTAGCAAAAAAAAAATTGAATTTTTTGGGAACGCAGTTTGCACACCGCGTTCCCAAACGGTTTCTTAGAGCAAAGAAGTTCAAGGAGGCAATTAATGAACTTCTTCAAGATACATGAGCTATGATGGACTTCAAAAGGATATCAAAGGTTGAAGAACAAATCTTGATTATTTTGATTCACGTTCAAGAAGGGTTTGTAGGGGAGCATCCAGACATTACAAAAAGATTGAAATAAAAAAATTCAAATCTATCAGTTTTTGACCTTTCACTACTAATTTGACCATAAATGAAAAAAGAATTTTGATACGATTCTAGATGCATTGGTAAGTAGACTTCCACAGCTTTCTAGTGCTATATTTATTTGTTTGAAGTTGAGCTTTGATTCTACTAGTACATTACAAAATTCATCTTTGATTTTGTTTTAATTAGTTTCAATATTATTTATTTATCTTTTAGTTTATTTAGAGCCTGTGGAATTTAAAAGTTTTTTTGGTCAAGTTTTATATTATTATTTTAGTTATTTTGGGTTTTTAAAGTGTTAAGTTCTATTTATCATGTTTGGATCCATTCAGTCAAATTAGAGTTAGTTTTCTACTATATAAACCAATTATTAGCATTATTTTTCAGTTTATGAAATTTTCTCTAAAGTAACCGCATATTGTATGCTTCTTTTCTCTGTGTGGTTGATGGATTCTCAAACTAACTTCTTCATTGAACTTGCAAACTCTTCGAAGGATTGATCACCTTCATTGTGATTTATACTTCTTATTTGCGTCTTTTTAAAGGCATAAGATGTGATGGTGATTAATTGCATATAACTTTGGTTCTCTAAGACAAGGTTCTGTAAAGTTACAAACTTTTCTTCAAATCTCAATTTAGCAATCTAAAGGACAATTCTGCATCACTATGCATTTAGACAATCAACTTCATTGTGATTTATACTTCTTGTTTGCGTCTTTTTAAAGGCGTAAGGTGATTAATTGCATATGACTTTGGTTCTCTAAGACAAGGTTCTTGTAGGGTAAAGTTACAAACTTTTCTTCAAATTTCAATTAGATTTAAAGGACAATTCTGCATCACCATGCATTTAGACAAAAAAAAAAAAAACAAACAAGGCATAATAGTGTAAATAAACATAATCAACATAAGTTTATTTGAAATAAGCGGAAGGATGTACAATAACAACACTCAACTGTTTTTGATAATTCACTTCCCATCTCCATAGTACGCAAACATAGCGGAATAATCTCAGTAGAAAGAAGGAAACTAATAACTTCTGTGTCATCAACCTGGTAACCAATAGAAAAAAAATTAAGATCAAAATTTCAAACTAATTGAGAACAAAAGCAACAAAAATATAAGCTACAAATGTAGAGATCAACATAATCTAATACTCTTTTGTTTGGATAATATTGATATGCTTGTGCCAAGTAATAAGGCAATGTGGATAAATGTAAAGATCAACACATTCATATATCATTATCTTTATAAGAAACAAGTATATTGTTCTATAAAGCTATGATGGTTAAGTACAGAAAGGTTTAGACATTGCACTACTAAATGATAAAGAATATAAAGATCATGAAGTTGAGGAATAGAATATCAAAAAGGTTGAAGTACCTTCACTAGGGCACCAATGACACCTAAACTAGTAAGCCTTAGGTACTCGAAAGGCCTTGATTTGCTAGTTGTATTTAGGAAAGGGTAGAGATATAAAGGTATATGAGCTGCAAAGGGCAAAAAAAGAAATGGTCAACTAGAAGAATACATACAACAAGTTAATCAGCTTATATCATCCACAAGGATAGCAAAAAAATTATTCTTCCCATGAAACAAAATTCAAGCCATATGATCCAACCAACAATAATAAAGTTTCCTCTCAAGTGCTACTCAAGTGAGCAAACAAGATCGAGAACATTACCATTGAGAAACAACATCCTTGTGTCAGGATGTGAAGCTACACACTATAAGAAAATACAAAAAAAGATTATGAACATCATAAATAACTTCAAGCCTGAAACAAAATAAAAAGAATTGTAAAAGTACAGAGACAGAGAATATCTATGCTCACTCTTCAACATTGCATAAGTTAGGCAAGCAAAATGAAACAAGCAACATGTTGTGAAATTGGACATAAAAAGAAAAAACGAATTATCAAATTGTCTTTTCATTACACTAGCACTTCTTTTCTTATCTATTTTTTTTTCTTTTGAATTTTCTTTTTCCTCATATATTATCAGTAAATGCTTTAGTTCTTTTGGAAAGCACTACATTAAATAAAACTCCAAAATAATTTAAGTATTTAACCTATTATAGAAACGTGTTGAAAAATAATTTCCTTTCTACCTTATAATAGATGCATTTAAATATAAATGCCTACAGAAAAAAGTGGGCGTTGCTGAGTTCTTAATAATCATAATATTTTATTCGTATAAATGACAAAATGAATTCCATTTTATGAATTACATTCTTCTGATACTTTAAATATTTCAAAAAAATTCCATTGCACTTTTTTTCTAGGTGGTGCTTGTAAAAAGTAACTTCATTGATTGATTCAGAATATTTTTTCCTCGATAGTAACTTCATCTCCCTTGTGCTCAAAGAAGTCAGCAAGTAGGCAATACACCCACCATAATCACCATCATAGATAGCCACATGGAAATTGATTTTTAACTCTTGAATTATGCATCAACAATGTTTCCCTAACTAATAAAGGTAAGATTTGTACAAGAACCTAAATATTAAGCCTTTGATCATTGATCCATTGAACTTTTGAGCATTTAATGCTTCACTCGAGTACCTAGAAGTGTTTCAGCATCTTAAATCATAATTTCTCTAAATGGAAAATATATGACAATCCATGCATAATAAATTTCCAATGAAGGGAAAGAAGCAAGTTGAAATTATTAACGAAAAAAAGTAGAAAATAAACATAACAATAACCAGAGGAACAAAAACAAAATATGTTGACCTGAAGAAGTGCTAGAGCATTGCAAACTCGATTTGATTGTGCGGGACTTAAGTTAGGTGGTGATAAAACTGGGTATATTGAAACGATCTCCTGCAAATAAGGAAAACTCAAAAATCATGGAAACAACATACATCAAGCACTTTGAGAGTTGAAAATTTTCACACTTATCTACAATCTCTGGAAAGCTAAAAGGCATGTAGAGGACATGAGAACTACACAACACCAATGGTGTTTATTTTGCTTATTAAGCTCCAACCAAAATCACGAAAAAACCATGCAAAGCAGTCACATATGTTCGGTTGACAAGTTGGAATAAAAAGGGCTCCAAAATAAACACACAATAAATATTAACTCAAACATGAACGGTATGAAAGAAAACATCATCAATTCAGCCCAGTTTAAAGAGATCATAGAGAAGTAACAGGCATATCCCTTTTGTCCTTAAGAGTACAAAACATTTTAATTCCCTCACTCATGTCCTCAATATGATCTATGTTTATTTCTTTTTCTGTTAGCATAATGCATTAGGATCAAGGGAAACTAGTATGAGCTTTTCTATATATATATATATATATATAGAAGTTATAAAGGAAATTCTACAAGATAAAATATATCACAACGCAACATGGATGACTTCATGCTAACATGAGCAAGAGGGGAGATAATTTAACAAGGAACTGATATTAAAGTATCAACTTCAAATGGCATACCTGTAACAATGCAGCAATTGTACCAAAAGAATTCCACAACAATGGAGCCAAATCTTGAAATAATTCTCTCTTCTAAAAATAAAAACAAAAACAAGTTTATTAGGCATACCTGAATGAGTGCAGCAATAGTACCAAAAGAATTCCACACGAAAGGAGCCAAATCTTGAAATAAATCCTTGTTCTAAAAAATGAAAGCAAAGGTAGACACTGGTTTATGATGGCAGAAATGAATGTTCAACAGCTAAATGGCACAACCACTTAAAAGGAAAAACATTGGCAAGGTCCACATATAACAAGTTGATTACATGCAGCTATTGCACATGAAACCATGTCCAGCTGTGCATGCGTGCATGTATCTCTTCTTGTTTAAGCATATACAGAGAACTGATTTACAATGAAAATGAAATAGTTTCTCCCCCTCACATGTATGCAGCCAGCCAAGGTAAAGATTCCTTTGCATGCAAAATCGAAGAAGCGTTTTGACAACCAGTTTACCACTTTAATGGCCTCCGATTTAAAACGAAAAATACCTCGTGTTTAAGTATACAATGTTTTATTGCAAGAAAAGTTTGAATATGCCTTGAATTCTAAGTTTCACTAGTTCAGGGCAGCCTTTTTCTCTTCCTCAACTGCACAAAATGGAGCAGAACCCACAAATCATGGGTGGTGCCCAGCAGGTGGTGGATCTGTTTTAAGCCAATAATCATACATTTCCTTCCCATTCAACTGTCTATCGTAATTTATTAAAGCTGTTTTACAAAACAATAATTCTCACGAAATTATCTATTCTTCTTCTTGTAAACAACAAATAAAATAAAATATAGCGAGAGACCGCTCATTATTATTAGGGTTTCAACCAAAACCCCTAATTTCTCAATTCTCAATTTCTTTTATAAAAAGTAATTGGTAATTTTTTCGTTACCTTAGAGAGCTCAAGAAGGGCGTTTTCACGAAGATCAGGATTGCTTAGGTCAAGAACCAGGTGCTCTGCTGATGCCATCTTCCGGTCTTTGTTGGCGGGAGCTCCAGCGGCGGCGGGATTAGACGCGCTTGGTCCTCCGAAAGGTGTGTTCATCGACAGAGATTGAGGAAGATTTGCCATGAAATTGTTTATCAAATTAAAATTTTCATGAGTCTTGTTTTGGTATTTCTTTCTTGATTTTATAATTTGCAGGAGGTGATTTCAGTATTTTAGAGACTGTTAGCGGACAGGTGCTTCACATGCGCGTGGGAGTTTCTATTACCTATATTTTTATTTCCATTTCCATTTCCATTTCACTTCACCCTAGGTCCAGTGGGTGTGTGGCGGTGTGAACTCCCTCGGCAATTTGGAATTTTGAAAAGTTTATTAGAACAAATCTAAAATTTAAGTGACCTTTTGTAACAAAATAATATTCTAATTTTTTGAAGTAAAAAAGAGATTTTCTGCTGCTTAAATATAATTTTTTTCTCTGTAAAACAGAAAATATTTTTTTAATGGTTTGGAAAACACTTCATATTGTTTTAATACAAGTTTTTTTTTGTTTTTAAATGAATAAAAAAAACATGAACAATACAATTTTTTATATATATACAATTACTTTTAGCAATATTTTGAAGTTTTCTCATTTCACCCCTAAATTAAATTAAAAAGTTTTTTAAAACCCTTCTAAGATTTAAATCTTTATTTTTTTTCTATTTGAAAATAGATAACATAATGCAAACTGATGAAGATTTTTTCTATTTAAATCCTGACCATTAAAATTTAGCAAGTGCTTTCGGTTACAAAGAATTAGAGGTGTCTTCTTGTATTCAAGAACACTGTGTTAAGTTGAAACACAATTGTTCCAAGCTTGATGCATCCCCAGTCAACTTACCATGTGGAATTAGGATGAGAGTAACTAAGAATCTCTTCTTAGTAATCATCTAGGTGGTGGCCAGTGGTAAAAGCTTGGGACCAAGAGGTTTGCTTCCTCTGTGGTCTCAGGTTCGAGCCCTGTGGTTGCTCATATGATGGCCACTGGAGGCTTACATGGTCGTTAACTTCAGGGCCCGTGGGATTAGTCGAGGTGCGCGCAAACTGGCTCGGACACCCACGTTAAACTAAAAAAAAAAAAAGAATCTCTTCTTAGTTTCTCAAATATTCCTTCAAAGCATCCAAGTCCAAACATTCACACAATTAATATTAACATCAGATAAAAACTATACACCTATTACACACCCTAAGCCGTATTGGCTATAGCTCTCCCACGATCTGTGATCGAGCATTTAGATTCAGTAAATAGTTCACCAAGCCAATTTTGAAAATTTTTGGTTCCTTGGATAGTACAAGGCACAACGACTCATGCAAATCTTATACATATATTTTTGTGCATGTGTATCATAAGAGATGAATAAAAAATCATTTCATTCATATTCGCTTCCTTAGCTAAAAAAAAAAAACCAAAATTAAAAACTAAAATTTTATAACTTTTAAACCAAATTATATTATTCACAACACATCAAAACAAGCAAGTAAACTTGCAATATCTTGATCAGGATATGAGCAAAAATCCGAAATATCTGAAATTCTAAATAATGATAATATTTATTCTATTTTATTTTATTTTAAAAATATACAAGGTATATTAGTCATTTTAACCGAAACAGAATGGAATTAACAAGTCTAGAAATAAGATAATATAAAAGAGATTGGATACCAAATTTATTTGTACTTACCTCTATTTAATGTAAGGAGACAAGATTAAATAAGTGCACAAAAAGGTTTTTTCTTGTATATCTTTGTGTTTGCGTGCATGTTACTTTCAGTATGTGTTTTAAACACTTATTATAATTATATTTTATTTTAGAAAAACTAAATAGTTATGTTTCTTCCACTTAATAGAAAAAAATATAATTTAAAATAAGTAATTAATAAGAAAAAATTATATATGAATAAATTTGTTTATATATAAAAAATTAAAAAAAAAATTAGGCTTGAAGTTGAGAACAAACACGTTTGAGCTTCTTTCAAGGCTCAATTATTTTGAAAACAAATACAGATGACTTGTCATCTTTGCTAATGACACATTGTTTAACCTCATCTTCTACCTTAAAATAACCAAAATAGGTGATCATGCTGGATTTTAGGAAAGCCTGTTGATAACTTAAAAAATCCTCAGCATCTTTTTCCACTATTTATTTGTCTAAACACAAATCTAACATCAAAAACCATTTTCAAATAGTAGATTCACACAACAATCAATTTGGAAGTTTTTTAATCCAACATTCAATCCAAATATTGTTTAAATTTCAATAGTAAAATGATGAAATTTTAGTTTTTTGAATTCATGATGAGGGGATTTATTAGAAGAAAATGGTCGGATTACATTGTTAAAAAAATTTCTATCTGTTTTTTTTTTTTTTTCTCTTCTTTCTATTTTCTTATTTTATTTGTGATTTTTATATTTATATTTTTTTGTTTAATCAAATCTGATTGGAAAAAATAATTCATCCAAAATCACTCATTAAGAATTGAAAGTGTAAAGCATGACTTGGAGTTTTAAAAAGTTTACAAGGAGAAATTGGAATAAAATTCATAATCTTTCTGTCTCTATTTTCTCGCATCTCCTAAAAAAACAAAGTTTCACTCATTTTTCTTCTTAAAAAAACAAAGAAAAACATTAATTTTATTTCCATCTCTACTTGTTTATATCCTATAATACTATCATTTGGGTCTCAGAAAAGTATTGTTCACCCATACCTATGTTACTGTAGATTACAATACTAATTCATAATTCTTTTTTCATTTTGATCCCTCAACTTAATTGTTTTCCTATTTGTTCCTTTGAAATTGCATTTATTTAGAATTTAACTTGATTATTTGTTTTGAATTCCTAGATTATGGGATCCCGGGATGTCAGGAAAAAAAATGCTAGGTTGATGCTCGGTTTAGACCAATTAAATAAAAACTTACTAATTTGAAACAATTGGAGTCATGGGAACTGATTTTGAACAAATATGCAAACATTCAACCCCTTTTTCTTTAAATAGTCAAGGATTGAATTGCACGATCAAGTAGAAGATCAACCCTTATTTTTGTAGCCCTTTTAAATTTGGTTTATTTTGAATGCTACTTAATAGTGTTTTTATGTTGCTTAGAAATGGAGATCTGATGCAACCATATTATTCAATAATTTCACCCACATTTAACTAGTGTTTTGCCTATGTTTTATATATAAAATGCCTTGATATTCTTTGTTTATGTTTCGAAGGCACTTTTGGATGAAAGATGCAAAAAAGAGTAAATTGGAGATAATTGGCAGATTTGACCTTCAGTCGATGTTTTGTGCAGAGCATGAGTTCTAGAGGTTGAAATGAAGTGATTCCAGTGGCATTAAAAAGCTAACATCCATACCTTTCTGGACATCTAAGGCAAGAAAATAAAATAAGGAAGAGCATGGAAATCGCAGCCTTCAAAGTCAAATCTCGCAATCTGCCAGTGTTGACCTTCGGCCATTCCAACTTGAATATCTGGAGCTACAGAAGTCCAATTGATGCAAACTCAATTTTTGGATTCATGACTCAAAGGTCTATAAACGCTCCAAATTTCAGCCAAAAACGATGTCATATGAGGGAGATATGATTTTTCAAAGATGACATCTGAATTCTGCCAGCAAACAAGTTTCGTGAAGAAACGAGTCCAAATTACGTTCCGAAGCATCTAAACCGATATCCAAGTTTTTATTTCAGCAATTTAGCTCCTCTAAGTCAAAGCTTGAAGATTTCATGCAAGGCTATTTCTCCTTTTTTAGGAAAATAGTTATTGAAGTACTTAAATGTAAACAGTCTACTTAATGGAGGACTATTTTGTAAAATAGAGACCTAGGGTTTCCTAGGATATAAAAAGAATGAGAGAAGAGAAGGGGGGCAGCCAGCCAAGAAGAGAAAAACGCCCCCTTCCTCTAAGAAACCCTAAATTATGCATTCTTCCTTCTTTTTGATTAGTTGTTCAACAAACATGCAAGGCTAAACACTTTTTCTTGGTTGCAAGGACACGGAAACCTTCGGATTTCAAGAACTGTGAGATTTATTTTACCTTTTCTTTCAGTTTATATGATGAATATGTTTGTTCTCCTATGCTTATTTTTCTATGATTGTTTATTTTAATTGCTAGAGCGGACTCTAAGTTATTATTGTAGACAATCTATTGTTAAGTTTGATATCAAAACCGGAGTTGTGGTATATGAACTTGTGAAGCAACTGAGTTTAATAATTGTGGCGGATCTACGTTATTAATCTTAGGGAGAACATTCAATCAAATCAAACATAGACTGCGGACAGTTATGTTTTCTTGATTAATCAACTTATCTAGTTCTTAAGGCTGCCATTGAATTAAATTACTAGTGCGGACACTGTGGTTGTTTGATGGTTAGGGCTAGTTATACGGCGGATCCGTTAACTAACCAATGTTAAGAAGAGATAAATATTCAGAATATAAATTGATGTTTCGTTTCCATGATCAGTTCTGATTTCTGTAGGTGGATGTGTGCTTGTGACCAAGGTTTGTTCTCTTGATAATTTTCTGATTTTATTAAATTTAGTTTGATAGTTTTCTGTTTTCTTTTGCTTTAGCCTAGATAACGTCCAAACCCCCCCCAAATTGCATATCATCTAGCATAAAAATCTGACTTGAATCTTCCTCGTGGGATCGACCCCTTGCTTGCTCTATACTATCTTGTGTGTTGTGTTTGAAGCTAGGGTAATTAATTTGTGCGACCGCGACATCGCAACAAATTTTGGCGCCGTTGCCGGGGAGGTAATTTTAGTTGATTTTGTGCTTGTACTGTTATTTTTATTTGCTGTGATTCAAAAAAAAAAAAAAAAAAAACAGAATTTTTGCTTGCGACGGTACTGTTCACTTGCGGCAGCGGTACTGTTCAAAACAGAGTTTTTGGTGGAATTAGGTATCGGCCTTTTGTTTCCTGAAGGAAAACGACGTTCTGAACAGGACTAGTGATAAATCACTAGCCCCACCCTATTGAGGCCAAATTCCGCTGTTTTCTAGTGTTTTTAGGCAGTTTTAGTTTCTACCGTAGGATTTTCGTACAATTTGCATTGTTTTCGATCTCTTGTGTGGTTACTTTCTTTTGAGTTTTCTTAGCAATTTATGCCTGTGACCCGTTCTACTAATCAAATTCAAGTGCAGGTGATCTTGAAATAGAAAGTACTTTACACAGATTAAGAAAGGAAGCTCGCCTCAACACCATGGCTATTGCACGACAACAAACACTCAAGAGCTTGCTGCTCCTAACGTGGAAAATCAACCATTGTGCATAAACATTGACAATAATGTAAACTTTGAGCTCAAATCTGGTTTTATACATTTGCTACCAACTTTCAATGGTCTTGCAGGAGAAGATCCTCATACTCATCTCAAGGAATTCCATATGGTTTGCGTTGGCATGAAACCGAATGGAGTTGACGAAGAACAGGTTAAGTTGAAAGCTTTCCCTTTCTCTTTAAAAGGGGCAGCAAAGGCATGGTTTTTCTCTATTCTCCCAAGTTCCATTGGAACTTGGAATGCCATGAAGAAGATTTTCCTTGAAAAATATTTCCCAGCATCTCGAGTTGCCAACATAAGGAAAGAAATATGTGGGATTCGACAATCTCATGGAGAGACACTTTCCGAGTATTGGGAAAGATTTGAGCAACTGTGCATTCAATGCCCTCATCATCAAATACCCGATCAGCTGCTCATTCAATATTTCTATGAAGGATTGATGCCTACTGACCGTAGTATCATTGATGCTGCAAGTGGAGGGGCATTGGTAGATAAGACACCCGAGGCTGCACGCCAATTGATCTCAAACATGGCAGCCAACTCGAAACAGTTTGGCACTCGTGGAGACTTCGCAAATAAACGAGTAAATGAGGTAAGTATTTCTAACCTTGAGAATAAAGTTAATGATCTTACTTCTCTTGTGCGTTCTTTGGCTTGTGGCAATGTACAGCAGGTGAAAGTTTGTAGCATATGCTCCTTACAAGGACATGCTTCAGATATGTGCCCAACAATGCAAGAAGATTACATTGAACAAGCTAATGCAGTTGATGGAGCATTCAATGGACAGTCCCAGCGTAAATATGATCCCTTTTCCAAC
This sequence comes from Populus simonii, assembly GCA_007827005.2. Lineage (NCBI taxonomy): Eukaryota > Viridiplantae > Streptophyta > Magnoliopsida > Malpighiales > Salicaceae > Populus > Populus simonii. The sequence continues at coordinate 3,835,276 of CM017464.2, forward strand.
ACGTACAATCCTGCATGGAGAGATCATCCCAACTTATGCTATGGGAACCCACCTCAACAAGGCAATCAAGGCCGACAGTTCCATCCCCATGGATTTCAATCCCAACAGAATTATCAAGCAAGACAGCCCCCTCCATTCACAAACTCTAATGTTATGGGGTCATCATCCAATGATGATCTTCGTGAGATGATGAAAACTTTGGCTTCTAACACTGTGACCTTGCAACAAAATGTCATGTCTTTTCAACAAGAAACAAGGTCAAGTATTCACAACTTGGAGAAGCAAATGGGGCAAGTAGCTTCAAGTGTGGGGAAATTGGAAGCACAAATGAATGGAAAATTGCCCTCCCAAGCATTGAATCCAATAGAGAATGTTAGTGTGATCATGCTACGAAGTGGGAAAGAACTTGAAGAGAAAAGGTCAAAACAAATTGAGATGGAGGAAGAAGAAGAGATAGAAACTGAATTGAGTACAAAGAAGGAACATCCTCTTCCTCTACAAACTGAAATATTGACCAACACTCCAAAGGTAACTCCTCATTCAATGAATTCCAGTTTTAAAATAATTCCACCCTTTCCTGTGAGTTCTTCTAGGTCAAAGAAAGAGGACAAAGAAAAAGAGATTTTAGAGGTTTTCAAGAAAGTAGAACTCAACATTCCTTTGCTTGATGTTATCAAGCAAATTCCCAAGTATGCCAAATTCTTGAAGGAGTTGTGTACTACCAAGAGAGCTTTCAAACTAAAAGGTCATGAAATGGTAAGTATGGGTGAAGTTGTATCTGCTATTGTTCAAAAGAATATGCCTTTGAAGCAAAAAGACCCAGGTGCGTTTACTATCCCATGTGTTATTGGTAATGCTAGTTTCAAAAGGGCCTTGTGCGATTTAGGTGCATCCATTAGTGTTATGCCTAAACATGTTTATGATTCTCTTAGTCTTGAGCCTTTGAATAAAACTAGCATTGTAATACAACTTGCGGATCGTAGTTTTGTTTACCCACTTGGTGTGATAGAAGATGTCCTAGTCAAGATTGACAGTTTGGTCATTCCATGCGACTTTTATATTCTTGATATGGAACATGATTCTTGTGATTCATCAAACAACACTCCTATATTGTTTGGGAGACCATTCTTGAAAACTGCCAATACAAAAATTGATTGTGGTAAGGATACTTTGTCTATGGAGGTAGGAGATGAAAAAATTGAATTTAATTTTCATGATGCAATGACATATCCTTATAGCAATGTTTATTCTATCACATGTTATGACCAAGTTGATAAGTGTATGCAGCAAGTTTGTGATTTTGATAGTGAGGATGGATTAAGCGTAGCTTTGAGCTGTGGCTATGATTTTACCAAGATAAAAGAGATGGAGAGGCATATATGTGTTCTCCAAAATGTGCATGACTCAGCATTGGATTTACAAGCTTTGCAAATTGTACTCCATGATGCAGGAGTCATTTACCTCATCATGGACAGTGAATGGGTGGCGCCTATCCTTTTGGTGCCTAAAAAGATTGGAATTACGTTGGAAGAGATTCGAAATGATTCTTACGAGAATGCAAGGATTTATAAAGAAAAGACTAAGAGTCTCCATGACCAAATGATTACAAGAAAAGAGTTTAATGTTGGAGACAAAGTCCTCTTTTATCATTCGCGTTTGAAACTTTTTCCTGGAAAGTTGCGCTCTCGTTGGATTGGACCCTTTGTTGTTTCTAATGTTTTTCCTTATGGTGCAGTTGAAATTACAAGTTTAGAAACCAACAAAGTACTCAAGGTCAATAGGCATCGCTTGAAACCTTTCTATGAAGGTTGGACGACAGAACTCACCGCTTTTGTGGTTAGCTGAACCAATCTATGAAGAATGAGCATGCAACATGTCGAGCCAATGACATAAAACAAAAGCGCTTACTGGGAGGCAACCCAACACAAAAAAAAAAAAAAAGATTTGCTTTCTTTTCCCTTATCTTTTTTTTTCGCATTTTACTTTATTTTTGTCATTCTCCTATATTCCTTTTCTTTTATTTCAACATTGAGGACAATGTTGTGTTTTAAGTGTGGGGGTATTGGGAGAATGTTGGTTTTCTAATTTTGGTTTTCTTTGTTATTTTTCAAAAAAAAAAAAATTATGTTTGATCTTTTGAACTCCCATTGGTTTTTGAGAATATGAGTATTATGTATGAGAATTAGTTGAGATAGATGAAGATATAAATCAAATGAATGAGTGTGCATGCAAGTTTTAATGTTTAATTGGTTTAGGGATTGACTTTGAGAATATGCCATGTTGACTTTATAGTGTTATACCAATGCAAGCTTTTGAGCCTTCAACATTATATTCTTTGATTGTGCCTTCTTTCAATGATATGTATCTTTAGAACTTGCTTCATATCTTGTTGAGATTACATTCATATTACATATATACATGAAGATGATAAAGGTATTAGGAATTTTAACCACTTGAGCCAAAAAGCCAACCTAAAGCATATTATCCTTAGTGAGCCCTTTTGAGCTTGTTTATCTTTTCTTTGCTTTATCCATGTATAAGCCTTAACTTTTTATATGTTTTCCTTTTCCCCTGGCCAAGGATTAGTAGAGCATATACTTATGATATCTCATGGAATTATGGTTGGAAATTATGTGAAAAGAAAGGAGAAATGATGTTTGATGAAAAGATGGGCAAAGTTGCCAAAGGTAAAAAAAAAAAAAAGGAAAGAAAAAAAAAGAGAAAAGAAAAGAAAGGAAAAAAGTGTTCCTTTATGTTCTTAAGATTTTATATTGAAAAAGCTTGAAATCAAAAGAAGTTAAGCATTGGTGATTAAAGATGGAAAATTTATGTGCTTTGATGGAATATCTTGTTTGAAATATCATTTTTAGAATGCTCTACTTTCTTTGGTTTGAACCTTTTCTTTTACTCTATTTTACCTCACCTTTACCTTAGCCCCATTACAACCAGAAAATAAGACCTTTTGATTCATGCATTGTTTGTAATATGTTATTAATGGAGATGAGATTGAAGAGCAAGTTTGTGGTAGAACATATTCATTGATTGAATTTGAGAGATTTAAACACATAAGCCCTAAACACATGAGTGTTGGAGTGTATATCAATGAGAGGACCTATCACTTTGGCATGACATAGATTTCATTTAAATCTCGACGATTAATTGAATTTTGAAGTTTTCATGTAAATAAATTCATGAAAATTTATACTCTTTATCCTTTTTATTGTGTTCTTGTTTATAATGCATATATTCTTAGATATTGATGGGAGATTAGAAGATTATCATAGTGATTTCATTTAATTTAACTTCAATTTGATTTTACCTATCCTTTCTCGAGGACGAGCAAGAGCTAAGTGTGGGGGTATTTGATGCAACCATATTATTCAATAGTTTCACCCACATTTAACTAGTGTTTTGCCTATGTTTTATATATAAAATGCCTTGATATTCTTTGTTTATGTTTTGAAGGCACTTTTGGATGAAAGATGCAAAAAAGAGTAAATTGGAGATAATTGGCAGATTTGACCTTCAGTCGATGTTTTGTGCAGAGCATGAGTTCTAGAGGTTGAAATGAAGTGATTCCAGTGGCATTAAAAAGCTAACATCCATACCTTTCTGGACATCTAAGGCAAGAAAATAAAATAAGGAAGAGCATGGAAATCGCAGCCTTCAAAGTCAAATCTCGCAATCTGCCAGTGTTGACCTTCGGCCATTCCAACTTGAATATCTGGAGCTACAGAAGTCCAATTGATGCAAACTCAATTTTTGGATTCATGACTCAAAGGTCTATAAACGCTCCAAATTTCAGCCAAAAACGATGTCATATGAGGGAGATATGATTTTTCAAAGATGACATCTGAATTCTGCCAGCAAACAAGTTTCGTGAAGAAACGAGTCCAAATTACGTTCCGAAGCATCTAAACCGATATCCAAGTTTTTATTTCAGCAATTTAGCTCCTCTAAGTCAAAGCTTGAAGATTTCATGCAAGGCTATTTCTCCTTTTTTAGGAAAATAGTTATTGAAGTACTTAAATGTAAACAGTCTACTTAATGGAGGACTATTTTGTAAAATAGAGACCTAGGGTTTCCTAGGATATAAAAAGAATGAGAGAAGAGAAGGGGGGCAGCCAGCCAAGAAGAGAAAAACGCCCCCTTCCTCTAAGAAACCCTAAATCATGCATTCTTCCTTCTTTTTGATTAGTTTTCAACAAACATGCAAGGCTAAACACTTTTTCTTGGTTGCAAGGACACGGAAACCTTCGGATTTCAAGAACTGTGAGATTTATTTTACCTTTTCTTTTCAGTTTATATGATGAATATGTTTGTTCTCCTATGCTTATTTTTCTATGATTGTTTATTTTAATTGCTAGAGCGGACTCTAAGTTATTATTGTAGACAATCTATTGCTAAGTTTGATATCAAAACCGGAGTTGTGGTATATGAACTTGTGAAGCAACTGAGTTTAATAATTGTGGCGGATCTACGTTATTAATCTTAGGGAGAACATTCAATCAAATCAAACATAGACTGCGGACAGTTATGTTTTCTTGATTAATCAACTTATCTAGTTCTTAAGGCTGCCATTGAATTAAATTACTAGTGCGGACACTGTGGTTGTTTGATGGTTAGGGTTAGTTATACGGCGGATCCGTTAACTAACCAATGTTAAGAAGAGATAAATATTCAGAATATAAATTGATGTTTCGTTTCCATGATCAGTTCTGATTTCTGTAGGTGGATGTGTGCTTGTGACCAAGGTTTGTTCTCTTGATAATTTTCTGATTTTATTAAATTTAGTTTGATAGTTTTCTGTTTTCTTTTGCTTTAGCCTAGATAACGTCCAAACCCCCCCCCAAATTGCATATCATCTAGCATAAAAATCTGACTTGAATCTTCCTCGTGGGATCGACCCCTTGCTTGCTCTATACTATCTTGTGTGTTGTGTTTGAAGCTAGGGTAATTAATTTGTGCGACCGCGACATCGCAACAATAAACCGGAATGGAGGCTGCGGAATGAAGATAAGAAAGTGCCCTAGCAACTTCAGTAGCAATCCTTAGTCGCATTTCCCATGAAAACTCGAACTCCTCCTTCTGGTCATGAATATACTCAAAGAGATTTCCATTGGGAATGAATTCATAGACTAGCAGAGGAACCTCCGTCTCTAAACAACAACCTAGCAACTTGACCACATTTCTATGATTGACTTGTGAAAGGATGGCGACCTCATTGATAAATTCTTCCAACTTTTCTTCGTCCATCATTTTGGATTTTTTAACAGCAACGATCATTCCATCTGCTAGCATTCCTTTATAAACAGTTCCTTGGCCACCTTGACCAAGTATTCTATTATCATTAAAACGATCGGTTGCCTTTTCCAACTCCTTGGAAGTAAATATTTTTGTTTTCTGAATGCTTCCATCACTTGAGGATAATTGTTGCTGCAGCAATAAACCACCATTTCGTTTGAAGAACTTCTTCTTCAGTTCAATGTTCTTTTTTTTTTTCACAAGTTTATATAACCGCCAAATACCAACAAGCAGCAGCAACAATCCAGTGGCCGCACCTAGAACTGCCATTGCTCGCACGAGAAAAAAATAAAATAAAAAAATTGTTTGATACATACATACGAATTATTATTGAACAACAATCCATGTCGACAAGGTGGTTAAATCTTTTTTGGGTTGAGGTAACCTTCTGCCGTGTGTGTGTGTGTGTGTATATATTCTTATATTTTTTATTTTATGTATATTCATATTTTTTTCCTCATATATCCTCTCACTATTTTGAACAAAAAAGCCACAACAACCTCCAAAAGAAAATTTAATTTTAAAAAGCCTAAAACAATTACAAAAATAAAATAAAATAAGCATGAAAAGCCCACAAAACATAAAAACATTAAAAAAAAATTGAAAAGTGAAAAAAAAAAAAACTTAGTTGAATAATATAAAAAATAAAAAAAAAATCATGTCAACAAAGCCTCACAACTAGAAATTATATCTATGGCAACAAAATAAGTTTCACAGGATATGGATTTTTCAAATTTTTTATTAGTTACCATTTAAAAAAAAAAAAAGTTTCACAGGTTATATTTTTTTAAGAATATGTTTTTTTTAATTTTTTTTTCTATTTTATGGGTTTATCATGTTTTGTTAAGTTTTCAAAAAAAAATTTAATTTGATATATTTTAAGACTTAATTTTTATGTTGGAGGTCTTAGGGGTATTTCTATCCAAACTGTAGCAAAAGAGTACATAAGAGAAAATATCTATATATCCGTGCATATAAGAAAAGTAAAAATATCTTAAAATGAAAAATTCTTAAAATAACACTTTCCTTTTTATTCCCACAAAAAAAAAATCAATTTTGTTTTTACAAATAGTTTTTTTCTTCTTGAAGTGCAAGTGGAGAGCTTTCCAAGTCAAACTTACCGAATCGATTAGTATAAAAAACACTCGTTCAACAATAGCAATGTCAAACACTTCAGACACACACACACATACAAACCATACAAAAAAAATTTAAAATTTTCTCATATAAGTGGAAAAGCGTAATTATAAATAATTGTATCCAGTTCTTGTCTATATTGAATTAATTAAAAAAGAAAAAGAGAGTGAAATTAAAAAGAACAAAATTATATCGTATGCTTTGATTTACAGGAGAACCAAGGGTTAGAGAAGAGAAAAGATGTAAATTAATAATTAAGAAAGTACTATATCATCATCCCTCATTCTATCCATTTTGGGGAGATAAAAAAGGCAGTCATGGACGAGAATTTTCTCCTAGCTCCCTTTCCATCCTCTCAGACAAGGGAAAATATATACTTTCTACTCTCCCAAACACAATTTATCCTCTAAACCAATGTTTCAGGTTCCTATAAATTACGAAGGAAAAAAGAATTAAGAGACAGGAACTTACTCAAGAAAGTGATCTTAGCTTTGTCAAGCTCGCACTTGTAGTGCCCCGGCACATTCACACATTTTGTCATCCCCGAACACAAATTTACCCCGGGAATTTTGCACTGATCGATATCTGATTCAGGAAATCCAATGAGTGAGTATATTCTTGTGATTGGAGCCATTCAAAAGTACTAGAATGATCTTGCATGGTGAATTTATGTTTCAACTCTATTCTATTAATTAAGTCGAGCTTCTGACTGCTGCTTAAAAAAAAAAAAGATTAAATCACATTAAGCGTGTTCGGATCATACCAGTGCATCCATCAGGAAGATACGGATTGCCATCATAGCCCCAATTTGCACCTACATGTAGTTGAATTGGAATATGTTGGTACTGTACTCGAACCCGACGTCCTCGAACCCCATGTTGTCCAACCCCGGCTGCAATACTTTGCATCAGAAATATTCTTTACACCTTCAGGGATGTCAGTACCATAATAAATATCCCAATCCAGGATTACCGGAACATATTGCATATCTCGCACCTCCTCTGGACTTGATATATTGTTCCGGAACCATTCTTCCTCTACTATAAAAGCTGCCTTGCATTGATTCCTGCCTTTGATCATTAATAGGGTGCTTTGTGGTCCCCAAACTCGCGTCGAACACCTGGAGATTCGAGGGAATTGTGGTCTGGCAGCAATTGTTACCAGAACAGTAGCTATTTTCTTTACCTTCTGTACTAGCACCGCAAGTTGACGTGCACCCAACAATTTCGGGCTCAATTCCGTTCAATAAAGCACGATTGTTGCAGCCCATTGCGGTGAAGATATTTGAGGAAGAGAAGGAGAAAGGACTTCCAGTCATATTAATGGCTAAGTTGGCACCTCTACCAGAACAGCCGGAGGAAATTATTGGACTGTTTACTCGGACCATAGGAATAGTACTGTACCCTATTGAAATCTCCAAGACCTCCATTTTGATGCTGCTTAAGAAAGCCCTGCTGGGAGAACCCGCAGTTGTTTCGTTGCAATCAACTGAGAACCAGTCATTCATGGAACAACCTGTTCCTATTCCAAATGGAAAAGGGATGCTAATGTTTCCACAAGTGTCTGCACAATTTAGGCCTCGCCATAATTAGTGCTGATACAGTTGCTATTTCAGGAACTAGAAATAGCAGGAAAAAAATTAGAGAGACACTTCGAGGAATCATGCCTTCCCTTCTATTGCAGATTTAGATGCTGCTGGAGATCAATAATGGAAGGAGAGGGGGGGAGAGATCTTTCTTTTCTCACTATATTTGTAAGAAAAAAAAAATACTAACTGAGACAGAGAAGACTACCTTAAAAGAGTAAACAGAATGTCCAGATCATTTGAAGCAAATTCAATGAAAAGTTCTCTCTCTCTCTCTCTTCTCTCTCTCTCTCTCTCTCTATATATATATATATATATATATATTATAATATAAAATATTGTGGCCTTTGAAGCAATGCACCCATATTTTAAATTCGAGTATTCGTAAGATTTGGAGTCGGGATGTTTCTTCCAAGACTATAAATTAAGATTCTCAAATTGAGTGATGGTGACTTTCGTCAAACCAATTCAAAGACGATTAATCTAAAACTAAAGAGAATAGCGTGTAGACGACGATGCTATGAATAAAACAGGGGAAGAAAGTCGTTTCTCTTGAGTGCCAAGATCTTATGCTATGAATATCCAGTAGATAAGTACTTAGAATGGACATATCTTTAGAAATTACTCAGCAATGAACTAGCAAGTTCAATCTATCTATATAAGAGTAAACGAACTGTCCAAATCATTTGAAGCAAATTCAATGAAAAGTTCTCTCTCAATCTATCTATATATATAATATGGTGGCCTTCTATATTTTTAATTCGAGTATTCGTAGGATTTAGAGCTAGGATGTTTCTTTCCAACTACCAAGCTTTGATTAATAATGTATAAATTCCACAAGACTACAAATTAAGACTCTCAAATTAAAGACGATTAGTCTAGGCTGCGTTTGTTTCCCGGAAAGTGGTTTCTGGGAAACTACTTATCAGACTTTTCTGTGTTTATTTGTCATTAGGAAAGTTGGTTAACGGAAAACACTTTCCGGTCAATAGAAAACACTTTCCAATCAAAGGAAAATTTAGCTTGGTTTCTAGGAAAGTGTTTTCCTTTTATTTTTGGCGGAAAACACTTTCCGAAAGTTATGAAAAATTTAGAAATGTTATATTATTTGCTGATTATATCAAATTTGGTCCTAAAACTTTTGATTGCTATATATTTTGTGTTTGAATATTATTTCAATTTCCCTTAGAATTTAATTTTTATATAATTTTGGTCCTTATTTTTATAATTGTTATTTTTTTTCCCTTATTATTTTTTAATAAAAAAATTTTATCTATCAAATTTAGTCATCATTCTTTTGATCGTTACTTATTTTATTTGAAATAATTTATGAAATGTTAATTATTATTATTTTAATTTTTTCATCTTTCAATTTTTTATTTTTTAGATTTGATCTCTATTATTTTGATTATTATTTATTTTATTTGAGATAATTTATGAAATTATATTTTTTTCAATTTCATTCTCATTTAACTTTTTAATTTGTAAGATTTGTTCCTCATTATTTTAATAAACTTGAAAAAAATAAAACATTAATAAGTTATTTTTTAGCTCATTTTTCATGACATAACCAAACACTGGAAATTTTGAGCCAATGGTTGGGACCCTTCAGGGTTAAATCAAGGGTCAAGATTTGACATAATTAAAGACAAAATATTTCTTTTTCACCCCTATAAATAAGGGTGGATTTCATGGTCTAAGGGGGAAGAAATTTGAGTCCAAAGTTGGCAAAAAATTAGCCTCCCCTGGTTTTTCCTTCCCCAGCCAACAATTCTCTCTCTTTGCCACCTTTTTAGCCACTTCCATCTTAGCATCGTCGTGACCAAAAGCAGCCTAACCTTCTCCACCAACCCATATGCTCATTAGTAACAGTGACAGCAACCACCATCATCGACAACTTCTTCTCTTTCTCCATTGGCCCTCCTACACCACAACAACTGTTGTTTCTTCCTTAAACTCCACCTTGAGCCACCAATCCCTTACCCGGACTCTTGCAAACCATAGGTTTCCTAGTAACCTTAATACTAGGTCGCAACTCTTGAATTTTATAATAATAATTTTATGATTACACCTGTTGCTACCCAATTTTTGACCCATATTTTGATAAATTTTCAAATAAAAAATAAAAAAAAATAATAAAAAAAATAATATAATAAGGGTTTACATATGGCGATAACATAGAGCATCGGGCTTATATAATGAAGCAATATGTCAAGGAGATAATTATTGAATTATATATTACTGCAAAATAAAATACCATAGATACATGATTTGATTCGTGCTGGTTATAGAAAATAATCACTGCAATATAAAATATCATAGATATATGATTTTGATTCGTGCTGGTTATGGAAAATAATCAATGCAATATAAAATACCATATATAGGATTTGTTGGTGCTGATTATAAGATAATCTCTGCAATAATTATTGCAATATTTCCTTGAATAGCACATGTAGAGATTTATATATAAATGAACCCTTAGAGAGGGGTGAAAAAAAAATGGAGAAAGGGGCAATTTTTCAGAAAAAGGGAGCTAAACAAAAAAACCCTAAAGAAAAAAAACCCTAAACCCGTTTTCTCTCTGGAGCTCTTCCTTCCCCTCTTAGCCAACCAGAGTTCCCCTGACACTTTTTTTTGCCCTGTCGCCAGCCAAACAAACCAAGAGCTAACCTCCAAACCACAGCAGCCGCACACTCTCCCCTCCATCTCCCGATTGCAACTCCCTTTTACTGCCTTCATACACTGTCCCCTCTCTCTCGAAATCTTCAGGACTCTTTTAAGAAAAAAACATCACCGTAACTTCCAAAGCAAAGCAAAGACAGAGTAACTGCAAATTGCTTCAAACGCACAGCATTTGAACGTCAGAACACCCTCCTCTCCTGCATAATTCCATCTCTCCGTTTCACTATTCTTGAGCTACTACGAGAAGCGTGTTGCTTGCTGGACATTGTGATGTGGATTTGGTTTATTTTGGAGGCTGAAGGATTCGCAACTGTCATATAAAGACGATCCTTGTGCTGATCATGGGATGCTTTTCTTTGGAAAAGATGGTCTTAATCTACACGTGGTTCTGGGCATGATCATAGCCGTAGTTGGATGATTTGACATGGCAACGCCTCGTCTAAACCTGGAGGATAAATTAAGCATACAAGGGAAAATGAGACGTGAGCAGCAACCAGTCGTCGCCCACTTCGCCTCCAGCTGCTGCCTCGCAGGTAAGTTTCTTTCTTTGTTTTTGCCTAATTAATTACCCTGCCATGTAGCATGCATATGCATGCAACTGTGGCAGAACCGGTTACTGGTTTGGGCCAGTAACCGGGTTGGGTTTGTTGTCTTTAATTGGATTAACCGTGATGTTTGTGTTTTCAAAAAAAAATATAAAAAATGTTTTTATAGGTGTGTTGCATACGGCCAGTACCCTTACATGTTTTAGAACATTTTTTTTTATGTACAAAAAATATTGGAAGTTTTTTTAAAAAATGTTTTCGCATGGATTTCTTAAACACCAAAAAATTGTTTTCTTGCATTTCTGGATTTTACAACTGTTTGTAAAATCCAAAGGGTATTGGCCAATATTCCAAAAAAATATAAAAATCTTATTTTGTGGAGAAATCATCTAGTACGTATTCACCATTAATGTTTGGATAAAGAAATCCCAAAAGGATGAATATCCAAAATATTTAATGGGAATAACTTGTTATTATTCACTATTAATATTTGGATAAAGAAACCCTGAGTGGTAAATATCCAAAATAATTTTCTAGGAATAAAAATCCGCACACATCCTTGAAAGAAGCCTTGATTATAATCGAGGACATTTCAATTTTTTTTTACTCCACGGTTTACGAGCCGTGAGAGTATAAAACACTAAGGCAAAAATAGGCTTTTAAAGCGTCTTAGATTTCTAAATTTTTGTTCTCCTCCTTGCGATTACGAGTTGCAAAACTCTTGAAATACTAAGGGAAAAAATGAGCTTTTAAAGCACATGGAATCTCCTTGGATTTCTATCTTAATAAATTTAGTCTGAATCAAATATAGATTTCAAGAGATCTGCATTGGTTCTCCTTGACACTTTGTAGACATATCTAAAGGTATGATCTATATTGGCCAAGGATTCTTGCTTTTAGACTTTGAACCCAAATCCATTCATCATAGCAAACCTATCATAGGAAAACTAATTAAGAGAACACCAACACCATAGCAATTATAAAGCAAACCAAACACCAAGCAGCTTACCTTAGGTAGGGCGTACTAGGGGTGCTAATACCTTCCCTTTACGCAACCAGTCCCTTGCCTTAGAATCTCTGAAAGACCAGTCAGGTTTTCTAGTGACCATAATACTAGGTGGCGACTCCCTTATTACACAAACAACAAGACCCCGAAATCAATCGATGGTCGCCGCGCTCCGCTCGCGAGGGTGCGACAGGATGGCGACTCCACTGGGGACCCTTGGACTAAGCTTGGTAATTGTTTTTTTTTTTTATTATTATGCTATGTGTTGTTTTTTTACTATGAATGATAATTTGTTTAAAAGCTTTAGCATGCATCTTTACATTCTGTCATACATAATGTAAGCATTCATCACTTTATTATTATTTTCTTTTTGGAAGAGCACACACATTAAATTTTAAGTTAAGTGGGGGACTAGCAGCTTGCCTTATGACTTGAGTCAAGGTTTAAGTTTGTGTAAACCCCAACTCTTTGCTGAGTGTTTAGACTGATAGTGATTGGTACATGTGCCATCCCACTATCTGCTGAACCCCCATATTTCCTTTACGAGGGTGATCACTAGACAGCAAGAGACCCTTTTTAGAGACCAAGTAGTAAACCTACCCTATGTCTCACATAAAGGAACTAGAACCTATCCTAAGGATGTATGCTCCATAATATCGTTTTGCATCCAAACAAGCCTAAGCTCAAAGCATCTTGAATATCAAGACCTTCATTCAAAAGCTAGTAAAGGGAGAGATATTCCAGAATTGGGAGACCCAATAAGCTCTATTGGTGTTCAAAATTTAATCAACGATGCTTGTTTGATCATGATATTGTGTTGTTTGCCTTTTTCACCTTTTTAAATCGAGTTTTCTGTCAATTGGATTTTATCCTTGTTTTTTTTTTAGCTAAACTTTTCCTTTTAATGAGATCATGCATTTTCAAAAGTTCATCTTTATGTTTTTACTATGCATTTACACATCACTTTCCGCTTGTAAAAACCCTGAAAGCGGATCTTCCATAACAAACACCTGCACTTTACCTGAGAATGAATGGCCGAACTTAAAAGAATACATATTAGTTGTAGAAGAAGAAGAATGAGAGGGAAATAACATTAGGGGATTCACAAAAATTAATAAGAACATGAACAAGCTTGGAAACCCGCTAAAGAGGAATTTGAAACCATAGATGTGGGCAATGAAAAATCAAGAGAGAGTTGAAGATAAGAATTTTGATCACCCCTAAAAGAAGGAGAAAAGTTAATTGCACTACTCCAAGATTATATAGATTTTTTTTTTCCTGGTCCTACAAAGATATGCCTGGTTGTATAGGATACCACTAGTAGAAGGATGCAAATCGGTTAAGCAAAGGTTAAGAGGACCAATCTGAATGACTTGATCAAGGTAAAGACATAAATTGAAAAGTAGTGGAATGCTGGTTTTCTAGAAATAGTTAAGTATCCGCAATGTGTCCAACATAGTGGTAGTACCCGAAGAGAAGAGAAAAATCAGAGTTTTGTGTGGACTTTAGGGACTTAAACCGAACTAGCCCTAAAGACTTTTCCTTTATTTGCTAGTCGACAATGCAGCACGTAGCTACACATATTCCTTTATGGATGGATTTTCTGGCTACAATAAGATAAAAATGACGCCAGAGGATAAGGAGAAGAAACCTTTGTAACACTATGGGGAACCTTTTGCTACAAAGTCATGCCATTTGGGTTAAAGAATGTCGGGGACACCTACCAAAGGGCCATGGTGGCTTTATTTCACGACATGATGCAAAAAGAGATTAAAGTATACGTGGATGACATGATTGCTAAATCTAGAGAGGGAGAGAATCCTTCCAAATATTGAAGGAATTATTTGAAAGACTAAGGAAGTACAAGTTGAGGCTTAACCATGTAAGGTGTTCATTCGGGGTGAAATCTAGGAAGTTGTTGGGATTTATGATGAGTGATAAAGGAATAGAAGTGCACCCTAGTTAAGTAAAGGTTATCCAATCTAAGCTTTTTATGGCTTTCCTTAGTTGACCAATTTATGCGACTCATGGAAGGATCAATTACAGGGGTGAAAGATTGTAGCTGGTCGATCAATTGTTCAGCAGTAGCAGCAGAGATTATGATTTGTTGTGCCGAAGATGTTAGAAATTCCTGTTCCACAGCTTGATCAAGAAAAGACAACAAATTATCATAAAAAACCATTAACATTGAGCAAACCTATAGGTTTATGGTGAATGTGAAGTTGGGCCCAAGAGGAAATATGAAAGATCTCTTTCAATGTGCCCAGACCACCTGGTAAGGCAATGAAGGCGTCAGCATGGTTAAACATTGCATTCATTCGATCAAACATTGTGGAGACTTGTAGTTCCTCTCCAATTATTTTTCTAATGATGTCCCCTTTTGCTAAAGCTTTGGGGACGACCCCCAAAACTTGACTTCTTCCTAAAAATGCAGCTATTGACACACCCCCCATTAACCCAAGGTTGCCTCCCCCATACACTAAATGAATCTTTCTCTCAGCTAGTACCTGACCAAGATGATTTGTTGATTCTAAAAACGCTATTTCCTTTCCAAGACTGGATCCACCGAAAACACAAGTATTTTTTATGTGATGACTTAAGGAACCTGCCATTTCTACACACTTCTTTGTTAAATGTATGGGTTGAGTAGAAATGAAGGGAAGGAAGAGAAGATTTTATAGATGAGAAATTGAAAATGCAATCATATCACCTATATATAGGCCAGCTGGAGTCTCACTCTCTCTCTCTCTCTCTCTTTATTTATTTATTTATTTTGAAAAAGCATGTGTATGTACAGGTAGTTGTGATTGTGGCTCACATCTTCCCTTGGTTTTACGTCCAAGAACGGCTTAACACGCCCTCTATGGGTCGGGGATAGGCTTCCCATCTATTTTTCTTAAAAATCGGCAAACATAGTCTTTTATAGTCAGATTCTCAAGACTAAGTCGATCATGTTCTTTATGGAAATGGGATCATAAGTCCTGAAATGCACAATGCACATCTCCACCAGGATATGTCTCAAAAGTCAATAGAAGATTATTTAAAGATTCCTTATGTTTTGAAATAAATCCTGACTTTTGACAGTTTTCACAAGCTTTGCAGAACACATGTGTGTTTTTGAACATGGTGGGCCAATTAAATCCATTTTGAAAGATTTTCGCAACTGTCTTTTGTGACGAGAAATGATTCCCACATGCTTCAGAATGACAAAGTTTAATGACACTAATTACCTCATTGTCAGGAATGCATCTTTGAAATATTTGGTCAGGACAATATTTGAATAAGTTAGGGTCATCCCAATAAAAGTTCTTCACTTCGTTCAAAAACTTTCCTTTGTCTTCGGTACTCCAGTGAGCTGGGAAATCTCCTGTTGCAAGAAAATTGATATTTTTAGCAAACCAAGGCATTGAACTAAGAGAAAGTAAGGATTCGTTAGGAAAGTAATCATTGATTGGAGGGATGTCAGATGTCAAATTTGTTGTCACTCTTGACAAAAGATTCAAATCAACATTTTCGGTGCCTTTTTCATCCTTGATTTCTTCCTGAGAATAAATCATTTGCAAATCTTTTGATTCATCAAACTCAATTTTACTCAAAGTAGATTCAAGTTGATCACAAACTAATTCTTCAATAAAATCTACTTCTTGTCAATCATTATCATCTCCAGGTTGCTTGCAAATGTTGAAAATATTCATCTCCAATGTCATGTTTCCAAAAGATAGCTTCATCAGTCCATTCCTACAATTAATCAATGCATTAGAAGTTGCAAGAAACGGACGTCCTAAAATAACAGGAAATGAATTACATACTTCAACAGGTTGTGTGTCCAAGACAATAAAATCCACAGGGTAAATGAATTTATCGACTTGTACGAACACATCTTCAACTATTCCTCTAGGCACTTTTACAGATCTATCGGCAAGTAAAAAAGTTACAGAAGTTGGCTTTAACTCACCTAGATTGAGACTTTGAAAAACTGAATATGGAAGTAAATTCACACTAGCTCCAAGATCAAGTAAGGCTTTTTCAATTTTATGTTTTCCAATAAAGCATGAAATTGTAGGACAACCAGGGTCTTTATATTTCAAAGCATTATTGCTCTGAAGAATGGCACTTACTTGTTCGGCTAAAAAGGCTTTCTTTTTCACATTCAATTTTCTCTTCACAGTGCACAGATCTTTCAAAAATTTAGCATAAGAAGGAACATGTTTAATAGCATCCAACAAAGGTATATTGATCCTTACCTGTTTGAAGGTTTCAAAGATTTCAGAGTTGTGATTGACTTTCCTTTGTTTGGTCATGGCATGAGGAAATGGAAGTGCTGGCGGGGAATCAGTCTTTTCTTCACAATGTTCAGAGTCAACCCCTTCCTTACCCTCAGAGATTGACTCATCATCTTTCTCACAAGGTTCAAGAGTGGGCTTTTCGATAACCTTACCACTGCGAAGAGTGATGATTGATTTGACTTGATCCAAGTGTTGGCTTCCAGAACTACTTGCATTCACATTGTATTGCCCCTTGGGATTTTGTTGTGGTTGAGATGGAAACTTACCTTTCTCTTGGAAACTGAGAACAGATGTCAATTTTGCAAGAGTATCTTTAAAATCTGTCATGCTTTGAGCAAGTTGAGTGTTGATTGTCACTTGCTTTTCAATGAATGCATGCAATGTTTCCTCAAGATTTCTTCTAGGAGGTGGAGCATAAGGAGGTGCATATCCATGAGAATTTTGAAAACTATGGTGTGCTTGAAACGGTGGCTGTGAAGTTTGTGCATTATTGTTATCACTCTTCCAATTGAAATTTGGGTGATTTCTCCAACCAGGGTTGTATGTTTGCGAGTATAGGTTATGATTGGGCCTTTGGAAACTGTTTAAAGCATGGGCTTGTTCATGGAGACATTCCTTAAAAGAAGGCAAAGTTGGACAGTCATTGGTTGAATGTTAATTGGTTTCACAGATTTGACACACAATGTTTTGAACAGATTTTAGTTGACCACTCTTTTTTAATTCTAGTGCCTCGACTTTTTTAGCTAAGGATGCAAACTTGGCTTGGAGGTCATGATCTTCCCTAAGGTTGTACATACCTCCACTAGATGTATGAGGTTGGGTTTTACTTGGTGCCTCATAAGTGCCTGTAGTGTCCCAATTTTATGCATTTTCAGCTAGCAAGTCTAGGTACTCCATTGCTTCATTAGGGTCTTTATCCTCAAAAGTTCCATTGCACATCAATTCAACCATTTGCCTATCTCTAGGTGTTAACCCTTCATAAAAATGTGAAACCAATCTCCATGTTTCAAAACCATGATGAGGACAAGTATTAAACAAATCTCGATACCTATCCCAACATTGGTAGAATGTTTCTCCTGGTTTTTGAGTGAAAGTGATTATTTGTCTTTTGAAAGAGTTTGTTTTGTGAGATGGAAAACACTTATTTAAAAATTGTTGTTGCATTTCATCCCAAGCACGAATGGATCCAGGTCTCAAATTTTGTAGCCGTGTTTTAGCTTTATCTTTTAATGAAAAAGGAAAAAGCTTTAATCTAATGGTGTTCATGCTACAATTTGAGTCATTATAGGTGTCACAGACCTCCTCAAATTCCCTTAAATGCAAGTATGGATTTTCTAAATCTAATCCATGAAAAGATGGTAAAAGTTGAATAATGCCTGGCTTAAAATTAAAATGAGATGCATCAAGGGGAAAAACTATGTATGAGGGTGCACTTGTTCTTATATGATTCATGTGGTCTCTAAGTGTTCTAACCTGAATATTCTCATTATTCTCATTATGAAGCGATTGGTTATCTTCTTCGGCCATATTTTTTGAAAATGATGAGGATACCCTACAAAGTCTACCACTTAATGTACGTGACCAAACTCTCATGCACGTGTAAGAAGAGAATAAAAGGAAAAAGAAAACAAAAGAAAAAGAAACAAAGTTAAATACAAGAAAAGTGAAAAGAGAAAATAAAATAAATACTATAATTTGTACAAGAATTTACCTCCCCGGCAACGGCGCCAAAAACTTGACACGACCAAAAGATTAATGTCATCTCCCAAGTGCAGGAGTGTCGAAGTAATAAATAACCCGGCAAGACCGAGGTCGAACCACAGGGAGGTTAATTGTATAAATTATAGACAACAATAATACAACGACAAGAGTAATAATAATAATAATAATAATAATAGTAATAGTAATAGTAATAGTAGTATACTAATAATATAAAGATGATGAAGAAGAAGAAGTTGATGAGAACTTTGAGATGGAAGATTAACGTAAGGATTAAACAATGATAACAACAAATGTCAAGGTTAGAGGATCCACTAATGGTATTTCAAACAAGTATAGTATAAACTCTTGTTATTCAATTGGAAACCACACACAAAGGAGGTTCCAATCAGATTATAAATTGTAAACATAATTACATTAGTTATCTTATCGAATAATGCTAATACTTGTAAATGTTGTCAGGCATTCATGATTATAAACTTATGTTAACAACAAATCAAGTTCCTTTCATAGCTCAGGTGTCGGTTATACCATACAGTATGGGCTATGAAAGTGCCAAGTATTTGTTGTACCAAGGTTAACATAACATAAATCTAGATTAACCATTTAACAAGCAGAGTATTAAAAGTGAACAAGATAACAAATATAAAGCATGTTAGTATCCAACATTAAAGTCCATGTTGAGTTTATATTATACTTATTCTTACACCATTAGTATACCCTTTTCACCTTGACATAATAAACTTAGCTAAACATAATGAAAGAGAAACATAAATAAACAAGGAAGAGAAATGAAAAGCATAGGCAAGAGATTAATATAAGCAAAACTTAAGCATTACAAAAGGAGAGCAAGAGCATGATCTTGATCTGAACACCAAGATGCCTAAATGCATGGCAAATGCCTCCTTTTATAGGCCAAAATTTGGAACTATTGATTTATTGACTAATTGATGAGTGGGTGGCCACATCTTGACTTGGTGACAATCCTTATCTTCTTGTCTGCCAAAAACATCACTGATAGCGTCAGGATTTGAATAGATTCTCCCATGAAGGTTCTAGGAAATTGTCTCAGCTTTCCAGGAAAAAAAAGATGAGGTCATTTGGACTTCTAGAACTCGAGATATGGGCTGAACATTGAATAGTGTCTGGGCTGCAGGACAGATTCAGACTTCTCCTTTGTTGCTACAATTTGGACTTGAAAACGGCCTTTTTAAATCTTGGGCTCCATGTGAAAGTTGTAGGCCTATGTCTTATCTTTCCATCCATATAAAATGGACCTAAATCCAAGATCTACAGCTCCAGATATGACCCAATTACCGAACAGTGTTCTAGTTTGGACTGCACCAGCATCTCTTTCTAAGTTTGGCCCTCTCTTTGTCCTTTCAATTTCAGTACTTAAACTCATCAATCAATCCTTTCATTTATGTGATAGGCCTGCGTTTAATATGAACATTTACCACAAATTAAAGGTATCTTATAGTATGAGATTTATTATTATAAAACATGCTTTAGTTAAGGAGTTATTGATACTTCAAGTGCAAATGATGATATAAAACCTTGATAAAAATGCACTTTTAAGTACTAATCACATATTCTAACAGCTTTGAACTTATGGGCTATAGTGATAGTGATTCGGCTGAAATATGGATGATAGAAAGAGCATTATAGATTTTGTTTTCTACATTGGAGACATAACATTCACATGGAGTTCAAATAAGCAACCTATAGTCACATTATCAACTTATGAAGCTGAATATGTAGCTACTACAACATGTGTTTGTCATTACATATGGCTAAGAAGATTATTGAAAGAGTTGTGAATGCTACAAGAGAAGCTTGCAAAAATCTATGTGTATAACTCATCAACCATTGCTTTAGCTAAGAATCCAGTATTTCATGATAAAAGTAAGCACATTGACGCAAGATTTCATTACCTATGTAAAGACTTTGTGTCCCGATAATATTTTCACAAAATCACTCAAATATAATGTTTTTTTTTTTCAAGATGAGAGGTATGTTAGGAGTTATAAAGAAATCAAGTTTAAGGGGAGATGTTAAAAGTAAACCAGATTTTGTCTAAAAAATAAAAGAATCGGTCTGCTAGTTGGGAATCGCTTGAATTAAATAAATCGGTCGACCAGTTCAGTTGGCAGAATACATTCCCTATTCAGATTAGGATTTCCTTTGAGTAATTTAATTTCTTATTTGTCCAGGACTTGAGTTCTATAAATAGACTTATAGAGTCTGAAGCATAATTGATATGTGTAGAGAGAAATACATAAGAGAAAACATTTAATAAAATTGTCTTCCTCTCAAATCTTTTTCTTGTTCTTTAGTTTTATATCTTTGTTTTGTTGTCCTTAAACTCCTACAACACTAGTTTTTTATTCCAACAAAAAACACTAACATCAACTGAGTTACAATTTTTTATTTCCAATTCTTTCAAGTTTTTTTTTTTTTTTACCGTTAATTTTTTTTCTTGTTTGGCTGCTACAGAAAGAAGAGATGAAAGAATGTAAATCCATTGTTTAGAAGTCTAAACAAAATAAATTTCAGAATCATAGGAATTTAATACTTCAAGAAGAAGGTCATCTTTTTGAAATCGAATTCCTATTCCATAAAAAGAAAGAGAGTAGAGAGAAAAATTTGAACAAACGAAATCTTTATTAATGTTTTATTTTGCTTTCGAACAAGAATATCATAGGATTTTTTATATATATAATATTAGCAAGTGTCGCATTATAAAAGTACAGGACAATTACTTGGTAATTTAACTATTGTATTATCATAGAATTTTAAATAATCTTAAGAGGAAGCTACAATTTTTTTTCTTCTGTTTTACTTTTCAACCAAAAAAAAACCCGTAATTGATGTCGAAACTGCATCCCAGTCATTGCTTGCATCATTCATGAGGTTTTTCTTCTTCTTCATATATATTTTACAGTTTTGTTGAATATTCGGCTCTTTTTGCGACAGTCCATTTACCCTCTCCAATTCTGATGTGAAATCTCCCATTATTCAAGGTCGACTTCCCATTCAAATTCAAGAATCTTTTTGCAATATCAGCAACAAAGACAACTTCTTCGTTTTGATAGCACTCCTTAACTCTAACATCAAGAATATCACAGCGTTTATTATCTTCCATCAACATAGTCAAATGCATGGCTAGACTTCTACTTTCTGTTAAGGACTTGCTGAAGTAGTGACGTTTCCAATGCGGCCGAAAGAGGCCAATGCATCGCCAGAGCTTCACGGGCTCATCCTGCACGCACTGCCAAGTTACCCCGCCCATCTTTTCCGGTCCTTGATTTTCTTTTAAATTGATCTCTGGAGCGTCACGGTTTTTTTTTTCTTTATTGCAAAACAGAGTATCAAATGCCTGTAGAATTTTTCCTCGATATCAGGGATACTTATATTTAGATAACTAAAAACAATTATTAAGTCTAATATATAAAAAATCAAATTAAAAAAAAAATCAAGGAATCTTAAAAAGAAAAAAGAGCTAAATCTCTTCCATAATTATGCAATTCAGTCCTTAATATTTGCAAGAAAAGAGGCTCAGCACTTGTCTAGTGTTCAAATCCGGTCAATAGCTTCAATTTTTTTAATTCAACTTAATTTCATTTCATTTTACTAAATCAAACATCAACCAAGATTTAGTTTAATTTCCTGATAACGTGAGAATCCAACACTAAGCCCTAACCTAAAATTATAGATAAACATGCTGGGAAGAATATGACATTTTTCTAAGAAATCTGATATTCAATAATTCAATGAAAACAACACAATGATTGTTTATATAAAGGCAAAAACTGACCAAACCGAAAAATTCAAAGCTAAGTAAAAAAAGTATTTAAAATTCTAAATAAATTAGAAAAAATAATTAAAATAGCAAAAGCAACATCTTCAATGCAATAACCCCACATGGAATAATCATGTTCGTGTAAAATGAGGAATTCTATTTATATATCTTTTGACAAAGTCTTCTCTATACGAAGACTCTTCCAACCTACACATGTGTAATTTGATACGATTCACAGCGTAGCGTGGACAATTATCTAAAAAAAACTAAAGTAATTACTAATTTTTTCTTTTACTTGTTACAACTTGAAAGTATTAATGATTAACCTATGCATCAAGTTTAATTACATGACATAAAGTAGTAACTACAAAATTCTATCTAATAACAAAAGCTATGCAATCCCAACAACAAGATCAATGTTATGGTGGCAGGTAAGAAGAACTTGCAATACATGGTAATACAAACAATGAATAAGAGCAGTTGAATATTCTTTACCCTTACATTTAATTTGTACTAAAACTTAGGTACAAACATAATTACCATAATTTCATTTCATTTTGATTATTTATTTTCAACTATAACTCCATCATTTCATTATCAGGTATAAGTCCTTGTCATAATGGTATCTCAAATTATTTATTTTGATTATCATAATGGTATAACTCCCTTACATTTAATTCATTTTGATTATTTATTTTCAACTTAGGTATAAGTCCTTGTCATAATGGTATCTCAAATTACAATTTCATATTTTTCATTACTAACTTCTCAATCAAAATTTAGTAGCATACATGATCTTTTAAATTGCAAACTCTGAATCAATTTCTAAGCATAATTAAATCATTAAAACACCAATATTAATTACACGTTTTTTTCCCCAATTCCTTACTTCCATCATTTCACATTCAACCTACATAATCAGCATCACATCATCTTTCTATCCTCAAAACCCACATAATTTAGCCAAAATTCCACATTTACTCCATTTCAACATATTACAACAAAAACTAAATTCCTAACCATCCACATCACAACATTCCAACTCCAAATATTCCCAATATCATTTTAAAATATCAAAATCACACAGTTTAATCAAGTTTTCCCATTCCCTTAAAATCCCTACTATGCCCCCCACTTAGGGTCCCAAATTTCAAAAAAAATAGTTTTTACTATCTTTAATTTAATCCTTAACAATGGTATCTAATCCAAAATTAACCAATAACTACACTATGTCACCTTTCCAAACACAAACACACATAAAACCTAAATTTTTAAATTTGAGGATTTTCAATCCCCCCACAAAAATTAACAATAGAAAGTGCATTTAGAGTAATAGAAACATCTTACCACAATCAATTAACCCAATTTGTTAATCCCTTTGCAAGAAATCCAAAGAATTTCTCTTTCTCCTCCAATTTTGCAACTTTCTCTCTCTATTTTTCTATGTTCCCAACCTCTCAAACCCTTTTTTTCTCAATCAATTTTTTATAGCAATTACCCGCTCATATACACTCTCTAATGCCAATTTGGTGAAAGAAAACAAGAATTTCTTTGAAATTTCTCTTCTCCCCTTTTTTGAAGCCAAACAGTCGGCATTGTACGAGAAAGAAGATGAACTTTTTTATTTACAACAATCCCACTATTTTAAGTATCCTACATGTTATTTCCATCAAATCATTGGCCGTCAGTAATTTTTCACGAGCATATTTATTCTTTTAATTGTCCAAGGTTTTACACTAATTACCATGAATTCTCACCTCTAGTCATGATAAAATTTCTTTTTAATTTATTATTTTTTTACTTAGAAATTGCGTTATTTAACACGGGATTTGCTTTCTATGCCTAATATGAAAGCATCTCCAATGCAAAAAGCCAAATTAAGAAGCTAAATTGATAAAATGGCTTTTTAAATAGTATAAATATATCTTTTTGATTATATGCATTCCAATGGTAAAAAGCTATTTAGAAAAGCCATTTATATTTTAATATATTTCATGTTAAATTCATTTTTATATAATTATGTAACTAATTTAGATATTTTATATATAATATAATTATGATGTTATTAATTATATAATAAATATGAGTAATTTATAAAAATAATATAAAATTTAATGAAATAATATGAAATTTAAAAGATATAATTTAAAATTAAACTTAAAATTTATTTATATGAATATTTTTAATTTTCAGTTTTATATGTTACTGTTAAAAATTTAATTTTTTAAAAGTAAATTCAAATTCAAACTTTGAAAAAACCATCAATATTTTAAAATTTGATTTTCAATTTTTTAAAAAAAATTCATGCTTTGAAAAAATGACCGCCACCATTTTAAATTTTAAATTTCAAATTTTGAAAAAATTACCGCCACCATTTTAAATTTTAAAATTTCAAATTTTGAAAAAATGACCGCCAACATTCTAATATTTCAAAATTTAAAAAAATAATCCATCTATAAATATTCTCATATACCTTAACATTTTTTCTCATCATTCCATTGTTTTCTCTCCAATCAAAAATATATTTCATTAAAATTCATCATGAATCATTCTAATTTTAATTTTTATGATGCTTTTGATTTTGATGATGACACTCCTGTGTTTGCTTTTCAAGTTGCTGCTGCTGTGGTTGCTGAAGAAGAATCGAATAATCAAGGGCAGAGAACAGGGTATCGTGGCTCTATTCTTGGCCACAATATTGTCAATCGTAATAGAAAGGAAGGTGAGTTGAGGTTATATAATGATTATTTTGCTGAAAATCCTAAATTCACTGAAACTCAATTTCGAAGAAGATTTAGGATGAGTCGTCGTCTTTTTCTTGGGATTGCAAATGCAGTGGAAGCTCATAATCCATATTTCAAACAAAGGACAGATGCTCTCGGTGTTCTTGGTTTATCTTGTCTTCAAAAGGTATCTGCAGCTCACAGAATACTTGCATATGGTATTCCTGCAGATCTTACTGATGAATATCTTCAAATTGGAGAAAGCACTGCGATAGAAAGTCTTAGAGCTTTCGTCAAAGCAATCATAGAAGTCTTTGGCAATTGGTATCTAAGAGCACTAAACGAGGCCGATGTTTGTCGATTATTATCAATTGGAGAGCAGCGTGGATTTCCAGGGATGTTAGGGAGCATTGATTGTATGCATTGAAAATGGGAGAAATGCCCAATTGCATGGCATGGGATGTATACTGGTCATTGTCGTGAACCAACTATAATTCTAGAGGCGGTGGCTTCACAAGATCTTTGGATATGGCATGCTTTTTTTGGAATGCCTGGATCATTAAATGATATTAATGTTCTTGATCGGTCACCTATCTTCGTTGCACTTGCTGAAGGTCGTACTACTCCTGTCAATTATACAATTAATGAGCATTGATATACAATGGGATACTATTTAGCAGATGGGATTTATCCTAATTGGTCAACTTTTGTTAAGACAATCCCAAGGCCATTAGGAGCAAAGAGAAAATATTTTGCAAGTAAGCAAGAGTCTGCAAGAAAGGATGTAGAGCGGGCATTTGGAGTGCTCCAATCTCGTTTTGCAATTGTACGTGGATCTGTTCGATACTGGGATGAAGAAACGCTTGCAAATATTATGAAAGCTTGCATAATAATACATAATATGATTATTGAAGATGAAGGAGCAATGAACCTTGGATTTGACCTTGAACGTGAAGTCAATTCCTTTATATCAGTGTCACATGGTGAAATACCAGAACTACATGATTTTCTTCAAACTCATAATCGAATCAGGGATAGAGCAACTAGCTCTCAACTACAAGAAGATTTGGTTGAATATTTTTTCAAGTTTTTTATGTTTTTTTTTTCATTATGGTTGTTGTCTTATAAGTTAATTAATCCTACTTATTGTTGTTAAGTTTTTTATGTTTTTTTTTTCATTATGGTTGTTGTCTTTTAAGTTAATTAATCCTACTTATTGTTGTTAAGTGTTAGAAGAACTTCAAAAAAGTATTATGAATTAATATCACTTTTATAACAATATATTTAAAATAACCAATAAATTTCTAAATATTTAATTAAAAATACATTACATTAAACAATAAATAAATCTAGTTAATTAATAATTAAAACCCTTCTTTTGCATAATTTCTAACTTTCTATTTTGAAAATACGCTGCAAAAATTGGATCCAAATTAGAAATATCCATTTTCATAATTTGTTCTTCTTTCTCAATCCTGTCCAATTCTTGTTTCTCTTGACTTTGTTGAATCATCATAGCTTGTTGCTCTAACATAATTTTTTTGTCTTGTTTCTTTTAATCCTTAATTTCAACTAGAATATCCCTGAATTGTTGTAAGATATTTGTTACAGTTGTCTCCCCAACTTTATCTTTTCCTTGTTTACGTTTAAGTCGTTCATTTGCAGCCTTCTGACCAATTGGTCTATCTTAATAAATCAACGGTTCATTGTCTTCTCCTAAACTAACAGAATCAAGGATAGATGGAGCTGATGAAGTCGAACTTGCATTGACATGACTTTTTTGTTTCTTGTTTGACCTTTGATGTTGACTTGCACGCTCAAATTGCCATTTGGGTTCTTTTCTTAGGATAACCCAACAATGTTCTAGTTGAAATCGTTTGCCAACGCAAGAAGCATACATTTGTCGAGCATCATTAATCTGGTAAGTAAAAAATTAGAGAAATTAAATAATGTTAAAATATATGTTAAACAATTTAACATGAAAACGAATATTAAAATTACCCTTGATTCTTCGGTCATTCCACTTTGCTGATGATTTTCAATTTGAGTAACAAATCCAACAAATTTACCGACTTCTCTATTTATTTCTTGCCATCTATTTGAGATGCTTATTTGCGAACGATTATTCAAGTTTCCTCCATTCTCTACAAAGTAAGCATGTACTCGAGCCCAGAACCGTTTTGTTTGTTGTTCAACTCCTGTAATTGGATCTTTGCTTGTATTTAGCCATGTAGAGACAAGTAAACAATCTTTCTCTGGTGAGAAGTTTTTACTTCTTTGTGACTTTTTTGTTGTATGGACATTTAAATTCGAGTATGTTAAGTCATCAATTAATTGATTAGAATCACTCGGTTGAGAGAGAATATCTTCTGACTCGCTCATCAGAAAGTTGGTGAAAGAGCTTGGAAAATTTGAATCCATCTACATTAAAAAAAACACCTCAAGTTAAAACCTTGTAAGAGAGTGTAAAAGAAGCGCACATTCAATGTCTAGCAATTTTGTAGTTTACATACATGTGAATTAATAACAAGCATTGCATTCTACTTGTTCTAACATTACAATTTGACTATTTTTTGGAACTAAGAGAGGATTGATATACTGGTTTAATTACATTTTCAACAAGACAAAATATAATTAACCTCAAATTAAAACAGACAATCAAAAATAAATTTTAAATATGTCACTCTATATTTTTATCAATATTAGCTACCATTATTACTTCCTCTTAATTTTGTCAAAGATAACAACATAAATAAAAGATTGTTTTCCTTAACCCATATCAAAAACATAAAATTACAAAGAAATAAAAATCATCACAAATATCAAATTAACAACAAAAAATCTATAAAATCAAGAGATATTAAAGAGAAAATATAAAAAGCTTTTAAATAAACATACCTTTTAATTTCAGCTAATTAACACAACCGATGTTATTAATTAACCAGAGAATAATTGATTCTTGTTTTTCTAAATTTGAGAGAAGAGTGAGGCACAATACAAAATTTAAAACAAAAACAAGTTTATTTGCTTGCTTTTAAAGAAAAATAAAATACTGTTGACCAACGGCTATTTTTATAGCCGTTGACAACGTTAATCTCTTTTTGGCTATTTCTACAGGAAACTATAGAAATAGCTCTTCCCAATTTAAACAACCATTTTGGCTTCTCGGTTGTCTGCTGTATTGGAATGACAAATTAAATGAACAAAAGCTAAAAGGACACTTTTTTAACTTTGCCTCCTCATTTGCCTCTCCGGTTGGAGATGCTCTGAAGGCCTTCCGAATCTTAACTAATTACAGTAAGATAACCCTTCTATAAAACTGGGCTCATTGAATATTTTAATTAAATTTGAGTATAATTCAATGATCAAATTTAAAGTTATAATTATTTTAGTTAAATTGTGTTTGGGCTCATTAGCTTTGTCTTGTTTATGTGATTTATAAACATCTCCACAACATATCCCACGTCAATAAATCTCATTTTATAATTTTTACTTGTGGCATTTTAATGTGATAGATAGATAGATTGCTTTTAATAATTTGTTCTATATATATATATATATATATATATATATATATATATATATATAGAGAGAGAGAGAGAGAGAGAGAGAGAGAGAGAGAGAGAGAGAGAGAGAGAGAGAGACTCACACATAAAGGTTTGATCCCATAAATAGGACCGTCAAGACGTCAATCCAGTCCATATATCTAAGAAATTTTCATTTTCGTCCGTTGATTAATCATATTTTATTGAAATTCTACCACGGAGAAATCTCACCGAAATCTCAAACTTCAAATCTCTAACATAAGAATTTGAACCAACCGAAGGTGACATCGACTACATTATTCTTTGAACATATACAAATTAATTTCAAAACTATTGACTTGCAAATTAATCAGCATAATGTCTGCCCGCAGGATAAAGCGATTTGCATGTTTTTTTTGTGTAATTCACATCAAAATAGGAACAAGGGAAAAGAAAAACAGAGACGCATGTATGTTTTCAGCGATTGATATGTCTTGTTAAATCAGAATGTTGTAATATTTATCTATGGTTCACCATCGGATGATGGAGTCCTGCCAGTATCAAAATCACCAGTGATTGATGTCGAAACTGCATCCCAATCATTGCTTGCATCATCCATGGTGTTTTTTGATATTTTACAGTTCTCTTGAATATTTAGCTCTTCTTGAGACAATCCAATTATCCTCTCCAACTCTGATGTGACTTCTCGCATTGTAGGTCGATTTTTCCCATTCAAATTCAAGCATCTTTTTGCAAGATTAGCAACAGAGATAACTTCTTCATTCTGACAGCCCTCCTTAACTCTAGCATCAAGAACATCAGACAGTCTATTGTCTTCCATCAACATAATAAAATACGTGGCTAAACTTCTAGTTTCTGTCTGACTTACAGAAAATATCGGTTTTTGTCCACTTAGAAGCTCAACCAGAACCACTTCAAAGCTATAAACATCACTCTTTTCTGTAAATTGACTAGAGTGGAAGTACTCGGGATCTAAGTAGCCAAACGTACCTTGCACGAGAGTGGTCAAGTGAGTTTGATCGATGGATATAGATCTTGAAGATCCAAAATCAGATACTTTTGCTCTGTATTTCTCATCTAGCAGTATGTTTGTAGACTTGATGTCACGGTGATAAATCGGAATGGATGTCGCCGAGTGTAGATAGGAAAGTGCTCCGGCAACTTCAATGGCAATCTGTAATCGCATCTCCCAAGATAACAAGAAATCTTCGTTTTGATCATGGATATACTTGTAAAGATTTCCATTGGGAATAAACTCATAGACTAGCAACGGAACTTCAGTCTCCAAGCAACAACCGAGCAACTTAACCACATTCCTATGGTTAATTTGTGAAAGAACGACGACCTCATTGATAAATTCTTCAAGCTTTCCTTCATCAACGACCATGGACTTCTTAACAGCAACAATCCTTCCATCTGCTAACATCCCTTTATAAACTGTGCCTTGACCACCTTGACCGAATTCTATTCACATTAAAACGATCAGTGGCTACTTCCAACTCCTTTGAACTGTATATTTTTGTTTTTTGAACCCAACCTTCAGCAGCAAGTAATTCCTGCTGTAGCAATAGCCCACCATTTCGTTTGAAGAATTTCTTTTTGAGTTCAGTCTTTTTCCATTTCTTTACAAGTTTATATAACCACCAAATGCCCATCAGCAATGACAATGCTAATATAACTGCGCCTATAACTGCATTATTTACAACAACGAAGGAAAAGTTAATTTGTTGACATGTGCAATCATCAGCATATATATATATATGACTACTGTACTGAACAGCAACAATCTAGATTTAGTAGCTAGTATTTTATACATTTAATCTTTTGGCTCACTCTAAATGATGACAAGTGCTTAACATTTTAGTGTAATCCAAGAGCTTCTTCTCTGTTTTAATACAAAGGAGGTTCCATTAAAACAACAACAAAATTTACTGAGTTCAATGTTTCCTAGGGGGTGTGCAGGGTGCCATACCCCTATTTACCATCTTAGTAAGGAAAACAACAAGAACAACGACAGCAAGAAAGTAGAAGAAGAAGAGAAGAAATCATAGACTTACCTATCAAGGCTATATAAAGTTTATTGATCTCGCAATTGAAACTCCCCGGGATATTTACACATTTAAGTAACCCTCGGCACGAATGCTTTGATTCTTTACATTCATCCACATCTAATAAAATAATAAGAGCAAAGATCCAAAACGAATAAGATGATTATCCAATGTTAGGACAGAAATCACTAACAAAATTAGCAAGCCACCATTCCCATAGCAAAATCATCATTCTCTCAACAAACAAAATGCTGCCATCACTCATATTTTTGCAGGAAAAAAGTATTTACCTGTGCATCCAAGGTAAGGGATGCCCTCATAGCCCCAACCACACACACATTCGGATCGAAAAGACTCATTGTAATATCCTTTGCAATTCACGGGATCATCAGTATTCACATTCATTGTCCAACCAAGCTCTTCTGGAACATAATCTCTATTTTGCAACGAGAATGGATCGCTGACATTCGATTCGAACCATGTGTGGTTTCCCAGGAAGGCCAGCTTGCATCCTTCTCTATCTTGATTATCATCTGCAGCTTCTATTCTTGGATTGAAAACCTGAAGGGATGGTGGTGGAAAAGGCTCACAGAAATTTTTACTGTTTACGTCACTGCAGGTAGACACACAACCGATGAGACTTGGCGTGATTCCGGTCATTAAAGTTTGAGTATTACAACCTACTGCGATGAATACATTATCGTTTCTGGAGAAGACAAAAGGAGTTCCAGTCAAATTCAGAGGCACACCATCTTCCCTGCCAGTACAATTCGAGGATATTATTGGACTTTTGACAGTAACAGTGGCTCTTTCAGCTGAAATATTCAGCACCTCCATGTTGATTCGACTTATTAAAGCTCTAGCAGGGTTGGCAGATTCATTGCATTCTATGGCGAACCATTCGTTCATGTAGCAATCTTTTCCAGGTAATTCCTTAATTTTATCTTTTTTCTATTCAAAATAAAAATTAAAAAATAAAATAATGATAGCAAGAGGGCTAACATTTCGACAAAAACAAACTGGGAGGATTTTAAATGTAAAAAAAATCAAGCTATAATTTTGGATGGAATCAATACCCTAATTACACCCCATTTTACCCAAAATTGAAGAGACAATGCATATTCAAGGTCAAATTAAATCATTATTGGATGAATCTACATAAAAATTAAGCTCAATGACATAATTAGATTTTTAATAGGTCAATTTGATTTAATCATGGGCTAAATTAAAGTTTAATTATGTTTAAGAATTAATTTAAATCCAATTGAAGGATTTAATTAAGTGCAAGGACTTAATTATACTCTAAATGGGTTAAATTAATTTTATTAGGGGCTTAATTGGTGAAAAATTAAGTTTGGAAGCCCAATTTGGACTTATTGAGAAGATTGAAATTTTAGAAGATCAAATTTAATTTTTACCAAGTCAAATAATAGAAATCAGGGGTAAAATTACAAGAAAATCAAAGTTTTGAGTTCAATTAAGGTCTAAATTGAAGAAATTCTCAGTCAAGAACCATTTTGTAAAAGGGGTTGAACTATGGGACCTAATTGATTGAAATGAGGGATGAAATTCAAGAGAATTGAAAGTTAAATGGTTAATTAAGGATAAAATTACATAAATCAAAGATCAACGACCAAAATGAAAAGATGCTGAAAGTCAGGGGTGACATTGAAGTTCAATAGGGGCCAAATTGCATAAAATTAGAAGTTTAGGATCAATTAGGGGGTGTTATTGAAAAAAATTAAAAGATGGAGGACCAAATTGAACTTTAACCAAGTTCCTAAATTAAAACCCTAAATCCCCAAAACGACATCGTTTTGCAGTAAAAAAAAGGACCAGATAACACGTCGTCTGGTGACTGTTCATCTTTTTTTTTAGAAAGAGTT
Source organism: Populus simonii (assembly GCA_007827005.2). Taxonomy (NCBI): domain Eukaryota; kingdom Viridiplantae; phylum Streptophyta; class Magnoliopsida; order Malpighiales; family Salicaceae; genus Populus; species Populus simonii. Next base: position 3,867,547 of record CM017464.2, read on the forward strand.
ACTCGAGTGGCCTCTTTCCCAAGACATTTAATGTTTTATCTCTTTACTAAATTTGACAAAACTTGCACACAAACGATGGCGTGACATCCAACTACACCCCAATATGGTCTGTTCTAGCCTATTGACACCATATTAGCCGCGACGCCACCTCAAAGTGACCAACCCAACCAACCCCTTTCTACAGTAACTCTTCCAGTTCATGATGGCCATTTTGAGCCAATGGTTGGGACCTTTCAGGGTTAAATCAAGAGCCAAGATTTGACACAATTAAAGACAAAATATTCCTTTTTCACCTCTATAAATAAGGGTGGATTTCATGGTCTTAGGGGGAAGAAATTCGAGTCCAAAGTTGGCAAAAAATTAGCCTCCCCCGGTTTTTCCTTCCCCAGCCAACAATTCTCTCTCTTCTTTCTCTTTTTTTGCCACCTTTTCAGCTGCTTCCACCTTAGCATCGTCGTGACCAAAAGCAGCCCAACCTTCTCCACCAACCCATATGCTCATTAGTAATAGTGACAATCACCACCATCATCGCTAACTTCTTCTTTTTCTCCATCGACCCTCCTACATCACGACAACTGTTGTTTCTTCCTCCAACTCCACCTTGAGCCACCAGTCCCTTACCCGGACTCTTGCAAGCCATAAGTTTCCTAGTAACCTTAAAACTAGGTCACAACTCTTGAATTTTATAATCATAATTTTATGATCATACCCAAAACCCTTTCCTTTCCTAACACACACATCTCAGGAGGCATTTAAAGTTCATCGTTCAACGTCACCTCATGACACTATAGAAGGAGCAACATTGACTTCAACCCAAAAGGAGGCCATGTAGAAGGAGTGAAGGAAGGATCAACAAACACTTACAATCATTTACAAATATATGGATGATGCCACTTTTTAGATAGTGGCTAATGCAACCACCGTCAATCAAGAGAAATTTTGCAACAATCAAACCACGAAGCTGGCAATGTCAAAAAGGTACGCCTATAAAAGTTATAAGGTGAATTTGAAAAACTACATATGCTAGAATCAGAGAGTATTTCATATTACTTTGATATATTATTAGCCATATACAATCAAATAAAGAGATATGATGAGAAGATAGAGGAAACATGTGTGGTAGAAAAGATTATACGCTCGTTGTAAAAGAAGTTCCATTATGTGGTGGTCATGATAGAAGAATCATAAAATATGGACTTTTTTACTATTCAATGACTCATGGGAAAACTACAAGCTCATAAAAAAAGAGTCAATGACATTCAAGAAGACATGGGTGCTCATGCAATCTTTTCAAAACATTATTTAGAAGAGAAGTAAGGAGGTTCTGGATATAACCATTGAGGTAGAGGGTGTGGTCAAGGTAGAGGAAGAGGAGGAAGCCACCTTATTACTAGTCCATGATAAACGAATGCAAGCCAAAGAAAAAAGGTGGTATCTAGACAATGGTTCCAACAATCACATGTGTGGATATAAAGAAAAGTTTATGGAGCTTAATGAATCAATTAAAGGTAATGTCACCTTCATGGATCATTCAAAGGTTTCTATCAAAGGGAAATGTACGATTCTCATTATATTGAAAAATGGTATTCATTAATTTATTGGTAATGTTTGCTATATCTCAACTGTAAAAAGCAATATATTGAGTTTGGGATAATTGTTGGAGAAAGGTTATGAGATTAAGATGAAATATCGTACTTTGACATTACTTGAAACTCATGAAGCTATGATTGCAAAGGTTACAAAAACAAAGAAAATAATGTTTTTCCTAAACATAGAGACAAATATGCCTAAATACTTAAAGACATGTGTGAAAGATGAGACTTGGCTTTAGCATATAAGGCTTAGGCATGTAAACTTTAATAGCTTAAAGATGATGGAACAAAAAAAGATGTTAAAGGGTCTACCATCTAGTATATATCCAAATCAGTTGTGTGAATGATGTTTAATTGGCAAACAATTCCGTAAGAGCTTTCCAAATGAGTCTATATCTAGAGCAAATCAACTCCTACAAGAGATACATATAGACATATGTGGTCCTATTCAACCATGCTTATTTGGTAAAAAAATATATTTTCTACTTTTTATTGATAATTATAATAGAACATGGGTATATTTTTTTAAAGAAAAGTCCAATGTATTTAATTATTTTAAGAAGTTTAAGACAATAGTTAAAAAAAAAGTGATTATTCTATAAAATCACTTGAGAAAAATAGGGGTAAATTTTCTTTCTAATAAGTTTAATGAGTTTTGTGAAGTTCATGGTATAAAAAGACTCTTAATAGTGCTTAGATCACCACAACAAAATGGCATGGTAAAGAGAAAGAATAAAGCATACTAAATATGGCAAAAAGCATGCTCAAAACCAAGAAGATGCTAAAAGAATTTTGGGCTGATGCTGTAGATTGTGTTTTTACTTGTCAAATAGGTATCCTACAAAAGGTTTGAATGTCATAACTCCACAAGAAGCATGGAATGAAAGAAAGCCAATTGCTACTTACTAGAAAGTGTTTGGAAGTATTGACTATGTGCATGTAGATGATCAAGTAAGGACCAAACTAGATGACAAGAGCAAAAAGATGATCTTTATGGGTTATGATCAAAAGTCTACAGGATACAAGCTTTACAATCCCAATAAAGGAAAGAAAATGATTGGTAGAGATGTCAAATTTGATAAAGAAAGAGTATGAGATTCAAAGGTAGATGATGGTGAGAAGTATGACTTTCTACCACTTCTTGATGAAGAAGATTAGAGATATGAAGATCATCAAGAACTTGTAACACCTTCACAATCACCAATGAACTTAACTTCACCTTTATCTTCTTCTTCTAGTGGAAGTTCCAATAGTGGCAGCCCTCTTAGTCCTCCAAGAAAGACGAGGAACCTTGATGACTTGTATGAAGTAACTAATCTAATTAATGATGATCTAACATTATATTGTCATCTTGCCATATATGAATCTATAGTGTTTGAAAAAGCAAATAAAAGATGAAAAGTGGAGAGTTGCTATGGATGAGGAGATTGCATCAATTAAGAAGAATAACACATGAAAACTGATTCTAAGACCAAAAAGAAAGAAATAAATAGGTGTCAAGTGGATCTATAAAGAAAAGAAGAATGCCAAAGATGAAGTGGAGAGGCGCAAAGCAAGGTTAATGACAAAACACTATAGTTAAAAATATAGGATTGGTTATGATGAAGTGTTTGCTCTAGTTGCTAGATTGGAAACCTTTCAATTAATTATTGCCATAGCTGCTTAAGATAGATGGAAAATTTATCAAATGGATATCAAATCAGCTTTTCCAAATGGCTTTCTTGAAGAAGAGGTCAATATTGATCAATCTATAGGTTATAAAGCAAAGAGACATGAAAACAAGGTTTTAAAGTTAAAAAAAAAAAAAAAAGCCTTATATGGATTAAAGCAAACCTTAAAGGCTTGGTATAGTTGCACCGATGACTATTTTTTAAAGAATGGATTTGTAAAATGCCCTTATAAATATGCTATCTATGTAAAGATAAAAGAGAGTGGTGATACTCTTATTATATGATTGTATGTGGATGACTTGATCTTTATAGGAAATAATCCAAAGATATTTAGAGACTTTAAGCAAGCAATGATCAAAGAGTTTGAGATGACAGATATTGGTCTTATGACATACTATTTAGGAACTGAGATCGAGCAAGGAGAAGATAGAATCTTTGTGAATCAAGAGAAATTTGCAAAAGAGATTCTCAAGAAGCTTAAAATGGAGGATTGTGCAAAAGTGAATACTCTAGTCGAGTGTGAAGTGAAGATGTCAAAGAATGATGAAGGAGAGAATATAAACTCTACAACATTCAAGAGCTTAGTTGGGAGTTTGAGATACTTGACATGTACTCGTCTAGATGTTCTCTTTAGAGTAAGACTTGTGAGCAGATTCATAAATACACCAACTATAACACATTTCAAAGCATTAAAGCGAATCCTTCAGTATATCAAAGGTACTGTTGATTTTGACTTGTTCTATGCATATTCTGACAGCTTTGAACTTATGGGCTATAGTGATAGGGATTCGGCTGAAAGTATGGATGATAGAAAGAGTACTATAGATTTTGTTTTCTACATTGGAGACATAACATTCACATGGAGTTCAAATAAGCAACCTATAGTCACATTATCAACTTATGAAGCTAAGTATGTAGCTACTGCAACATGTGTTTGTCATTACATATGGTTAAGAAGATTATTGAAAGAGTTGTGATAACCAGATTTTGTTTTTTTTCTAAAAAATAGGAGAATCGGTCTACTAGTTGAGAACCGCTTGAATTAAATGAATCGGTCGACCAGTTCAGTTGGCAGAATATTTCCTATTCAGATTAGGATTTCCTTTCAGTAATTTAATTCCTTATTTGTCCAGGACTTGAGGTCTATAAATAGACTTGTAGAGTCCGAAGCATAATTGATATGTGTGGAGAGAAATACACAAGAGAAAACATTTAATAAAATTGCCTTCCTCTCAAATCTTCTTCTTGTTCTTTAGTTTTATATCTTTGTTTCGCTGTCCTTAAACTCCTACAACACTAGTTTTTTATTCCAACAAAAAACACTAACATCAACTGAGTTAAATTTTTTATTTCCAATTCTTTCAAGTTTCTTTTTTTTTTACCGTTAATTTTTTTTCTTGTTTGGCTGCTACAGAAAGAAGAGAAGAAAGAAATCCATTGTTTAGAAGTCGAAACAGAATAAATTTCAGAATCATAGGAATTTAATACTTCAAGAAGAAGGTTATCTTTTTGAAATCGAATTCCTATTCCAAATGGAAAAGGGATGCTAATATTTCCACAAGTTTCTGTAGGATTTAGAGCTAGGATGTTTCTTTCCAACTTCCAAGCTTTGATTGATAATGTATAAATTCCACAAGACTATAAATTAAGGCTCTCAAATTGAGTGATGGTGACTTTCGTCTAACCAATTCAAAGACGATTAGTCTAAAACTAAAGAGAAGAAACAGTAGGATTTGAACCACTTAAATGTGTTGGAACTCAGAATAGAGAAATTAAAGATAGACAGGTAGCGGGTAGACGACGATGCTATGAATAAAACAGGGGAAGAAAAGTCGTTTCTCTAGAGTGCGTGCCAAGATCTTATTATAATGTGGAATATCTAGAAATAGTAGATAAGTACTACTTACAGTGAACATATCTTTAGAAAAGTCGTTTCTCTATATCATGGAGAAACTTAACCGAAATTTCCAACGTGAAATCTCGAACTTAAGTTATTGGACTGAGTGTTTCTGTGTGGACCCTAATCGTCCTATTTTTCTCTCCTCCTTTATTACAGCAGAAGTTGACATCGAACGACATTATTCTTTGACAAAATTAATTTAAAACCTATTGACTTGCAAAATCAGCATATTTTACACCCTCATGATAAAGCATACTACATGTTTATTTGTTTAATTCACATCAAAATAGCAACAAGGGAAAAGAAACACGGAGACACACATGTGTTTATTTTATAGCGATTCAGCAAACTTTATTTTTATTGACAGGTCTTCTTAAATCACCATGTTTTTAATATTTATCAGTGGTTCACCATGAGATGATGTATCCACAACAAGATGCATTCTTTACATTGCATATGATGCAACTGTAGCCTAATATTGTTTGGGCAACTTTTTTATTTTGAGTAGACTTCTTACCATATCAAGAATAATTCAATTCTTTCATTTAGTAATAATATTAAGCTAACTTGTATAGACTGATGTTGTCTTACACTTCATGCTTTGTTGTTTATAGAAAACTTCAAAGTCATTTGATGTATATTCTTTACTTTTATTGGAACTTAAGGTTATGAGATTTAGCCGTTTTGCTTCTCAATAATTGCTTCAAACTCTTTAAAGCAATTTAACACTTGACATGTTTTTTTGTTCTGGATTTAAGACTTTCTTTTTTGTTTTTTATTTTGTTCTGGATGGTTGATTGATAAAAAATGGGATCTATCATCTTCTACTTCTCTGCTATTTGTAAATATCGAAATACATTAATAAATATTGCGATTTGTGAGTTTGCCTGGTATTGGCTTTTATTTTGACCATTGATTTTATATTTGATTTAGCTAATTTATTATATATTTTTATATTTTGTACCACCACTCTAGAAACTCCTGTCAAATTTTTATAAAGCAGACTACATGTTTATTTGTTTAATTCACACCAAAATAGCAACAAGGGAAACGAAACACGGAGACACATATATGTTTTCAGCAATTACATGTTTATATGTGTTTTACAGCGATTCAGCAAACTTTATTTTTATTATACAATAACAAAGGAAAAATGCAATCATCTAATCCCATTGACAAGTCTTCTTAAAGCAATTTGCATGTTTTTTTGTGTAATTCACATCAAAATAGGAACAAGGGAAAAGAAAAACAGAGACGCATATATGTTTTCAGCGATTGATATGTCTTGTTAAATCAGCATGTACGTTGTAATATTTATCTATGGTTCACCATCGGATGATGAAGTCCTGCAAGTATCAAAATCACCGGTGATTGACGTCGAAACTGCATCCCAATCATTGCTTGCATCATCCATGGTGTTTTTTGATATTTTACAGTTCTCTTGAATATTTAGCTCTTCTTGAGACAATCCAATTATCCTCTCCAACTCTGATGTGACTTCTCGCATTGTAGGTCGATTTTTCCCATTCAAATTCAAGCATCTTTTCGCAAGATTAGCAACAGAGATAACTTCTTCATTCTGACAACCCTCCTTAACTCTAGCATCAAGAACATCAGACAGTCTATTGTCTTCCATCAACATAATAAAATGTGTGGCTAAACTTCTAGTTTCTGTCTGACTTACAGAAAATATCGGTTTTTGTCCACTTATGAGCTCAACCAGAACCACTCCAAAGCTATAAACATCACTCTTTTCTGTAAATTGACTGGACTGGAAGTACTCGGGATCTAAGTAGCCAAAGGTACCTTGCACAAGAGTGGTCAAGTGAGTTTGATCGATGGATATTGATCTTGAAGATCCAAAATCAGATACTTTTGCTTTGTATTTCTCATCTAGGAGTATGTTTGTAGACTTAATGTCACGGTGATAAATCGGAATGGATGTCGCCGAGTGTAGATAGGAAATTGCTCCAGCAACTTCAATGGCAATCCGTAATCGCATCTCCCAAGATAACAAGAAATCTTCGTTTTGATCATGGATATACATGTAAAGATTTCCATTGGAAATGAACTCATAGACTAGCAAAGGAACTTCAGTCTCCAAGCAACAACCGAGCAACTTAACCACATTCCTATGGTTAATTTGTGAAAGAACGACGACCTCATTAATAAATTCTTCAAGCTTTCCTTCATCAACGACCACGGACTTCTTAACAGCAACAATCCTTCCATCTGCTAACATCCCTTTATAAACTGTGCCTTGACCACCTTGACCGAGTATTCTATTCACATTAAAACGATCAGTGGCTACTTCCAACTCCTTTGAACTGTATATTTTTGTTTTTTGAACCCAACCTTCAGCAGCACGTAATTCCTGCTGTAACAATAGCCCACCATTTCGTTTGAAGAATTTCTTTTTGAGTTCAATCTTTTGCCATTTCTTTACAAGTTTATACAACCACCAAATGCCCATCAGCGATGACAATGCCAAGACAACTGCGCCTATAACTGCATTATTTACAACAACGAAGAAAAAGTTAATTTGTTGGCAGGTGCAATCATCAGCATATATATATATATATATATGACTGCTGAGTACCAACAAGCTAGATTTAGTAGCTAGTATTTAAAAATTTTATACATTTAATCTTTTGGCTCACTCCAAAAATATGAGCTTCTTCTCTGTTTTACCATCCTAGTAAGGAAAACAACAAGAACAACGACAGCAAGAAAGTAGAAGAAGAAGAGAAGAAATCATAGACTTACCTATCAAGGCTATATAAAGTTTATTGATCTCGCAATTGAAACTCCCCGGAATATTTACACATTTAAGTAACCCTCGGCACGAATGCTTCGATTCTTTACATTCATCCACATCTAATAAAATAATAAGAGCAAAAATTCAAAACGAATAAGATGATTATCCAATGTTAGGATATAAATTGTTGGTGTAGCTTGTAAATAAATAAATAAATAAAGATGTTTATCCCACACTTGGAAAGAAATACTTCCTCCTAAGTGTTTATAAGTGTTAATTTTTATTGTTTAGCAAATTAAGTGAAAGTCATGGTGGAAGGACTTTTCTAGTGGGCTTCCTAATATTATTATATAGACATTTATAATATCAAAAGATAGAACTTGGAACTTAATATGTCAGTGAGATTAATTCATTTTTAAATTAATTTCTTTAATTTTTATAATTAATTTTGACACTTGTAATTGTTGAGATAAAACTGAATAGCAACTATTTAGTTTAATTTAAAGTATAATTGTTTCATTAACAATTATATACTTTCATTTACAATCATATTATTAAAAAACATAATGTTTCATTGTTATATTTCAAGTCTATTAAAACATGTTACTACGTATAAAACTACACAAAATAAAAAAACATACTTTTTTTTATTTGTCTTATCTTCTCATTTTTTAAAGGTTTATAGGGCTTCGTTGTATCCTAGAGGTATTGTCTATATGTGGAACAAATTAACATTCTAAAGACATTGTTTTCACATTTATAAGCCAACTCCTTATTTGTTCCATCCTAAAATATTTCTAACAGAAATCACTAACAAAATTAGCAAGCCACCATTCCCATAGCAAAATCATCATTTTCTCAACAAACAAAATGTTGTCATCACTCATACTTTTGGAGGAAAAAAGTATTTACCTATGCATCCAAGGTAAGGGCTGCCCTCATAGCGCCCAAGACACTCACATTCGGATCCAAAAGACCGATTGTAATATCCTCTGCAATGCACGGGATCATCATCATTCCAACTCATTGTCCAACCAAGCTCTGCTGGAACATAGTCTCTATGTTGCAACGTGAATGGATCGCTGATATTCGATTCGAACCATGTCTGGTTCACCAGGAAGGCCAGCTTGCATCCTTCTCTATCTTGATTATCATCTGCAGCTTCTAATTTTGGATTGAAAACCTGAAGGAATGATGGGGGTGAAGCCCGACAGAAATTTTTACTCTTTACGTCACTGCAGGTAGACACACAACCGATGAGACTTGGCGTGATTCCGGTCATTAAAGCTTGAGTATTACAACCTACTGCGATGAATACATTATCTTTTTCGGAGTAGACGAAAGGAGTTCCAGTGAAATTCAGAGGTACACCATCTTCCCTGCCAGTACAGTTCGAGGATATTATTGGACTTTTGACAGTAACAGTGGCTCTTTCAGCTGAAATATTCAGCACCTCCATGTTGATTCGACTTATAAAAGCTCTAGCAGGGTTGACAGTTGCATTGCATTCTATGGCGAACCATTCGTTCATGTAGCAATCTTTTCGTATTCCGAAAGGGTATGGAATACTGATGTCTCCACAACGATCTGGACAACCGGACCTTGCGATCGCTGCTGCTGCTGCTGTTATTTGAAACATTAGCATCATCAACATCAATTGAAACACCAATTTCCAAACCATTTTCCCTCCCCTTTTTTTCTTTTCTCTTTGAAAGTTTTGATTCCAAATCGCTCCTAAATAAGTTCATATATCCCTGTAAAGCAAGAATTGAGATGTTTCTTTGTACCTTCTTGGTGACTCCCCGGGTCAAACCAGCTATTATAATTAAAGAATAAACAAGATGTGTGGAAAACGGTTGAAAAAGATTTTGAGGAGTCTATATGTCATAACTCATTTCTGGATTATTCTCTAATTTCATCTTTTTTCTATCTAAAATAAAAAACAAAAAATAAAATAATGATAGCAAGAAGGCTGACATTTTAACAAAAACAAATTGGGAGGATTTCAAATGTAGAAAAAATCAAGTTGTAATTTTAGATGGAATCAGTAGCCTAATTGTACCTCATTTTACCCAAAACTGAAGAGATAATGCATCAAGATCAAATTAAATCATTATTGGACGAATCTACATAAAAATTAAGTTCAAGGACTTAATTAGATTTTTAATTGGCTAATTTGATTTAATCATGGGTTAAATTAAAGTTTAATTATGTTTAAGAATTAATTTGGGTTCAATTGAAGGATTTAATTAGATGCAAGGACTTAATTATACTTTAAATGAGTTAAATTAATTTTATTTGGGACTTAATTGGTGAAAAATTAAGTTTGGGAGCCCAATTTAGACTTAATTGTGAAGATTGCAATTTTAAGAAATCAAATTTAATTTTTATCAAGTCAATTAATTGAAATCAGGGGTAAAATTGCAAGGAAATCAAAGTTTTAGGGTTAATTAAAGGCTAAATTAAAGAAATTCTCAGTCAAGAACCATTTTGTAAAAGGCGTCGAACTATGAGACCTAATTGATTGAAATCAGGGTTGAAATTGAAGAGAATTGAAAGTTAAATGGTTAATTAAGGATCAAATTACATAAATCCAAGACTAAGGACCAAAATGAAAAGATGTCGAAATTCGAGGTTGACATTGAAGTTTGACTGGGGCCAAATTGCATAAAATTAGAAGTTTAGGGTCAATTAGGGGGTGATATTGAAAGAAATTAAAAGATGGAGGACCAAATTGAACTTTGGCCAAATTCCTAAATTAAAACCCTAAATCCCCAAAACAGCGTCGTTTTGCAGTAAAAAAAAACTAGATAACGTGTTGTTTGGTAACTGTTTATCTTTTTTTTTAGAAAGAGCTGCTCGGGTGGCCTTTTTCTCGAGACATTTAATGCTTTATCTCTCCACTAAATTTGACAGAACTTGCACACAAACGATATCCTGACATCCAACTACACCTAATATGGTCTGTTCTAGCCGATTGACACCACAGTGGTTGCGACGCCACCCCAAAGTGACCAACCCGACCAACCCCTTTCTGCAGTAACTCTTCCGGTCCATGATGACCATTTTGAGCCAATGGTTAGGACCCTTCAGGGTTAAATCAAGGGTCAAGATTTGACACCATTAAAGACAAAATATTTCTCTTTCACCCCTATAAATAAGAGTGGAGTTCATGGCCTGAGGGGGAAGAAATTTGAGTCCAAAGTTGGCAAGAAATTAGCCTCCCCTAGTTTTTCCTTCCCTGGCCAACAATTCTCTCTCTTATTTCTCTCTTCACCACCTTTTCAGCCACTTCCACCTTCGCATCTTCATGACCAATGTTATTACCCAATTTTTGACCCACCTTTTTGATAAAATTTTTGAAAAATCCAAAAATAACAAAAACCAATAAAAATCCAAAAAATATGTATTTTTAATATATTTGCATCATTTTTAGCATTTTCAGCATCGTCTCAAAAGAATTTAAATTTTTAAAGGTTTTTAGAACGCGTTCGACTTTTAACGTGTTATTTTTAAAATCATCGATTTTCCTCATTCGAGTCGATGTTGATGAGAAAAATCCAAAAAAAATAAGAAAATCAAATTTACAAAAAATAAAGAAGTTGAGGGACCAAGTTTGAAAACCTAGCAACATTTTTGCCTATAAATAAGAGTTTCCAACACATACAAGAACGGGGGGTAATTTTATACATTAAAAAAAAAACACAAGAAAACCCTAAACCTAAACCTATCTCTTTCAAAAACCAAAGCCGCCGCCCCCTGGCTTGGAATTTTTCTCCTCCACACCGTAGCCCCATCTTCTTCTCCCTCAGCCAACCGCAGCAACCCTTTTCCTCTAGTCTTCTCTCCCAGACAAAACCAAACCCGAGCCCCTCCATTCACCAACACAAAACTGGCCGCCCCCTCCATTTGAAGTTTGAAACCAAACCAGAAAGCCTTCACGCTCCCCTTCCACCTCAGCCGCCAGCCACACCTAAAGCCCCAAATCCAACATTTTCCCTCCCTGTTTTTGCTCATTCTCCCCTTAGTCGCGGTCTTCCTCTCTTGGCCAAACTAGAGCCGCCGCCCACTAACATAGGAGACCCGCAGCGACTCCTTTCTTCCTCAGGCCGAACACAGTGGCAGCCCCCGCTGTCTTCTTCCCGATCTTCTCTCAGTCTCACCATGTTGCAGCGTCCCTTCTCCCTCTCACAGATGTCGTCCCTCTCCTCTCCCAGCAGACCCGAACCGGCCATCAGCAGCTGCACAGCCGTCGACAGAAACCCATCCACCCATCCGGCAGCCTGAAACAGAGAAGAAGGAAAGAATAACAAACCCGAACAGAGCAGCATAGCAGAGAATAGACTTGCACAAAAAGAAAAATTTAAATCAACTGTTGTTTGTGCGTTGTTTCCCTTGTTGCAGGTGACGATGACCTCCACAGATGGTGTAGGAAGACAAAGAAGAAAACGTTCCCGATCCATGATTTTGCTGTTTTTATCAGTGGCGGTGCGTGAACCCACGCGCCGCCAATGGTGACGGCGCGTGGAGCAACGCGGCGCTACTGTTTCGGACCCAGAATGCATCCCAAAACTGTTCCTGAATTTTTTAGGCTCCATTTTGTAAACTTTAAATTGTTGAATGTGTTGTTTATATTATTTTAAATTTTGATTGATTTGTAAACATGTAATGGGTGTGTGCTTACACATAGTACAAGAGGAGTGTTTGAGGGGGTGTTTTGTTATTATTATTTTTTTATGTATATTTTTTTAATGATAAAAAACTAAAAAGACAAAAAAATTAATTAAATGTTTTAATTTGCATTGAATTTGGTTTATATTTCAAAAAAATATCAAAAAATATTTTTTTTTGGTATCCGGATTATAATCTTATATGTAAGATGTATTCTTGATATTAAATAGAAAAATTTGTTTTTGTTTTATTGATGCTAGAGCAATTAGGTTCTTTTATCCGATAATATAAGGATCTCCTTACCAAGGAGAACTTTTCTTCTCTTTTTAAGAAATCATTGTCAAGACAACTTTCAAAACCTTTTAAATTAAATCAAATCGCGAAGCAGCTTACCTCAAGTAGGGTGCGTTACGGGTGCTAATACCTTCCCTAGCCACAACCAGTCCCTTACTCATGAATCTCTGATAAAGACCAGTACATCTGGGTTTCCTAGTAACCCTTAATTAAATACTAGGTGGCGACTCCCAACGAATCAAATCAACAAATAAAAAATCATCAAATCGACATCGCGCGGGTGATGTGTGACAACCAAAAGCGGCCCAACCTTCTCCACCAACCCATATGCTCACTAGTAACAGTGACAGCCACCAACATCATCGCCAACTTCTTTTTTTTCTCCATCGGCCCTCCTACACCACGACTGCTATTGTTTCTTCCTTCAAATCCATTGAGCCACCAGTCCCTTACCCGAACTCTTACAAACCATAGGTTTTTTAGCAACTTTAATGCTAGGTGGCAACTCCTGAATTTTATAATCATAATTTTATGATTATACCCAAAATCATTTTTCCTAACACACACCTCTCAGGAGGCACTTAAAGTTCATCATTTGATGTCACCCCATGACACTATAGAAGGAGCAACATTGACTTCAACCTAAAAGGAGGTCATGTAAAAGGAGTGAAGGAAGGATCAACAAACACTTACAATAATCTACCAATGTATAGATGATGCCACTTTTTAGATAATGGCTAATGCAACCACCATCAAGCAAGAGAAATTTTGCAACAATCAAACCAAGGAGCTGGCAATGTCCATGAAAGTTATAAGGTGACTTTGAAAAACTACATTTGCTAGAATCAGAGAGTATTTCATATTACTTTGCTATATTATTAGCCATATACAATCAAATAAAGAGATATGACAAGAAGATAGAGGAAACACGTGTGGTACAAAAGATTATATACTCGTTGTAAAAGAAGTTCTATTATGTGGTGGTCACGATAGAAGAATCATAAAATATGAACTTTTTTTACTATTCAATGACTCATGGGAAAACTACAAGCCCATGAAAAAAAAAGTCAATAACATTCAAGAAGATATGGGTGCTCAAGCACTCTTTTCAAAACATTATTTAAAAGAAAAGTAAGATGGTTCTGGATATAACCATTGAGGTAGAGGGTGTGGTCAAGACAGAGGAAGAGAAGGAAGCCACCCTATTACTAGTCCATGATGAACGAATGCAAGCCAAAGAAAAAATATGGTATCTAAACAATGGTTCCAACAATCACATGTGTGGATATAAAGAAAAGTTTATGGAGCTTTATGAATCAATTAAAGGTAATGTCACCTTTGTGAATCATTCAAAGGTTTCTATCAAAGGGAAATGTACGATTCTCATTATATTGAAAAATGGTAGTCATTAATTTATTGGTAATGTTTGTTATATCTCAACTATAAAAAGATATTGAGTTTGGGATAATTGTTGGAGAAAGGTTATGAGATTAAGATGAAAGATCGTACTTTGACATTACTTGAAACTCATGAAGCTATGATTACAAAGGTTACAAAAACAAAGAAAATAATGTTTTTCCTAAACATAGAGACAAATATGCCTAAATACTTAAAGACATGTGTGAAAGATGAGACTTGGCTTTGGCATATAAGGCTTAGGCATGTAAACTTTGATAGCTTCAAGATGATGGAACAAAAAAAGATGTTGAAAGGTCTACCATCTAGTATATATCAAAATCAGTTGTGTGAAGGATGTTTAATTGGCAAACAATTCCGTAAGAGCTTTCCAAATGAATCTATATCTAGAGCAAATCAACTCCTACAAAAGATACATGTAGACATATGTGGTCCTATTCAACCATGCTTACTTGGTAAAAAATTATATTTTCTACTTTTTATTGATAATTATAATAGAACATGGGTATATTTTTTAAAAAAGAAAAGTCCAATGTATTTAATTATTTTAAAAAGTTTAAGACAATAGTTGAAAAAAAAGTGATTATTCTATAAAATCACTTGAAAAAAATAGCGGTAAATTTTCTTTCTAATAAGTTTAATGAGTTTTATGAAGTATATGGTATAAAAAGACTCCTAATAGTGTTTAGATCACCACAACAAAATGGCATGGTAAAGAGAAAGAATAAAGCATACTCAATATGGCAAAAAGCATGCTCAAAACTAAGAAGATGCTAAAAGAATTTTGGGCTGAAGCTATAGATTATGTTATTTACTTGTCAAATAGGTGTCCTACAAAAGGCTTAAATGTCATAACTCCACAAGAAGCATGGAATGAAAGAAAGCCAATTGCTACTCACTAGAAAGTGTTTGGAAGTATTGACTATATGCATGTAGATGATTAAATAAGGACTAAACTAGATGACAAGAGCAAAAAGATGATCTGTATGGGTTATGATCAAAAGTCTACAGGATACAAGCTTTACAATCCCAATAAAGGAAAGATAATGATTGGTAGAGATGTCAAATTTAATAAAGAAAGAGTATGAGATTTAAAGGTAGATGATGGTGAGAAGTATGACTTTCTACCAGTTCTTGATGAAAAGGATGAGAAATATGAAGATCATCAAGAACTAGTAACACCTTTACAATCACCAATGAACTTAACTTCACATTTATCTTCTTCTTTTAGTGGAAGTTCCAATAGTGGCAGCCCTCTTAGTCCACCAAGAAAGACGAGGAGCCTTGATGACTTGTATGAAGTAACTAATCTAATTAATGATGATCTAACATTATATTGTCATCTTTCCATATATGAATCTATAGTGTTTGAAAAAGCAAATAAAGGATGAAAAGTGGAGAATTGCTATGGATGAGGAGATTACATCAATTGAGAAGAATGACACATGAAAACTAATCTTCCAAAACCAAAAAGGAAGAAACAAATAGGTGTCAAGTGGATCTATAAAGAAAAGAAGAATGTCAAAGATGAAGTGGAGAGGCGCAAAGCAAGGTTAATCACAAAACACTATAGTTAAAAATATAGGATTGGTTGTGATGAAGTGTTTGCTACAGTTGCTAGATTGGAAACCTTTCAATTAATTGTTGCCACAGCTACCCAAGATAGATGGAAAATTTATCAAATGGATATCAAATCAGCTTTTCTAAATGGCTTTCTTGAAGAAGAGGTCAATATTGATCAGTCTATGGGTTATGAAGTAAAGGGACATAAAAACAAGGTTTTAAAGTTTAAAAAAAAAAAGCCTTAAATGGATTAAAGCATACCCTAAAGGCTTGGTATAGTTGCATTGATGATTATTTTTTAAAGAATGGATTTGTAAAATGCCCTTATAAATATGCTATCTATGTAAAGATAAAAGAGAGTGGCGATACTCTTATTGTATAATTGTATGTGGATGACTTGATCTTTATAGGAAATAATCCAAAGATATTTAGAGACTTTAAGCAAGCAATGATCAAAGAGTTTGAGATGACAGATATTGGTCTTATGACATACTACTTAGGGACTGAGATCGAGCCAGGAGAAGATAGAATCTT
This sequence comes from Populus simonii, assembly GCA_007827005.2. NCBI lineage: Eukaryota > Viridiplantae > Streptophyta > Magnoliopsida > Malpighiales > Salicaceae > Populus > Populus simonii. Next base: position 3,883,945 of record CM017464.2, read on the forward strand.
TATGAATCAATAGAAGTTTGCAAAAGAGATTCTCAAGAAGCTCAAAATGGAGGATTGTGCAAAAGTGAATACTCTAGTTGAGTGTGAAGTGAATATGTCAAAGAATGATGAAGGAGAGAATATAAACTCTACAACATTCAAGAGCTTAATTGGGAGTTTGAGATACTTGACATGCACTCGTCTAGATGTTCTCTTTAGAGTAAGACTTGTGACCAGATTCATTAATACACCAACTATAACACATTTCAAAGCATTGAAGCGAATCCTTCAGTATATCAAAGGTACTGTTGATTTTGACTTGTTCTATGCATATTCTAACAGCTTTGAACTTATGGGCTATAGTGATAGCGATTCGGCTGAAAATATGGATGATAGAAAGAGTACTATAGATTTTGTTTTCTACATTGGAGACATAACATTCACATGGAGTTCAAATAAGCAACCTATAGTCACATTATCAACTTATGAAGCTAAGTATGTAGCTACTGCAACATGTGTTTGTCATTACATATGGTTAAGAAGATTATTGAAAGAGTTGTGATAACCAGATTTTGTTTTTCTCTAAAAAATAGGAGAATCGGTCTACTAGTTGAGAACCGCTTGAATTAAATGAATCGGTCGACCAGTTCAGTCGGCAGAATACGTTTCCTATTCAAATTAGGATTTCCTTTGAGTAATTTAATTCCTTATTTGTCCAGGACTTGAGGTCTATAAATAGACTTATAGAGTCCGAAGCATAATTTATATGTGTAGAGAGAAATATACAAGAGAAAACATTTAATAAAATTGTCTTCCTAACTAATGGATGCGTCGGATGATGCCACACTACGTCCTCATAACTTCATCTCTTTCAACACTATAGATGAGGAAATTCTATGGTTAAGAAATAGTCTTATAGGCAAGATATCTTAGGGAGTAGATTATGCACAAATCAGACATGGATTAATTCAGCTAGGCATCTGCTTCTCTGCTGTCCGTTTCCTGGGGGGTTCCCAGGCAATCATAAGCTTTAATGGTGAGAAATCTATGCAACAAGCCATGAAGAAAGGTATGGAATGCTGGAAGCTCTACTTTGATGAAGTTTGCCCGTGGACGGAAGAAGTGACAGAGAGTCGTCTAGCATGGATCTCCATCTCTCATTTGCCTATCTCTGGCTAGAGTCTGAGATGTATCTCAAACCTCCTCATGAACCATGGATGGGTGATAGGTTTTGACAAGACCAGCCTAAAAATCTCTGAAGTTCACAGCGTGAAAATCCTTATAGGTACTCACTTGCCGGGGATCCACGACTCTATAGATCTCATGCTAAACTCCAAGTTAGTACACATACAGCTGGATGAGATTGACCCTTTAAGGTATCCAGAGGCAAAAGGAATTTCATACTCTATGGCAGAATTTCAAACCACATTACTTCAGGGAGAAGATGCTGACAGTGACTCGGATGATGAAGTGTACATTGATCTGGCTTTTGACTTGGCAGGAGATGACAACATTTGCAGGCTGGCTATTGCTGATAAGAATTTTAGAGCTGATGACAAGGCACACACGCTGGAGGCAAGGAAGCACAACCCACATGGGACATATGAGGTCTACGATTATAGCTTTGCAGCCACAATAAATGCCACCGACAACATAGAACGGCTACATATCGTTGTCGAAGATCTCTTTCCAGAAATAGCGGCTCCTAGGACTCCCCACCATTGTTTCTCTACCAATAAGCTTTCCCAAAATCAACTCGAAGCAGAACGGGGCCTTGTCTTATACGATGTGAATTCAGCAAGCCCACTGGAGCATCAAAGCATGGCCTTCAAAAGAGACTCTTTCTCGCCACAACCTTATACCCCAGTCAGCAGTGATAATTCTTTAGAATCCCACTGCAAAGCTCAAAGCCTGCCTCTTACACCCAACCAACACCGGACCACAACAGCCAAACAACCAAGACTAAAGAAAATATCCTCTACTGGGAGTCTCCTCTCCTTGCACTCTTCAGCAAGCATATCTTCTATAGACTCTTATATCAGGGTGAATAATACCTGTAACTTGAAAGAATTTGCAGCGGAGTCGTCTCACAATGAAGTCAACAAAATGATCCATTTGGGAGAAGCTCTGAGTCTTGGTAATTCAGCTCAATTGGAAAAATTTTCTGGGCTTATCATAAGGCAGCTAAAAAAGGAGAGGGAAGATTGGCAGAAACAATAATGAATAGTAAGTTTTCATCCCTGTCCCTACAAATAGATCTTTTAATTCTGTCATGAATATTCTTTCTTGGAATTCCTTGTAGGAATTAAAACGAAAAAGTCAACAAAAGTCAACTCTGATCAACCCAAAAACATGCACTGTTCAGATTCAAATCTGGAATTTCCAGAAAAATGAAGAACACGGGAAGAACACTAAAAACTGAGATTTTGCATAAAATGGGCAGAATCAAGGTAAGGTTACTGCCATCCCTCTTCTTTATTTATAGATAAAAGAAATTACAAGAGTTTTAGTTGAAACCAACTTCTTCTTGTACATGATAAGCTAAAATTCAAAACTTAACTTAATCCTAATCAGCTAATTGATCAACATGATCTGTTAACTAAGAATAAACTGAACTCAATCCTAAACTTGGTCAACATGACCTTTATTTAAAGATAAGATAAACTCAACCTAATGCTAAGCTAATTCAATACTCAGCTAACACTAAAAACTTAAGACACAATCTTCTAATCTTCAATCTTCACAGCCTTGGACTTCATTGTCTGCAGCAGTCTTGATTCCATAAAATTCAACACTCCTCCTTGGATTCAAGACTGCACATCCCAAGCTTTTCCCTTAGCTCTTTGAATCTTCCTTTAGCTAATGGTTTAGTAAACAAGTCAGCTAATTGATCATTTGTATTGCAATATTTCATCTCCAATTCACCTTCCAGCTGAAACTGTCTTAGAGCATGAAATTTGATCTTCATGTGTTTCGTTTTGTCATGAAACACAGCATTCTTTGAAATTGCTATAGCTGACATATTATCACATAGCAAATCAGTAGGATTTGATTGATCACAATCAAGATCCTTTAGCATTTTTCTCAGCCACACCAGTTGCTTGGCTGCCACATAAGCTGCTATGTACTCTGCCTCAGCTGTGGAATGTGCCACAACTGATTGTTTCTTTGAAATCCAGCTGAAAACATTCACTCCTAATGCAAAACAATACCCTGAAGTACTCATCATGCATTCATCACTACCTGCCCAATCACTGTCAGTGAAACCAACAAGCTTGTTCTCACTGTTCTTGGCAAAATGCATGCCCAGATTTTTTGTTCCCTGCAAGTACCTCAGGATTCTCTTGGCTGCCATGAAATGCGTTTGGCTTGGTTCCTGCATGAACCTAGACAAATAATTAACAGCAAAAAGTATATCAGGCCGAGAAATGGTTAAGTATAATAGGCTCCCAATCAAGCTTCTATAAACCTTCCCATCTGCTTTTGGTGCTCCATCATCTTTAACAAGTTTCAGTCCCAAAATCATAGGGGTAGAAACTTGTTTGCAATTTGCCATTGCAAAATTGGTTAGTATCTTCTGCACAAAGGTCTTTTGGCATAGGAATATTCCTTGTTTAGATTGAATTATTTACATGCCTAAGAAATAAGACATCAACTCAAGCTCATTCATTTCAAAGGCCTCCTTCATGCTTGTTTTGAACTCTTCAATCAGCTGCCCTTTATCACCCGTAATTAGAAGATCATCTACATACACAGAGACCATTAGCACATGATTATCAACATGTTTCACATATAGTGTTACCTCATTGATGCTCCTCTTGAATCCCAAACTCAGCAAGTGATCATCAAGCCTACTATACCAAGCTCTAGGAGCTTGTTTGAGCCCATAAAGAGCTTTTTTCAATAAATACACTTGGTTTGGATTTTGATTATCAAAACCTGCTGGTTGTTCAATAAATATTTCCTCATCTAACACACCATTCAAAAAAGCAGATTTCACATCTAATTGAAACACATACCAGCCCTTTTGTGCAGCAAGTGCAAGCAAAAGTTTCATTGTTTCATGCCTAGAAACAGGTGCAAAGGTGTCTGTGTAATCAATCCCAGCCTCTTGAGCATAGCCTTTTACAACCAATCTTGCCTTGTGTTTGTTGATACTTCCATCCGCATTCATCTTTGTCTTGAATATCCATTTAACACCAATAGTTTTCTTGTTTGCAGGTCTGTCAACAAGCATCCAGGTCTGATTTTTTTCAATCATATCAAGCTCCTCCTGCATAGCTTTTAACCATACCTTAGACTTCATTGCTTCTTCAATCTCGACTAGTTCAGCTTCAGCCATGGAGCACCTGCTGTAAATGTCATCTAGTGACCTTGTCCCCCTAACAGGTTCATCATCTATGTCTCTTTCATTTTCAAGTTCATCATAAAATTCTGGTTCTTCATGTTGAACTTGATCTGTCCAGTTGACTGCCAAATTCTCCCAATTCCATGATGCATCTTCTACAAACTTAACATTTCTTGCAATTATAACTTTGTTAGCCATAACATCAAATATTCTATAGGCTTTAGACTTTGAACTATAGCCTATCATCACACCTACATCAGCCTTCTTATCTAGCTTTTTTCGATTAACATCATGTATCAACACATAACATATGCAACCAAAGACTTTTAAATGCTCAACATTGGGTTTAACATCATACCAGATTTCATAAGGAGTTTTATCATCCAAAACTCTTGAAAACACACGATTTTGTATGTATGATGCTGTGTTTACAGCCTCTGCCCAAAACTTTAAGGGCATTTTCTTCTCATACATTAAGCACCTTGCCATTTCCATCAAGGTTCTATTTTTCCTTTCACTTACCCCATTTTGTTGAGGTGTGTAAGGCACGGTCAACTGGTGTTTAATCCCTTCTTTCATCAAGTAATTCTCCAATTGTTGGGAAGTAAATTCTCCACCATTATCAGACCTTAGCATCTTCATTTTCAGTCCAGTTTCAAGTTCCACTTCTGCCTTGAACAACAAAAACTTAGAGAACACATCAGCCTTGTTTTTTAAGAAATAAATCCAACAATACCTGCTATAATCATCCACAAATAGCAAGAAATACTTTGATCCATTCAAAGATTCAACATGCATTGGCCCACACACATCTGTGTGTATGAGCTGCAATTTCAAATTTGCTCTAAAAACAGATTTTGAGAAAGCAACTTTGGTTTGCTTTCCCAATTGACAAGCCTCACAAAGATTACCTTGATCATGTATGCTTGGTAATCCACGTGCCATCTGCAACTCAGCCATTTTGTTCAATGCAACATAATTATAGTGTCCCAACCTTTTGTGCCAAAGAATTGATTCATCATTCTTGCACATGTTGGCAGTCCAACATATCTCTTTCAAATCTGCATTGAAGCATCTATTTGCCATTTTTGCACACAACAAAAGTGTCCCCATTTTATCTCTAATAACACACATTCCATCATCAAAAAATAGAGAATAGCCAGATTCTAATAGTTGACCCACACTCACCAAATTCTGATTAATATTAGGCACATACAAGACATCATGTAGAGTTTTTGTACCTGCCCTTGTGTCCACTGCTATTGCTCCTTTTCCTTCAACCTTTACAAAGTCTCCATTGCCTATCTTCACCCTTGATTTATAGCTTTTATCCAAGCTACAAAAAATTGAGAGGTCTGCTGTCATGTGGTTTGTGCAACCACTGTCAATGAGCCACACTGAATTTGTCTCCTCTGGTTTTCTGAGCATGTTGTGCATTGTAGCTACAAATAAATGCTCATCCTTTACTGCCAAGCTTTCTTCTTCTTGAGCTTGTTTTACTTCTTCTTTTCTGTTTTTGCAATATTTCTGGTAGTGCCCAAACTGATTGCAATTTCTACATTGCACCTTCTTGAACCAACACCAATCTTCAGAATGATTGGTTTTCTTGCAATACTTGCATGCAGGATATTCCTTTCTCTCCTTTTCAGTCAAGTTGTTGGGTTGCCAACTACTTGAATTCTGGTGATTTGGTCTCCATTCTTTGCTTTTATCTTTCCTTCCAATCTGCTTGGTTCTGGAGAAGTTGTAAGATTGCTGCTGTTTTCCTTTGTAAGCAACAAGTGCATTCTCACTTGTTCTCTCATTTCGATAAGATTGCCTTTGTTCCACTGCTTGTAAGGCATTTACAAGATCTTGGAAACTCATCTCCGAGAAGTCTTTTGAGTCTTCCAAGGAACATATTTTATGTTCAAACTTCTCCGGTAGACACACCAATACTTTCTCCACAATTCTGGAATCAGGAAAATCTTCCCCCAACAATCTCACTTGATTAACAAGTTTAGAGATTTTTGAAGAAAATCTATGATAGATTCTGATTCCTTCATCTTCAGCCGTTCAAATTGCCTTCTCAAGTTCATAACTTGCATTTTTCTTGATTTCTCATCTCCTTGGAATTCGGCTTTAAGCTTGTCCCAAGCTTCTTTGGCAGTCTCGCATGCCAAAATTCTGGAAAATATCTCTTCACTTACTGCATTGTGTATGCAGGTAAGTGCTCTAAAACCTTTGGCTCTCTCTTCATTGAAGTACTTGATTTGATTCATGGTTGGATCATCGTTTAGTGGAGTTGGCTCCTTGCCATAATCCACATAATCCCACAAGTCAAATGCCTTCAAATAAGCCTTCATTCTCACAGCCCAGGTGCCATAATTCACCCCTGCAAATGAAGGTGCAGTTGCTGAAAAACTGGCTCCAGAATTCATTTTTCGTTTCTCACCAAAAATTGACTTTGAATTCCCCTTTTTGTAAATCTCACCTTCCACTCGTGTTTCACACAATCCCACCTAAGATCCTAATTGCTCTGATACCAATTGTAGGAATTAAAACGAAAAAGTCAACAAAAGTCAACAAAAGTCAACTCTGATCAACCCAAAAACATGCACTGTTCAGATTCAAATCTGGAATTTCCAGAAAAATGAAGAACACGGGAAGAACACTAAAAACTGAGATTTTGCATAAAATGGGCAGAATCAAGGTAAGGTTACTGCCATCCCTCTTCTTTATTTATAGATAAAAGAAATTACAAGAGTTTTAGTTGAAAACCAACTTCTTCTTGTACATGATAAGCTAAAATTCAAAACTTAACTTAATCCTAATCAGCTAATTGATCAACAAGATCTGTTAACTAAGAATAAACTGAACTCAATCCTAAACTTGGTCAACATGACCTTTATTTAAAGATAAGATAAACTCAACCTAATGCTAAGCTAATTCAATACTCAGCTAACACTAAAAACTTAAGACACAATCTTCTAATCTTCAATCTTCACAGCCTTGGACTTCATTGTCTGCAGCAGTCTTGATTCCATAAAATTCAACATTCCTGTGGCTTGGGCATGATGAGGAAACGAAGAAGAATCACGAAATTAATAACAGAATATAAGATTGATATATGTTTCCTGCTGGAAACTAAGCTAGCTAATTGTTCCACTGGCTTTGTATCTCGTATTTGGAATGAAAATCATGTGAGTTGGTTTAGTAATGATGCTCAGGAATCAAAAGGAGGTCTGCTTGCTATGTGGAAAAACACTAACTTTGAAGTCTCTAATATTGAATATGGTCATGGTTGGATCGGTTTATATGGTAAACATGTTCACAGTGATTTTCATTGCTTTGCTATTGGCATTTATGCTCCTTGTAATTATCAGGACAGACAAAACTTTGGGATGATCTCATTCTTCTTAAGCACGCTTTTGAAGTTCCCTAGATAATAGCAGGAGATTTTAATGAAACACTCTCTCAAAAAGACAGAAACAGTGGAATCTGTCATCCTGCAGGCTCAAATTCTTTTAGCAGATTTCTGCAGTCTTGTGAGCTCACTGAATACCCTTTAGCAGAAGGTTATTTTACCTGGTTCAAAGGAAGGTCCAAGAGCAAACTGGATCGTATGTTCGCAAACTCATCCTACCATCTTCACTTCCCCAGTTTATCTCTTCAACGACTTCCAAGAGAGTTCTCAGATCATTGCCCTTTAATTCTATCTAGCTTCTTGCAGGACCATGGATGGCGTCCTTTTCGTTTCTTGGACTGTTGGACTCAGTACCCAAATTTCAAGCACATTATTGAAAACTTCTGGAATGATGCATGCTCCCTTCACCCTGGCCGCTTTAAATTTCTCAAAAAGCTCAATCATATTGCAGTCAAATTGAGGCAATGGAATAAGCTTGAATTTGGAAATCAAGAAGCTGCCCTTCAACGAACCCTTTCAGCTATCAACATTCTAGAGGGAAAATGTGAAGAAGAAGGTATAACCGACCAAGAGCAGGAGCATCTAGACTTTTTGTTGAAAGACTGTTGGGTTCGCAACAATCACATTGAATCTATTTGGAGGCAGAAATCAAGACAGATGTGGTGCAAATTGGGTGACAGAAATAACAAGTTTTTTCACTTGATTGCCAATTTCAGGAAGGCTAAATCATCTATCCTTAAAATCCACCATAATGGCAACACTTTTGATTCTCAACAGGGTATTAAGCAGGCTGCTGTGGATTATTTCTCTGAGCTGTATGACTCCCCCTATGAAAAAAAGCCACAGTTAAATCCTTTGGGTTTCAAATGCCTCTCTAAAGAATCCTCTGAATGGCTGGAGCAGGAAATCACAATGGAAGAAGTGAAGCGCAGTGTATGGGGTTGTGATGGGTCAAAATGTCCTGGACCAGATAGTTTCAACTTCAAATTCTACAGATTAGCATGGAATTTTATTGCTCAAGACATTCTCGATATAGTCTTAAGCTTCTTCAGAACAGGAAGGCTACCCAAAGGAATCAATACAACCTACGTAACTCTCCTCTCCAAGACAGTAGAACCCATAGAGTTTAAAGATTTTCGGCCCATCAGCATGATTCATGGTATCTACAAGATCATTGCCAAAATCCTTGCATCCAGGCTGAAAACTATTATGCAAGATATCATTAGCATTAACCAATCAGTGTTTATAGCAGACCGCAACATTATAGATGGCTTTATGATTGCAAATAAGCTGGTGAGTGATCTAAAAAAGCGAAAAGCAGCAGGTCTGATTTTCAAGATTGATTTCCATAAAGCCTTCGACTCAGTCTCCTGGGATTACCTAGATGATATCATGGGTTATATAGGGTTTGGCAGAAAATGAAGAACCATGATTTATGAATGTCTTTCTTCATCAAAACTCTCGGTCCTCATCAATGGATCTCCTTCAAAAGAATTCTCTGTTCGGCAAGGACTGTGTCAAGAAGACCCGATTTCCCCTTTTCTGTTTGACATAGCTGCTGAGGGCCTCTCGGTCCTCTTTCAAAGGGCATCTAGTGGGAATATTATCAAAGGGCTGCAATTTGCATCAGGAATTTTCATCAGCCATCTACAATATGCAGATGACACGTTAATACTCATCCCGGCAGATATTGATCAGTTAGTTCAAGTCAAAAGAATTTTAAGATGGTTTGCTCTAACTTCAGGCCTTCATATAAACTTCCATAAAAGCTCCATTATTGGTATCAATGTCGACGATCACTTGTGCTTGCGCTTGGCTACATCTATTTTCTGTAGATCAGACTCCCTTCCAAGCAAATATCTTGACATGCCACTAGGAGCCAATCCATCTCGTATCTCTACATGGAAGCCAGTGATAGAGAAGTTTCGTAAAAGGCTTCATATGTGGAAAGGGAGATTACTAAGCATGGCTGGTCGTCTATGTCTCATTAAAAGTGTCCTTAATTCCCTGCCTATATATTTTATGTCTGTATTCAAGATGCCAAAAGGGGTACGCAGACTTCTTTCATCCATCCAAAGATGTTTCTTGTGGTGTGGATGTACCAAACAAAGATCTTTCTGCAAGATCCAATGGAGACTAGTGATGCGCAATAAGAAACAAGGAGGCCTCGGTGTAGGCTCCCTCGTATCAAAAAACAGAGCCCTGCTGCTAAAATGGATTTGGAGACTCTCTTCCCCAGGTACAAGTTTATGGAGAATGATTATCTCTTCGATGTACAATCCAGCTTATGAGAATGGGATCCCAATTTTCAACAACCAACCCTCCAAGATCTGGAAGGATATTATGTCCATTGTTCAAACCGACGTTCACCACGTCTTCACGAATCATTGCAAATTCATGGTGGGGAATGGCAGATTAACATCCTTTTGGCTAGACAACTGGATTGGTGACTACCCTCTCAAAACAGCCTTCCCTAGGCTATATCTTTTGTCTTCCTCTAAATCTGCTTTGGTGGCTGACATGGGTAGATGGAGCAATGGAATCTGGCTCTGGTCCCTACAATGGCGCAGACCTCTATTTCATTTTGAACAAGAACAACTATCACTTTTATCATCCTTGCTGGAATCCAAGGCAATGTTCTGCCACAAGATGGATAAGAAAATCTGGACCCTAAACAGCGATGGCCTTTTCAATGTAAAATCTTGCTCCAAAATGATGGACTAGCTGCTCTACGGTGGTGTCAAACCATTCCAATCTTCTGTTTGGATAAAACTAACCCCACCAAAAGTGCAACTTTTCCTTTGGCTTCTTGTCCAAGACAAAGTAACTACAAGAGATTTTCTATTTCAGCATGACTACCTAACCCTTCAGGAGTCAAGATGCGCTTTCTGCAATAAAAGCTTGAAATCTTCAAGTCACCTCTTTATTCACTGCCACTTCACTTGGAATATATGGATGAAATTGCTTTCTAATCGGGGCTTTTGCAGTGTTTTTCCAAAATCTGTTGATGATATGTGCTACCAATGGTCTTCTATGGTTAAAGACAAGCAGCAGAATCTCTCATGGCAGCTTCTTTTCTCATGCGTTGTTTGGAATCTTTGGCTTCACCGAAATGATGTTATTTTTACTGACGCTGCCCCTAACCTTCAAATCTGTTTCTCATGGTGTGCCAAAGTATTGCTTTATGGCTGAGGATTGATTCTAACTCTTTCAAGCTTAATATAGAGAATGTTTAGTCGGGAGGAGTTGGTTTCTTATGATTTGTTTGTTCCCCCTTTTTTTGCTCCCCCATGTTTCATGCAACAGTTTTTGTGCTTTCCTTTCCTCTACTTGTTCATTTGATATAAGTTAGGCTATTATCTTTGTAACCTTTTTTCTTAATAAAATTTCGACTATTACCAAAAAAAAAAATTGTCTTCCTCTCAAATCTTCTTCTTGTTCTTTAGTTTTATATCTTTGTTTTGTTGTCCTTAAACTCCTACAACACTAGTTTTTTATTCCAACAAAAAACACTAACATCAACTTGAGTTACAATTTTTTATTTCCAATTATTTCAATTTTCTTTTTTTTTTTACTGTTAATTTTTTTTCTTGTTTGGCTGCTACAGAAAGAAGAGAAGAAAGAATGTAAATCCATTGTTTAGAAGTCGAAACAAAATAAATTTCAGAATCATAGGAATTTAATACTTCAAGAAGAAGGTTATCTTTTTGAAATCGAATTCCTCTTCCAAATGGAATAGGGATGTTAATATTTCCACAAGTTTCTGTAGGATTTAGAGCTAGGATGTTTCTTTACAACTACCAAGCTTCGATTGATAATGTATAAATTCCACAAGACTATAAATTAAGACTCTCAAATTGATGAGTGATGGTGACTTTCGTCTAACCAATTCAAAGACGATTAGTCTAAAACTAAAGAGAAGAAACAGTAGGATTTGAACCACTTAAATGTGTTGGAACTCAGAATAGAGAAATTAAAGATAGAAAGGTAGTGTGTAGACGACGATGCTATGAATAAAACAGGGGAAGAAAAGTCGTTTCTCTAGAGTGCGTGCCAAGATCTTATTATAATGTGGAATATCTAGAAATAGTAGATAAGTACTACTTACAATGAACATATCTTTAGAAATTAATCAGCAATCAACTAGCAAGCATAGTTCAAAAAGAGTTCTATAGAGATTGTAAGATGTAATGAACATATACAAAAGGGATAGAAAAATCCATAAAAAGTAAGAGAGTAGAGAGAAAAATTTGAACAAACGATATCTTTATTAATGTTTTATTTTGTTTTCGAAGAAGAATATTGTAGGATTTTTTTATATATATAATATTAGCAAGTGTTTTGTTTTAAAAAATTCTAGTCCGACTCGCAGTGATGAAGTACAGGACAATTACTTGATAATTTAACTATTGTATTATCATAGAATTTTAAATAATCTTAAGAGGAAGCTACAATTTTTTTCTTCCGTTTTACTTTTCAACAACAAAAAAAGCTTATATATTTCAGGTTTTGTCCGTTGATTAAATCAATTTTTTTATAGAAAATCTATATCATGGAGAAACTTAACCGAAATTTCCAATGTGAAATCTCAAACTTAAGTTATTGGACCGAGTGTTTCTGTGTGGGGACCCTAATCCTCATATTTTTCTCTCCTCCTTTGTTACAGCAGAAGTTGACATCGAACGACATTATTCTTCGACAAAATTAATTTAAAAACTATTGACTTGCAAAATCAGCATAATTTACACCCTCATGATAAAGCATATTGCATGTTTATTTGTTTAATTCACATCAAAATAGCAACAAGGGAAAAGAAAAAGGGAGACAGACACACGTGTTTTACAGCGATTCAGGAAACTTTATTTTTATTATACAATAACAAAGGAAAAATGCAATCATCTAATCCCATTGACAAGTCTTCTTAAAGCAATTTGCATGTTTTTTTGTGTAATTCACATCAAAATAGGAACAAGGGAAAAGAAAAACAGAGACGCATATATGTTTTCAGCGATTGATATGTCTTGTTAAATCAGCATGTTGTAATAGTTATCTATGGTTCACCATCGGATGATGGAGTCCTGCCAGTATCAAAATCACCAGTGATTGATGTCGAAACTGCATCCCAATCATTGCTTGCATCATCCATGGTGTTTTTTGATATTTTACAGTTCTCTTGAATATTTAGCTCTTCTTGAGACAATCCAATTATCCTCTCCAACTCTGATGTGACTTCTCGCATTGTAGGTCGATTTTTCCCATTCAAATTCAAGCATCTTTTCGCAAGATTAGCAACAGAGATAACTTCTTCATTCTGACAACCCTCCTTAACTCTAGCATCAAGAACATCAAACAGTCTATTGTCTTCCATCAACATAATAAAATGCGTGGCTAAACTTCTAGTTTCTGTCTGACTTACAGAAAATATCGGTTTTTGTCCACTTATGAGCTCAACCAGAACCACTCCAAAGCTATAAACATCACTCTTTTCTGTAAATTGACTGGACTGGAAGTACTCGGGATCTAAGTAGCCAAAGGTACCTTGCACGAGAGTGGTCAAGTGAGTTTGATCGATGGATATTGATCTTGAAGATCCAAAATCAGATACTTTTGCTCTATATTTCTCATCTAGCAGTATGTTTGAAGACTTGATGTCACGGTGATAAATCGGAATGGATGTCGCCGAGTGTAGATAGGAAAGTGCTCCAGCAACTTCAATGGCAATCCGTAATCGCATCTCCCAAGATAACAAGAAATCTTCATTTTGATCATGGATATACTTGTAAAGATTTCCATTGGGAATGAACTCATAGACTAGCAACGGAACTTCAGTCTCCAAGCAACAACCGAGCAACTTAACCACATTCCTATGGTTAATTTGTGAAAGAACGACGACCTCATTGATAAATTCCTCAAGCTTTCCTTCATCAACGACCACGGACTTCTTAACAGCAACAATCCTTCCATCCGCTAACATCCCTTTATAAACTGTGCCTTGACCACCTTGACCGAGTATTCTATTCACATTAAAACGATCAGTGGCTACTTCCAACTCCTTTGAACTGTATATTTTTGTTTTTTGAACCCAACCTTCAGCAGCACGTAATTCCTGCTGTAACAATAGCCCACCATTTCGTTTGAAGAATTTCTTTTTGAGTTCAATCTTTTGCCATTTCTTTACAAGTTTATACAACCACCAAATGCCCATCAGCGATGACAATGCCAAGACAACTGCGCCTATAACTGCATTATTTACAACAACGAAGAAAAAGTTAATTTGTTGACATGTGCAATCATCAGCATATATATATGACTACTGAATAGCAACGAGCTAGATTTAGTAGCTAGTATTTTAAAATTTTATACATTTAATCTTTTGGCTCACTCCAAAAATATGAGCTTCTTCTCTGTTTTACCATCCTAGTAAGGAAAACAACAAGAACAACGACAGCAAGAAAGTAGAAGAAGAAGAGAAGAAATCATAGACTTACCTATCAAGGCTATATAAAGTTTATTGATCTCGCAATTGAAACTCCCCGGAATATTTACACATTTAAGTAACCCTCGGCACGAATGCTTCGATTCTTTACATTCATCCACATCTAATAAAATAATAAGAGCAAAAATTCAAAACGAATAAGATGATTATCCAATGTTAGGATATAAATTGTTGGTGTAGCTTGTAAATAAATAAAAAAAGAAAAGATGTTTATCCCACACTTGGAAAGAAATACTTCCTCCTAAGTGTTTATAAGTGTTAATTTCTATTGTTTAGCAAATTAAGTGAAAGTCATGGTGGAAGGACTTTTCTAGTGGGCTTCTTAATGCTATTATATAGACATTTATAATATCAAAAGATAGAACTTAGAACTTAATATGTCAGTGAGATTAATTCATTTTTAAATTAATTTTTTTAATTTTTAAATTAATTTTTTTAATTTTTATAATTAATTTTGACACTTGTAATTGTTGAGATAAAACTGAATAGCAACTATTTAGTTTAATTTAAAGTATAATTGTTTCATTAACAATTATATACTTTCATTTACAGTCATATTATTAAAAAATATAATGTTTCATTGTTATATTTCAAGTCTATTAAAACATGTTACTACATATAAAACTACACAAAATAAAAAAAATGTTTTTTTTTTATTTGTCTTATCTTCTCATTTTTTAAATATTTATAGGGCTTCGTTGTATCCTAGAGGTATTATCTCTATATGAAACAAATTAACATTTTAAAGACAGTGTTTTCACATCTATAAGCCAACTCTTTATTTGTTCCATCCTAAAATATTTCTAACAGGAATCACTAACAGAATTAGCAAGCCACCATTCCCATAGCAAAATCATCATTTTCTCAACAAACAAAATGCTGTCATCACTCATATTTTTGGAGGAAAAAAGTATTTACCTATGCATCCAAGGTAAGGGATGCCCTCATAGCCCCCATCACACTCACATTCGGATCCAAAAGATCGATTGTAATATCCTCTGCAATACACGGGATCATCATCATTCCAATTCATTGTCCAACCAAGCTCTGCTGGAACATAATCTCTATATTGCAATGTGAATGGATCGCTGATATTCGATTCGAACCATGTCTGGTTCACCAGGAAGGCCAGCTTGCATCCTTCTCTATCTTGATTATCATCTGTAGCTTCTAATTTTGGATTGAAAACCTGAAGGAATGATGGGGTTGAAGCCTGACAGAAATTTTTACTCTTTACGTCACTGCAGGTAGACACACAACCGATGAGTTCTGGCGTGATTCCGGTCATTAAAGCTTGAGTATTACAACCTACTGCGATGAATACATTATCGTTTCTGGAGAAGACAAAAGGAGTTCCAGTCAAATTCAGAGGCACACCATCTTCCCTGCCAGTACAATTCGAGGATATTATTGGACTTTTGACAGTAACAGTGGCTCTTTCAGCTGAAATATTCAGCACCTCCATGTTGATTCGACTTATAAAAGCTCTAGCAGGGTTGGCAGTTGCATTGCATTCTATGGCGAACCATTCGTTCATGTAGCAATCTTTTCGTACTCCGAAGGGGTATGGAATGCTGATGTCTCCACAACGATCTGGACAACCGGACCTTGCGATCGGTGCTGCTGTTGCTGCTATTTGAAACATCAACATCAATTGAAACACCAATTTCCAAACCATTTCCTTCGTTTTTTTTTCTTTTCTTTATGAAAGTTTTGATTCCAAATCGCTCCTAAATAAGTTCATATATCCCTGTAAAGCAAGAATTGAGATGTTTCTTTGTACCTTCTTGGTGACTCACCGGGTCAAACCAGCTAGTATAATTAAAGAATAAACACTGGTGGAAAGTAGACTTTCAGTAGCATGTAGTTGAAAAGTCGTCCAGTTACTTGGTCTCCAGAGATCGGTTCAAATTGAATTTTTCAAGGAAGTTATGAATATAAAATTCGTGTTCAGTACTGTTAGCTAGTCAATTGTACAGTTCTGAGAGTTACTAGTCAATTTTCATATCGTTTTGATTATTTTTTTTATTTTGTTTACAAATGAGAGATTCGAGCTTGAAATTTTTAGAAAAAATAAACACTTCCATCAGCTGAGTTACAGTAAAACTCTTTCAAGATTCTTTTTTTGACCATTGGTTTTTTTTTTCTTTGCTCGGCTGCTGCAAAGAAGAAGAGAAGAAAGATTGCAATTGTTTTCGAAGTCGAAACAAGATAAATTCCAGAATCATAGAAATTTAAAACTTCAAGAAGATGGTTATCTTTTGGAAATCGAATTCCTATACGTTGAAGGATTTTTCTTGTTAGTTGAAATTAAGACCATTTAGACAATATAATCCAATTAAAAGACTTTCCAGCAGCTTTGAGATCCACCAATATTCCAAATAAAACACTTGTCATTAGAAAATAGAGGGTGCAAGGACAGTAATCAACCACTTGAAAAGTCTAGCACTTGTATCATACTGTATGTCTAGGAGGCCTAGCTATCGTTGCTGGAAAAAAAAAGGGGGCTCCAGGAATGGTTCTTCTCTGTTCGGCCTATGGAGCGTGCTTGGGTTTAACACAAGGGGACGCAGTCTACTGTGTTAACTATGGGCCCTATGCTTCCTAGGAGGTTTACAGGGTACCAGTACCTCTATTCATCGATTTTGGTAACAAGAAAACAAGGAGAACAAGAAGAAGAAATCAGAGGCTTGCCTATCATGGCTATAGAGAGTGTATTGATCTCGCTATCTATTCGACCCGCCCAATTCTCGAACTGGGCTAGGCTGAGTTATTAGCCAGATGGGATATGATGACTATGGTAAGGACCCGAAAGTTAGTTTCTTTTCCCTCGTATTATTTGCAGCCTTCATTTCAACAATTTCCTTATCTGAACATTTTTTTAAAAAAAACCACCATTAACAGTAACAGCCATGTACACTACTGTCATTAACTTAATTGCATCCACAAGTGGTCTTTAAAGAAGCATGCATTCCTGTCCATTGACAAAGTAAAAGTTTCATATCCTAGACTACTTTTAACTCTTTAAGCCACGATGTGTGTAGGGGGCAAGGATCAGGCTTCCCTTCAGAAACCGCATTCTCGGAGAGAGAATAGAACCAGCCATTCCTCCATTTAAACTGCAAGAAGTTAACTTTCAAGTGAGAAGCAGATGGCAATTTTATTTTATTCTTGCAGTAGATGTGCTACAAAATAAGGTAAAATTTATCCTCCCTTAACCCTCTTCTATTAGGTCCAAGTAGGCTCAAGTCCCTTAACCAACATATATTTATCCAACTAGTTCGAATCCACCAACTCCATCAAAATTGATAAAGTTGTGCTAAATGCTTAAAAGCTAAGGTTAACAAAAACTTGTACCTCCTTAACAGCTGTCGGGAAGTGGGCAACAGCACGTGCATAGGCACATAATCTTTCCTCGATAGCTTCTTCAAATACTATTCCTTTTTCTGCAGCTGCTGCAGAAGCAAGTTCTGTAATAAGGCTAGACACCTGGAAACACAAATGTCAGTATCAATCAGATCTATTCATTTTAGAGATTTTATTGTGCACAAACAAATTCAAGAACTTCACAATCATAATCTTGTGAAGCAAAGGTCTGCAAAAGGAGAGGAGGCTTAGCGAAGGGCTGAAAGGAAAGAGCTCTTTGCCAAGTTGTTGGAGCATGACTTGCTTAGATATGCACACCACATAGAAAACAGAAAATCATGTGCAGGAAATACCTAGTTTCACAATTACATCATCCAATTGATTTATATCTTAAAGTCCACAAAGCATAAAGAAGTAGCACTAATAGGGAATGGGATTTTCTAAATAGCATCAAGTAGACACCGGATTAGCTGCAATCAAATGAAAGCATTAAAGAAATAAATAATGAATGAAACAAATTAAATCATCCAAGTATAAACTATAAACACTAGCGAAAGATACGCAGTAACTCAAACTCTGATGCTTTAAATAGACTCCATTGTCAAAGATAGCTTTACCTCATAGCAGAATTCTTTCTCCACGACACCAACAGTTGCCCCTGGATGACGAGCTCCAACAAGCATGAATGCTGAGATCCAGATCAGCTTCTCTAACATTTGCTTCTGAAAAGCTTCCTTGTCAAGAACCTGATTGCAACGATGAATAAAAATATAAATATGCCACACTAATATCAAAATGTGAATTCCACAATTCTGAATGTAAAGGGGAAAGAGGGAACGTTAGACTAAGTTTGAACACTGAAAAAAAGAGAAATAACCCAGAAAACCCACCCCATCAAAGTGCCAACCTTGCGTTTCATGCAAGATATCTTTGATTACAGAGTTAAACCTGAAGATCTTACCTTTTTGTGTCAACCTCCAATCCCTGTGTTTTTTAGATTTTAATGAATTCCCTTATAATGGTTTCAATCAGATGAAGATTAAGAACACTTTCTCTACCTTACAGGACAGCCCTCCAGCATGCAATCTAGCAGCTACTGCAGATGCCCATTTTCCATATGCTGCAGTCAGTCCTTCAGGATTGGTATCAGTCTTTCCATCAGTAGGAGGTTCTCCAAGCTTTGATACAGCAAAATATGCCAGCACTTGGTCTGCATCACCAAGACCTTTACTTTGAAACCATGGCTCCAGCATCCCATTCTGGAAAAAAACCAAATCTGCTAGACTGTCAGCATCCACCCAATCATTCACTGCCATTTATCAGAAGCCATAAAATGCATAGCAAAGATTACAAATTCCAAAGTTTCAGATCAAATAAATTCCATAATAGCATAATCCAACGACATTGATGAAGAAAACACTGAAATTTTGTTACTCAACTGGTCTTTTTTTGTTTTAGATCAAAATTTAAGCAATTCAAAAGGCATAAGACATTAAACTTCCAATTCAATCAAACAAAACAATCCTATATACAATTCGATTCAATGAGAGCATACAATATTATATTCAATCAACAAAACTAAAAGCAAAAACAATACATATTAAACTTCCAACTCAATCAAACAAAACAATCCTAAATACCATTCGGTTCAATTAGAGCATACAATATTATAATTCAATCAACGAACTTAAAAGCAAAAACAATTTGTACTGTGACCATTTTTATAAAAGCAAAACAGTAACATATAATCAGGTATTGATACCGCTCCATCTAGGCTTGGGTGTGGCTTCGAGAACAGCATCAAGATCATCATTTCTTGTACAAACCAAAATGGGACCCTCAAAATCAAGCGGCACCGGTTCTCCTCTCTTCACAAGCAAATCCTGACCGCTACCCATTTCTTGTAAGGCCCTTCCCACCCTTCCAACACCAACAATCACGGCTGGGGTCACCTTGGCAGCATTTGGGGCTGTGGCCATAGCTAAAGTTTGAGTCTTTTGAGTCCTGCTAATGATTTCGGTGCTAAAAAAATTGAACTTTGAATTGGGTTTAATGAGAGAAGAGTTAGTTATAGAGAGTAGTGCTAGTAATGAGTGTGGGGGGCCGGGGGGGGGCCATGTGTTTTGGTGATAATGGTGGGTTTATTAGCAGTGCAAGAGAGGGATGGGGATTGTGTTGGGGCCATGGTGACTGCAAGGCACAAAGTGACACCATGGAGGCGATCACCACTCAATTTCTAGTTATTTATCCAAAAAGAAACACGTGTGGGTCTTCTGATTTTATTTTGTTTTTCTGTTCTTTTTTTTTCTAGTTTTTTTTTTATGATCCATTTTAAAAATATGTATATTTTAATTCATCTGTGGACAAGTTTTCCTTATCTAAATTGATGCATTTATAAGGTATTTTTTGGGCATAATTCTCTTGGAATAAAAAAGTTTGACGTGCGAGAGAACCTCAAAGGTTCGATTTATTTTACATGTAAGGTCTTGAATCTATATTTAATGGCATAGTTATATATCCTAAGCTAGGGTTAACTTGGGGCTAGGGTTAACTGGTTAACTTGGGGTAGAGATGATTTTTTATAGAAAAAAACATCAAGTTGAATTGATTTAATTTTTTTTATATTATTTTAAAACAAATAATAAATAAAATATCTAACAGGTTTTTAGTTGGTTTTATTTCAAGTCATGAGTTAATCTTAATTTTTTATTGGAATAGATTATATTATTTTTTTATCGTATTTTTTTAATCTGAATCGGTTTATATTTTATATCTAGGTTATATATGATGGTGTGATTTCTAAAAAAAAAAATTATGTCATCTCAAATAATTTGAGAAAGATCCCAATTTGTATTCCATAGTTTCCCCACAAATGGAGCAGAAATGTTACAAAAAATTTGTATTGCACGTTTCCTAACATGAGATTTGCAAATTAAGCGCCTTTTCATAGCGAAGTTCTTGTTGGATTCTACTTGTTTATATATATAGGTGTAAAACCCAGATCAATTGATTTATCAGGAAAAAAAAAATACTCTGAATTAAGAGCTTCATCCATCTAGATTTTTAGTTGAATCAAGTATGGCATTGAATTATAGTATTTGGTATTTAGTAATTAGTAATGATTGTTTTTTAAAAAAAAATTATTTAAAAATTTATTAAAATAATATTTATTTTTATTTTTTAAATTTTAATTTTAATATTAACACATTAAAATAATTAAAAACATAAAAAATTATTTAAATAAAAAATATTATTTTTTTAAAAGCACTGACTTGGGCCACAAATACAATTAGTGTACTTGATTTGATTACGGAATCTTTAAATCTTGAATACATGTTGATTAATGCATTCTCATATATATATATATATATATATATATATATATATATATATATATTACTTATAATAATATAACCTGTACTTATATATTACAATTATAATTATAATACTATAACTTATATAATAATAATAACATATACTAACATACTCTAAGTTGTCTCTTTTTTTTTTTTTTTTTGAATTTTTTTTGTTTTTTATGTTTTTATGAGTTTTTTTTTTGCTTTTTTCTTTCTGTTTTTTTTTAATTTTTTTAATTTGGTTTGTTAATGTTAAATTTTTTTTATTTACCTGGTTAACGGGTTAACCTGAAATTATTTTTTTTGCTTTTTTCTTTTTAATTAATTTTTTTCCTTTAGTTTAGTTTATTAATATTAAATTTCTTTCTATTTAATTATCAGACTTTCATGATACGTATCCCGAACTTGACGAATTAACCTGATTTGACGGTTTAATCCAATTAACCCATCAATTTTTTTTTCTATTTAGTTATCAAACTTTCATGACATGAATCCCAGGTTTGATGGGTTAACCCAGTTAATTCAGATTTTTTTTTTCTTTTTCTTCATTAATTTTTTTTTCTTTTTTTTTCATTTTTTTTCCATTAATCTATTTAATTATTACACTTTTATAACATGACTTTGCAGTCAGACCCACATCCAAGGCTATTGGGTCTGCTGTCTCGTGTTGCAGCCAAACTCACTTAAACTTAAGTCATGCAAGTTTAATGTTATTATTAATATTATAAATATTACTTTTGGGTCAGGCGTTACAATCAAACCTAAGACTCTTGGATATAGCTTTATAAAAAGACCTAACACTTTTAGATCTTAGTTTTTTTTTGTTTTTTTCTTTTAATTAATCTATTTAATTATTACACTTTTATGACACGACCTTATAGTTAGACCCACATCCAATGCTCTTGGGTTCGGTGTTGCAGCTAAATTCACTTAAATTTAAGTAATGTAAGTTTAATATTATTATTAATATTATAAATATTATTCTTGGGTCAAGCGTTGCAGCTAGACCCAAGGCTTTTGAATATATCTTTGCAGAAAGACCTAACACTCTTAAATCTTAGTATTTTTTGATATTTTTTATGCAAGAAAAAAAAATTAACCCATGGCGTATGCCTTTGTTTTTTTTCCTTTATAAGCCTTTTATTGTGGACTGCATGGTGCAGTCCACAATGAAAAAACTTATGCCTTTAGTTTAATTTTTTGTCTATAGTTTCTTAAAATTAAATTTTTTCTGTTTAATTATCAGGCTTTCATGACATGAATCCCAGGTTTGATGGTTTAACCCTGTTGATTCATATTTTTTTCTCTTTCTTCATTAGTTTTTTTTTCCTGTAGGTTTTTTTCTTTTTGTTTTTTCCTTTTTAATTAAATCTTTTTTTATTTAGTTATCACGCTTTTATGACACAAATCCCATGTTTGACGGGTTAACCTGATTTGACAGGTTAACCCAGTTGGTTCAGATTTTTTTCTTTTTTCTCATTAGTTTTTTTCTTCTGATTTCATATATTGTATGCAATCCACAGTGAAAAGATTGATGTCTTTATTTTTTTTTTCTTTTTATGCCTTTCACTGTGGGCTGCACGATGCAGTCCACGGTGAAAAGACTGATGCCTTCTTTTTTATTTTTAATTAATTTTTTTATTTATTTTGTTGATATTAAATGTTTTTCTATTTAGTTATCAAACTTTCATGACACGGATCTTAGGTTTGACGGGTTAACCCAGTTAATTTAGATTTTTTTTCTTTTTCTTCCTTAGTTTTTTTCTTCTTATAAGTTTTTTTTCTTCTGTTATTTTTTCTTTTGAATTAATATTTTTTTATTTAATTTAGTTCATTAATATGAAATTTTTTTCTATTTAGTTTTTGGTTGATGCTTTTTTTCTATTTAGTTATCTTAGCTTTGGCTAATTAGAGATTTTTTTTTCTTTTTGTAGTTTTGCTGTTTTTATGCTTTTAACTATAAATTGCATAGTGCAATCCATAGTGAAAAGGCTAATGCCTTTTGTTTGTCTTGGTTTTTTTCCATTTTAATTAATTTTTTTTGTTTAATTTAATTTGTTAATGTTCACTTTTTTTCTATTTAGTTATCAAATTTCCATGACACGGATTTCGGGTTTGACGGGTTAGCCCAATTAATTCTGGGTAACCCGTCAATTTTTTTTCTATTTAGTTATCAAATTTTTACGACACGAATCAAAGGTTTGACAAGTTAACCTGCTTTGAAGAGTTAACCCAATTAATTTTGATTTTTTTTCTTCATTAGTTTTTTTCTTTCTGTTAATTTTTTTCTTTGTTTTTTTCTTTTTAATTAATCTATTTAATTATCACACTTTTATGACACAACCTTGCAGCCAGACCCATATCCAAGGCTATTGGGTCTGGTATTGCAGCCAAACTCACTTAAACTTAAGTCATGCAAATTTAATGTTATTATTAATATTATAAATATTACTTTTAGGTCAGGCGTTGTAGACAAATCCAAGATTCTTAGGTATAGTTTTGCAGAAATACTTAAAACTTTTAAATTTTAACTGTTTTTGATATTTTTTATACAAAAAATTGACCCGCGGCATTGCACGGGTCATGTAACTAGTATATATAAAGAGAGGAGAAAATTATAGATAATTCTTATCCAAGAGAATAATGTTTGCAATGGCGTCATATTTTACCATGTTATCATAGCATTAGGAATGGCCAAATCATCGATCATTGTCAAAGCAAATGAAAAGTCAATGATTTGCAGGTAAAATGGAGAAGAAAAGGTTTGCACACTATTAAAGCACGAAGTAATCAAGCATTTTTCATTCAATCATCTTGAAAGTTGAAGCCAACAAAGCAGTGACACACACACAAGACAAAGATCAGTAGCCATCAAGCTACAGCAGCGAATGAAATCCTACAGAGGATTTTGAGGAACCCTTTGCTGTTTTGTTAATTTACAGCAAACACCATTATACATACATGGACTGACCACCTGTTTTATTATAGTACACAATAACTGCTTTGTTGGAGCCATGCCCAAGTTTTCTTATTTGCAAGAGCATGGATCACAGGTGCAGCTTGATCCACACTTGCAGCCATTCTCAGCACCAAAGTTCATCTCAGACCTCTCATAGAACCTGCAGCAGCAGCAGCAGCAGCAGCAAATCAGTTAAATTCCTTTTTATCTGGAGCTAGTTACAGTATTTCAACTGTGCGACACTTACATGTGAACTGGTGCAAAACCTGCAATGATTGTCTCAGTTGTGGTGCTTTCTGAGATACCTAAGTCAGGGTACATGCCACATCTGCCAAGGAAATCACGAAAACAGAAAGGTAGATGTCAGACTATAGTCTCCAGAAGAGAGAGGAAATAAATAAAATAAGAAATCAAGTAACTAATATGCTCCATGACTGGATGTTTCTAGGCAAAAGGTTTTAAAGAAAAGAAATAGCAATTACTTGCAGCCACTGCCGCACTTGCAGTCAGATCCACAGCTGCAACCTGATCCAGACATCTTCTATAGGAAAAATAGGATAAAGGGCTACTTGGAAAATGAATTTGCTGAAGTTAAATCAACTCGGGATGATTCAATATCAGGTCTGGCATGCTATTTATAGTGTAGTTCATGAGAAAGAGGGTTGATATCCACCATACATGTGGTTAGATCCTAGGGTGATAGCGTCTGCAATATTAGGGTTAAACAAGAGTGGACAATGGACATGTCATTGGAATTATAAAGTAACATTCATAATTAAACAAAGTAATTAGAATCGGCACAAAACAAGACAGGATTAAAAAAATAACAATGTAGATAAACGCTAAGACGCATCTTGTACGTTAACTAATGAAAGAAGAAATTGACATTTTTTTTTTCTTGAACCACTGTCATATATCGCCTTAGATAGATTGTGTAAAATGATTCTTGTGGATCACCAGACCTTGATTTATTTATTTTTTTAAGAAAAAGGGGGGTTCTCGTTCATAAAGCCATATAAAGATTAATTATGAAAACCTAGAAAGATTCATAGGTACTCCACTACTACTTGTAAATATAAAATGAAAAATAAATGGGTTCTTGTTCATAAAACAGTGTAACGACTAATTATGAAAGCATAAAGGCTTCTTGGATACCCACTACTTTTATATATAACCTACCCCCAATATTTCTTTTTGCACTAGAAAAAAATATCGGATATTTTTCTTTTTGCACTAGAAAAAGAATGAGGTCTTAGAAATTCAACTAGCCAATGAATAAGATTTTTCGATTGAATAATCGGTTAATTAATTGGTTCTAACAATCTCATCCAATCTCCCTAATCAAGGTGGCTTGTGACTAATACCTATAAAAAGTTTCTTTTGGTGGAGATAAGAACTTTTCGATGCTTAAATGAGTATTTTTTTTAGAGAGAGAAAAATACAATAATATTCTAGATAGAAATGTTCTAAAATATATATGCAGTAGAGAATGAAGATTGTGCACCTTTGTTCTGAAGATTTCAAAGTGTATTTATACCTCATGAGTCTTGTCCTTTTGTGAAAAGAAGGGCCTGCATTGTAATTACTCTGATAGTATTTAATGAAGGATAAATATCTCTTACATTTGTATTAATGTTTGATGGGAATATGATGGGTCCTTGGATGACTTTTATACATCAAAAAGGTGTAATATTACCCTAATAACATTTAATGAGTGATAAATATCACTTCCATCTATACTAATGTTCGATGAGAATATGTTGGGTCCTTTAAGGACTTTTATACACCTAAAAGGTGTATAGAGATTAGGGTCCAAGACGTCAAATGCAGTTAAGCCCATGGAGACTGAGTTCTTCTCGAGGTTAGACCCAAAGGAGGATGGTCATTCCCTTAAGCATGTCCAAGGGAAGATGGTCGTTACCTTGGATTTGGCTAACTGTTAAGTCCAAGTGCCTTGAGTTTGGCATGTTTGTTAGTCCCACATTGTCTTGAACTTGGCTGCCTGCCAAGTCCAAGTGTGTTGGACTTAGCGGACTGTCAAGTTCAAGTGCCTTGGGTCTGGCATGTTTGTTAGACATACATTACCTTGCACTTGGTTGACTATCAAGTCCAAGTGCCTTAGATCTAGCATGTTTGTCAGACTCACGTTACCTTGGACGTGGCAGACTGCCAGGTCTAAATGCTTTGGATCTAGTATTTTTGTCAGATCCACGTTACATTGGACTTGGTTGACTGCCAAGTCCAAATGTCTTGGGTCTAGTATTTTTTCCAGACCCACATTACCTTATTCTCGTGGGTGTGTCAAGGGAGGATGGTCATTCTCTTGGACGTTCCAATGGAGGATGTGCATTCTCACGAGCATGTCAGGAGCTTGGCTTACTACTAAGCCTAGCATGCCTGGGGCTTGGCACACTGCTAAACCCAAAAGCTTCTAAGTTGTGGTTGGCGCCAGACCCAACGTACCGGGGCTTGGCACAATATCAAACCCTTACTAGAGACATGTTAATTCCCTTGAGCATGCCTAAGAGAGGAGGGTTATAAAGGTTTTTTAGGTCCATTAAAAATAAGTTTATCAAAATCCAAGTTACGGGATAAACTTTTGGTTGTCAATGGGTCAATATTGAAACCTCCCGACCTGTCTACATACCTAGTCCATGTTCCAAATCAAATTGTTTTGAAGTTGTCATGACATGACATAACATAGTCAACTTAACAAGTTTAAAAGCAAGTCAAATAATTGATAAAAATGTGTTTTAGGTTACATATAAATTCCAATGTGACATAATTTTTTAAAATAAATAAGGGAAATTACCCCTGACATTCTATAGTTTGGTCAAAATTATACTAGTCTACAAAGTTTTGAAAATTTACACTTTGCAACCTAGGTCAAAGGAAAACTTCAAATATGATGAAATATTGCTTGTCTACAAAGTTTTGAAAGTTTACACTTTGGAACCTAGGTCAAAGAAAAACTTCAAATAAGATGAAATATTACTTGTCTACCCCATATATATTATCATTTCACCTACTCTCTCTGACTTTCTCTTTCTTCGATAAACAATATAGATCCAATGATTTCTCTCAAATTAAACAACAAAAATACATATTCAAATTGATTTATCACACAAACTCATGTTTCATCATGGTTGTCTGTACGAGGTTAAAGAATCTCACACATTTTCAAATTGATTTATCGTAGGATTTGGGTCTTTAAAATTTGAGGTGGGTTTTAGATAATTAAATTGAGAAACAAATATTCTAAGTAAAAATTTATTTATGGAAATAAAGTGGTGAATCTTAGTCTTACTACTGGGTAAGGATATTTTGCTTTACTATTGAGCTGGATAAAAAAGAGAAGGCTTTTTCATAGGACACTAAAGCTAGGTTTAACCAGTAAATATAATCCTACCCACTCTATCCATAAAGTGTCCTCTTTTCAAATGAAGAGGGGGCATTCGATAAAGAGAAAAGATCTAAGAAATGACTCTTGCTATTACACCCCACTCAGTATTGCCCAATCTGCGAACTACATACCACCATTTTTACTTAGGGTGTGTTTATTTTAGTTTATGTTTTTGCTTGTTGTGGGGTACAACCCTCCACAACAAAAAACACAAGAGCAAAAGCAACAAATTCATGCCTTTTCTTTTGTGTATTTTGCTTTTAGTGATGGATCCACTACTAAAAATAAACGCAGTTGCAAAAACAAACATACACTTAGCTGAGATGAAGTGTGATTTATGCCCATTAAGATGAAGTGTGATTTATACCCATTTAGAGTTGTAGTTTGAAAAGTAGTTATATTGTAAGCATATGCTTATGTGATTGCAACCCTAAATAGGCACCTAGTAGATCGTAGTAAAAAAAGTTTTTTTAAAAGGATTACATTATGATTTGAAAGCATTATTGTCCTATTAATGGTATTTTGAATTGTTGGTCAATGGGTGAATCTTAAACTTTGTGGTATAAAAAAGAAAACATTTTAGCTTAGCATTTTCTCTGAAAGCTTAAATTTTTTTCCTACTCTCACCTGTTTTAATCTACATGTTCTTACATCAGAAAACCTTTCTAAATTTCTATCATTTCTTTTTACCCATTTGCACCCTTCTTGAATGTGCATCTGTAACTCTTTTTTTAATTATTGGTGAGCAGTGAATGAATGTAGGCTGCCCATCAGATTTTTCTAGCTAGATTAGTTTCCAGATCACTCCAATCTCAAGTTAATTCTTTGTCTTACTGTACACCACATATTTGATAAAAATCCAAAATAAAATAGCAATCTTGTAGTTATGCCAGTTTTGCAATTTTACACTAAAAATAATAGAATAATATTTTTAACTCTATGGAATTTTCATTATTTTAATGAAATAAGGGCTCTTTAGTCATTAAACGAAAAATAATAGAAAACTTGCAAATAATCTTACAATTGTTTTTTACTATTTTTGGACGTGCCAGGTAGAGGATATAAATTGTTACACATACACCAAAATTTAGGTTGTTAAGTGTATTTTTTCAAAACTCAGTGGCAAGTGCAATTTCAACCAAACTATAGGAGGTTAGGGATAATTTTCTCTTAAAATATTAAGATGATAACCTATCAAATTGATCCGGGTTTTATAGCCTAACTCGCCTAACCAATAACTTGGGTAATTGACTTTATCGGGTTTTAATTTTTTTTAGACTATTTTATATTTAATCATATGATGAAAAAAATAGTTGTTCATAAAACTAAACACCAACTCAATGTCAGGATGTTAATTTGAGACCTCAATAACTTCACATAAAGCAAATCGAAATAAATTATGAAACTCAATTCTTAATCAACCGAAGCTAACTACTAAAACCTATGACCCGGGTCATGGACTCAATTAGATTCAATAATTTTATATATACAATTTAGAACAAATTATACAACAAAAAAAAATAGACATTTGTAAAATCTTGAACTAACTAAATATTGGGTTATTTATATGAGATCACGATAAACCTACAAATATGAAACTAAAAGAAATTACATTGTCCAACAAAAAAGTCAATAACATATTAAAGGATGAAATTGAATGAAAAAAAAAATATCAATGAACACCAATAAAAATCATATTGTTAATGATCAAATTGGAAACAAAAAAAACAATCTAAAAAAAAGGAAAAAAAAAGGCTTATGCATGCAAGCCTGGTGGTCCACCGTGCTTGGAACAAAAAAAAAGGAAAAAAAGACCCAAATACATGAGCCTAGGGAAGCCCACGTGCCTATGCCTACTATTTTTTTTTATTTTTTATATGGTGGTCCAGCGTGTTTTGGACCAAAAGTGTATTGTGAAAAACTAAAGGGATGGAAAATGGGTATGTTGCAAACTAAGAGGACCATGGTAAACTTTTTTAGGCAATTTTGAAATGACCATTTATTTCCTTTGTGTTCTTCATATTGGTCTCTTGTCTTTCAATTATATCATTCCCCAACAAAACCGAAGTAATTAGCCTTCAATTTATCCATGGAAGGGTGCAATTGATGAGTAAACTGTTTGATTACCAAAATGAAAAAAAAAACAATTCATTGTGGACTCCCTAAATAAATTCATACTTAGAATATTTGTTTCTCAATTTAATTCCCTAAAACCCACCTCAAATTCTGAAGACCCAGATCCTATGATAAATCAATTTGAAAATGTGTGAGATTCCACTCCCTAGTATAGACAAACATGATGAAACATGAGTTTGTGCGATAAATCAATTTGAATATGCATTTTTGTTGTTTAATTTGAGAGAAATCATTGGATCCACACTGTTTATCGAAGAAACAGAAAGTCGGAGAGAATAGGTGAAATGATCTATTGTTGTGAGTCTCTAAGTGTTATAATATATATATATATATATATATATATATATATATATATATATATATATTTGAAATTTTCCTTTAACCTGGGTTGTAAAGTGTATTTTTGCATAACTTTATAGACAAGTGTAATTTCGACCAACTATAGCATGTCGAATCTGCATCTTAGGTTGTGAGGCCGAGATAATCTCGTAGATAGCAAATAAAAAAAACTATGAAGCTCAATTCCTGACAAACCTAGGTTGCAAATTGTAATTTTTCAAAACTTTGTAGACAAGTGTAATTTCGACCAAACCTAATTGTTTATCAAATCCGCATCACAGGTTGTAAGGTAGAGATAATCTCAAAGAAAGCAAATAAAAAAAACTATGAAGCCTAATTCTTGACAAACCTAATGTAGAAGAATGAAATGAAAAAAATCAATTAAAAATGACAAAAAAAAAGGAATACCAACAAAATTGAGTAAGTCCACCAAACCCCGCAATCCAGATTATGGAAACTGGATAACTTAATAGAAAAAAAAAACAGGAAAAATCA
The DNA here is from genome assembly GCA_007827005.2 of Populus simonii. Lineage (NCBI taxonomy): Eukaryota > Viridiplantae > Streptophyta > Magnoliopsida > Malpighiales > Salicaceae > Populus > Populus simonii. The sequence continues at coordinate 3,914,228 of CM017464.2, forward strand.
TGAACTCAATTCTTGACCCAACCTAATATTAAAGAATGAAACAAAAAAAATATTTGATTTAAAAAAAGATAATAAAAATACTCGAGTTAACCCGGGCTACCCCACCAAACCCTCAATCTAGGTCATGATACTGAGATAATCTCATAGAAATAAAAACGAAGAAATTCACGAAGCCTAACTTTCAACAAACCTATTGTTGAAGAATAAAATTGAAAAAGAAAACCAGTATAAAAAAAGGACAAAAAAAAACTGATGTCAATCAGGGTTAACTTTTCAAACTCATAACTTGGGTCATGGGAGCGGGATCACCCCATCAAAAAAATCATAAAACCGAACTTCCAACAAACTCATTGTTGGAGGATAGAATTGAAAAATAAAATCAATGTTAAAAAAGGACCTAAAAGAAAATATTGATGTCAACCCATGTTAACATTTCAAACTCGTGACCCGGATCATGAGAACAAGATCACCCTATTGAAAAAAAAATTATAAATCTCAATTCCTAATAAACTCAATATTAAATGATAAAATTTAAAAAAAATTATTTTTTAAAAAAACACAAAACCAAAAATAGCAAACAAAAGAATGAGAATCAAATTCAACACAAAAACAAAATAATAAGACACCTTTCAATTTTGGCATGCCATCACGAATCTCGAGGAGAAGAGAGAGAGGAGAAGAAAGAAAAGGTTGTTGGAGTCTCATCATAGCTCTTCCATCGACACGCGCCATACCATGTGCAGGATTTGGTCATGCCGCTTCCAACGCAATCATGGACAAGTGTTCTGCCACTGCAGGAAGACATGCACTTAGTTCAATGGCAACAACTTCACCCCACATGTGTCATACAAGTTGTCTTGCATGTCGTTTAAAAGTTTTTTTTGTTTCAAACTTTATCCCAAAACCTTAATTATTTTAAATCAATAAAATTAAAATTTATCTGCAAAATTGAGCATCAAACGCTTGTCAGAGTTCTTCCTCAACATTATAGGATCCCTATATCTAGGCAACCGAAAAAAACTATAAAGTACAATCCCAAATAAACTAAATGTGGAATAATCAAATTGAAAAAAAAAAATTAAAGGACAAAAAAAAAGGGTGAGTCTTTCCCCTACTCGTGCAATTTAGTTCCCCATGTTTGCTAGAAAAAAGGGCTTAGTATTTATTTAGTGTTCAAATTTAATCTCATAGCTTTAATTGTTTTAATTTAATTTAACTCCGTTTAATTTTATAAACTTGAGCATCAACTGAGAGTCGATTTTATTTCTCAATACCGTGAGTATCCAATACCAAGCTAAAAGAAACAAATAACAAAGTCCAACCTCAACATATGAAAATTAGTCAAATAATTATTTTACACCACATCAAAAATTTTGGACTTATTTATTGAACTCAAATTTTTGTTATAATTAAACACAACATATGAAAATTAGTAATATGAGTCTAACTCGTGGATATATGTAAATTTCACATAAAAAAATTAGTCTAATCTCATAAATCCAACCCACTCGAGTCCAAAATTTCTTTGAATGGGTTGGGTTTATAATTTAGAAACTATCACAAGTTAGGTTAGATATAATTATGGGCCTAAAGCTTATTTAACTATATCTATAAATACCCCTACAAAAAATCATAAAATTAATGTTTTTAAATATTTTTTGATAATTTTAATATTCTAATATTAAAAATAAAAACTAAATCTGAAAAATACCATTTTAATTTATTTTTATAAAAATATCATACACTATATTACAAAGACACCCTAAAAGAAATTGATATTTGTGATGTATGCAGCATGTTTGATATTGTGGTGACGATTATTTTTTAAAATATTTTTTATTTGAAAATATATTGAAATAATATATATTTTATTTTTTAAAATTATCAACCCATCAAAATAATATAAATATATTAAAAAATAATTTTTTACAAAAATATTTTAACACCGCAAAAATAAACCGCAACATAGTCCGTGTCATGTACATGGAGCCCCCATGGTGACCACCACCTAAAATTCCGAGCAAATTTAAATCTTGTTGGCTCGCACTTGACAGCAGGAATATTATTCAAACCTCGTCAGGTCCCACTTCTCATCCCTCGTCCAACCTAATTTCTTTATCTGGTCAAACCTCAAAAATTCACCCATTCTCACTATAGGACACACACACAAATCCACAACATGATTCAAATATAGTTACCGTTAAGCCCACCAAACCAAAGCACATAAAAAACCCCTCAGCACAGTTATCCATGCCTTTTCAAATTCAAATCCTATTTTTCCAAATCCAATAAATTGCATCAAACAACCAAATAAATTGTCCTACCTCAGCAAAACCTAAACCCCATATTCAAATTTCACCCACTCTGCTCTTGCTGCATCGTAGGTTCCCATTACTATTTGCAGACATGGCAAAACAGGACTTTAGATTTTAAGCACCAAAAACCCATGAAGAAGCTCGATTTTCACTATAAAAGCCAAACTCTTTGGAAACCAAACCATAAATTTCATCTCATTGAAGATCCTACCTCTCTTCTGCAACTTCATTCAAATCTCTCACAGTTTCCAAGAAAGCAAAAGAATCCCAGTTATATAAATCTTTCCCAAAACCAAACCAACATTCAGAATTCAAATCCACTCCCATTAAAGACTCACCTATAAACCCTCTCAAAATTAACAAAGTTGGAATCTTTCTCTGTTTCTTTACCGAAGTATGGCTGGTTTCAGAAAACCCACATTGCCAAACCAATCTTCATACAACTCCGTTTATGTTAATCCCCTCACTGACTCCAAACACCATCATACTTGCAGTGAAGGTGATCTCCTTACAAAATCGTTCACTGACAACAAAGAGAACATTGATAACACTGCCAAGTTTGTCGGTGTTGACAAAGAAAATGCAGTGCCCAACAACTCAAAACCTTTGTCTACAAATGGGTCGCTCTCTGTTTTGCCAAAGCCACAGTTATCCAATATGAAGTCTTTGTCCACTGGAAGAGTCCTAAAGCCTTCTTCTCTACAGTTGTGTATGCAAATGAATGAGCCTGAAAAGGTTTTTAAGTCTAAAATTTGGGACTCTGCTGAGTCTGAGAAGTCAAATTCTGTCAATATTTGGGACTATTCAGATTCTGAGGCTGCTCCAGCTTCTTCTTGGTCTGCATTGCCTAACAGGTCTTTAACATTTTTTCTTTTTCACTTCATGTTTGTGTTCTGTGTTCTTCTTTTTTTTTCTTTTCCTTTCTGATTTTGATACATAAATTTAGTAATGTGGGTTTGGGTTTCAGGGCATTGTTGTGCAGGCCATTGCCACTGGACATAGGGAGATGTACTTGTGTTATTATGAAGGAAGCATTGCCAGAAGGGTTAGATGGGGGTACATTGTACTCACTCTATACCAATGTAAGCTGTTCTCTTACTTGTATATAGTTTGATCTTTTCTAGTCTGAATTGGTGATAACAATTTGAACTAATGTTGCCAGTGTTCACATTGAAGTTCCATTTTAGAGCGAGTCTCTTTCGTGGCATTTGGTTCGTCTAGGATTTGGAATGGAATAGGAATAAGATTCTGATTCTAATTTCAGATAAGATTTATATTTTAATTTTATTTGAAATCAACTCAAGTAGAATCTTATTCTTACAAATAAAGGGAGATATAATATAATGGGTGGTGCTAAGAGCTGCTGAGCCTGTTGTGAATGCCACATCAACCGTCTATAGCTTACAAGTTACATGCATTATGGGATCTACCAGCATGTGTGGATTATGAATGGTTTAGATAGTACATTCGTGATAGGTGCGGTTGCCCCTAACAGTTGGTTAATATAATACTTCATTTCCTTGGAATTTCCAATCTTACTATTGGCAATCCAATCATTATTATTTGTACATGTCTTTCCTGTTCCTGACCTATTTGGAACAGTCTTGGAGTTGAATTGGAGTTTTAAGATGAACTCGTATGCTTGGTACAAACCAATGTATGTGAGTCATTTGTGCTACCTGATTTCATTATTTGAGGAATAGATTAAATATTCTTTTTTAAACATTGTAAAGTGAACGAATAGATTAAACCTCTATACTTTACAAATCCAAACTATATAGGTTAGTTTTGTTAAAATTTGATAATTATTTGGTGAAAGCTCACCATGTGAAATGTTGATTCTTAGCAAATATGACCCAAACTGTGCTTGTCGCGAATGATCTATTTGATTTTCTATAATTCATACATGCTATTGAGTCCCACTAGCATATGTGGCCATGGATGGTCCAAATGGGGCAGTCGTGACAGGTAAATATGTCAAATTTCTAAGTATATTCTTGTTGATGATGTGATTTTTTTTCAAGTAGTGGCCAGGTAAATTAGTGGATGGGCTAAAACGAGTGAAATAGCTACCAAATTGATTGAATTGTTTGTTTATTTCTCCTTGCTCACCAAGTTCTGGCTACTATACCGAGAGTAACACTTATTTAGTCTCGGTGTTAAGGAATGAGGTTGCCTAAGCAATGCAACTCGTGTTTTCAAATCAAAAATATTAAAATTAATTTTTAAAAATTTAAAAATGATGTTTTTTATTTGAAAACACAGGTTACACGCAGTAATAACCTCATTCCCAAACAGCTTTTTAATAGAAAATTAGTTAAAGAATATGATTGTCATTTTTATGCTAAAATCTAAATTTCAGAGCCTTCTGTACACCCATTCTTGTTCAAAGAAAAACCTCTCAACGGTTATATTTTTGCACCTAAAACCACGTTTCTTCTCATCTATGTATAAAACTCAAACGCTTGGTGAGTAAGGAGAACAAACTCGATGGCTACCTACACTCTTCCTTAATCATCACACCTTTTTTCTTAGCCACTACTCCAAGAAAATGAGCCATGTCACCAACAGTCTAGATGTAGTTGCATTTCATAAAAGGTTGTCCGAAACAAATAGAATTGGAAGAGCTTCTCAAGAATATGGTATGGAGTGTTCAACAATTATAATACTTGTGAAGGATGCCATGCATGGTCTTATGGAAATTTCGTTTAGACATAAATCTAGTGATTTCAATTATTTCCAATAACACTCTTGGCAAGTACATCACGAGATGGAGGTTGAAGTAGTGAAAAGAACTTGTTATCACAATAATTCATGGAAAGTGTAGTTTTGGTTCAAAACAAATAAAATACAAGAAAATATAGACACATCCTACTAGTTTAGAACTAAGATTAAAGCTTTGTTTGGGATTGCTGCATAGCAAGTGCTGTGCAGTCTCGAAAGCATCCTTTATGCTTTAAGGGGCTGGACAACACCTTCTGTGTAACACTCCCAAATGGGGGACTTGTTCTGTTGGATCTTGATAAAAGGCTGAGGATTGGAGATTGTAAGTGGCAATTGATTAACTTTGCTCAGTTAAAAAGGATTTTGCCTTTTTTCTGAAGCAACAGATTGATTTAAACTGACAAATTCTCCTCATTATACCAACTATTGAATAGATTGAATCCTAAAACCTTCCACGTGAGTATCATATTACTCAGGGTCCTAGATGTGTTCTGGAGGTGGTGTGTTTGATGGTCTATGCTGAGTGTTCATTTCAACATTAGTATGCGCATCATATACTTCTGTCAATTATCGGTGATGTTAATGGTAAGCAATTGCAAATGGTGGATTCTGAATGCTATAATTCTGCAATGTATAATGTTTTCGCAAAATTGAAATCAAGATATTGCGATTGGAGTACTAAGATTATCTTAATTAGGATTTGGGATTTATAGCTTCTGCATTCCTGCTTAACTGTTGTACCAATATCTGTTTTCACACACAAATATAGCATCTGCAGTGCACAGCTAATTTGAGGAACTATGGTTGTGTTCTTATTAGGGAAGAGCAAGGCTTTCTACTATAATTTATAAACAAAATGAGACTAATTAATTCTGTTTGCCACTGCTAAAATCTAACATAATGATTAAAATTTCATGCTTGGAACTTTGATTTTGAATATCAAAACTACAGGAAGGGCATGGTCGACAGGATCGGAAACTAGCTATAGCTCACCATAAGAGGCGTAATGGAAAGTCAGAGTTCACTATAGCTCAGAATTTGAAGGGAGTTCTTTCTAGTTCAGATGATAGCTTTGTAGGAAACGTAACAGCAAACCTCATGGGTTCCAAGTATCACATATGGGATCAGGTTCGATTCCTTCAGACCTCGCAAATTTCCTGAATCACTTTTCCTATAGTATCTAAGATATCAGATATTCCTAAATCAATTAGAACAAAGATCTGTTTGATAATTTATTCACTAAAATGGCTGGCAATGTGCTCGTTGTTTGCAGGGTGGTACTGTCAACTCCAAAAGGGGCAATCTACTTCTAGCAGTTGTTACGTAAGGCATACCCTCTCTCTCACTCACTTTCTGTGTTCTGTTTCCTCTCCACTAGTTGTTATATATTTCCCTATGTTTCTATAGATTCAAGCCTACCATAGCCACTTGGACTGGAAGTTACAGAATCATGAGGGCATATGTACCAAAACACCAATCCATGCAGCTAAAGAATACAACCCTGGTGAGTTCAGGAGATTCTGAAATGTTAAGAGTCCTCACCTCTTTATGAATGTGAACACGTATATTTGAAATTCTGTTGACATTTTCACTCTCTATTTTTCGATTCCATGAAGCCTTGCAAAATGGGATAATCATTTCATTCTTCTTCTGTCGTAGATGCAACATATTAATGGTTTGGCTAGGGACTGGGAGGGGAAAATGGACAAAGTACATAAGCTATGCTCAAGGACTCCACGATACAATAATGTGAGAGTACAGATTGTTTATTATGCGTTATAGAAGACGAACTTTTGGACTTCATTTTTGCTCATTTTTTATTTATTTTTTGAGTTCTCCAGATGTCAAAGCAGTACGAGTTAGACTTCAGAGATAGAGGAAGAGCTGGGCTTGGAATCCAAAGCTCAGTGAAGAACTTCCAGCTAACATTGGAGGTATCGTGAATTTCATCTTGAAAATTATATGTTGGAATAAACCGTTATAAGGTACCATCAAATTCCTGTGTGTTTGGATTCTGATAGCTGACGCTGCGATTTTCACAGGAAAATGGAAAGCAGACAATTTTACAACTTGGAAGGGTAGGGAAGTCGAAGTTTGTTATGGATTTCAGGTACGAACTATGCAGATCTATTTCTTTCTAGTGATGCGAAATCCATCGAAACACTTGGAGAAGTCTTTTATCTTCCAAGGAGGAAATTGAAAAAATAATGACACTCTTACATATCTTTCTTTTGCAGATATCCTCTAACAGGTTACCAAGCATTTTGCATATGTTTGGCATCCATTGACTCGAAACTTTGTTGCTCGATGTAACTGCAAGCTGACAACATCTTGTTGCAGTTCAACCTCAAAAAATTTAGTTCAACCTTAATTTTTTTACCCAAAATGACTTCATTTCCTGTTTTTTTTTATCCACTTGAGCTTTGTATCGAGTCAAACTACTATGCTAAAAGGCCCTCATGATAAATATTTCAAGATTTGCAAATTCAAGTACTGAGTATACAATGAAAAATTGGAAAATAGTCTTAAAACAAGAATTAGAGCAGCCTTTCTTTATGTAAAAAGATGGGGGAAAGTGTTGTATATAGTTAAGGAAACTATAAGAATAATTAATTACATACTTAGTCTCGAGGCAGGAATAACATAAATTTAATCAATTGCGTGTTTGGAATTAAGGGATTATGACTTAACCAGAGAAGATTAGGAGTTGGGGGCTTATCTATATTATTTTAACTAACTAATTGAGGATTAACTAACCAAACTCATTTTGCAAATGGGGCAAAATTTTACATTTGGTGACTTTGTAAATGGGCCAAAGCACATGACAGTTGCTTCCAGGTGCTGGACAGGTAGTGCTTAGCATATTTGTTTCAAGGGGTTTTAAAATCCCAATTTTTCTTGTTCTAGTTATAAGATTTGACATCAGTCTAACTTTTTTTTTTATTTATTTACGTGGGTGTTCGGGCCAGCTTGCGCGCACCACGACTAATCTCACGGCCCACTAAACACCCTACAAACCCAGTGAGTATGTAAGGCACCGCAAGGATGACAGGCGTGCACATGAGGACTCAAACCCAGGAGCAGCGGGAGGAGACAAGCCCCTCCCACCACCAGGCCAAGACCCTCAGTGCTTGACATCAGTCTAACTTAAAGTTTGGATAGCCGGTAAACGGATTAACCTTGATTAATTTAATTTTTTAAAAAAAGATTTTCAACTAATCCAATCTAAATTAAACTCCTGGTTTCTGAGCTCATCTACCAGGCTTAGTAGGTTTTATAATTAAAATACAAGTACTATTAACTTAGATAATAAAAATTATTTATTTTATCTCTTTAACTGAAATTATCTCCAAATAAAATAGTTTAGATTTTGGTAAATTGGAGGATATACACTTACATTTGAACACCATAATCCTCAAATGCAATCCATGGCAACAATGTATACGTAAGTAATATTTTGGTTGTGATTTATATCAGGTATTTTTTAAAATAATTTTTTATTTAAAAATATATTAAAATGAGTTTTATATATATATTTTTTTTTATTCTAGTATAACAAAATCATCAAAAAAAACCTAAAACTATTAATATAATATTTTTAAAGTAAGAAATACTTTTAAAAAATACCTAAGAAACAAAAGTAGAAGTTGTGTAAACCATCATTTTCACCCATAACCCAGCTACTTCTTGCATAGCCAATAGTTTTACCACAGATCAACTATCTAGCCAAACAACTCCATGAATTTCATGACGTGCAATTTCTGAATATAGTAGGGTTAATCTGATCTTATTTTCCGACCCAAGGATTGCTTTCGGTGCCTAATACCTAAGTAGGAATTGATTTAACTTGGACAAGGACGAACCTGATCAAACCCAAAGTCAAAACTCCTCTTAGAATCAAGGGCAGAGCCGGACCGACTTTAATTTAATGCCATGATGATAACAGTTCTCTTCCATTGACTATGTATGATCATAGAGGGTGAACAAATTACTCAAACTATTTATTATAAAATTGAGTAAAATTAACGCATGAAATTGAGTCGCATTTTGAATTTTTAAAAAAATTAAAATAAATTCGGTTCAATTTAATTCTAGTTTTATATTTGAGAAACCGAGAAAAAATCTCTTCAAGATTCAGCCGATCAAAACTTACAAGAAAAAATTCAAATAAAACTTATAAATATAGATTCAAATCGATCAGTTTCGTTCGTCGGTTCGATTCAAGAATTTGTTTAAGAAAAAAAATCAATTCATGAATTGATTGAACCGATAGTACTCTGTACCCCCTCCTTCCTGCACCATTTAAGGGCATGAAAAGGTTGGGAAGATGACGGCCATTAAAGTTCCAACGCTAACTTCTAACGAGCAATGTGGGGGCGTAGCATCCATTATGTGGTCCATTATTCTAATTTTTGGAGCACCAGTAGTTTCCATAGTTTTGATTAATTTATGAAAATGTCATTTTCATGGATCTTCCTAACAACTGCCTACTTCCTAATCTCTAGTTAAAGAGCCTTTTCAATTCAATTAAAGAATCACAAAGGAGATCAGAGCCTAGGTAATTAAATCACCAACGAAGTTAAAAATAAAACATAAAAAATCATGAATTATCTGATCACCAGTCGATGATCTTTTCAATCAAGCAACATTTCTACCATGAAAAGTAAATTTGATTGTTCTTGTTGTTAACCACATAGAACCCTAATGTGCTTTACGATTTAATTAATATGATTAGTTTTGAAACTGCTATTTAAAAAAAATATTTACAAAAATTTTGATGATAAAATTTGATTTTATTAAGTTGAGGAAAAAAATACTAAAATTAATAAAATATATTATTAAATGGAATTGTGAAACGCAAGAGATTTTACAATATAAAACTTTATTCAAACCACTAGAAAGGTTTATTCAAACTTCTTATTCACTGCCGTTCTATTTGTTTTTGTGTTTTAAAAAAATTTATTTTTTTATTTTTTTCTTTACTTTTAATTAATATTTTTTAGTGTTTTCAGATTATTTTGATGCGCTGATATCAAAAATAATTTTTAAAAAATAAAAAAATATTATTTTAATATATTTTCAAATAAAAAGCACTTTAAAAATCAATTACAACCACATTTCCAAACAGAAAATAAACGTCTCATGGCACAATATCAAAAATATGTTTAGTTTAAAAAACCATTAAATTAATATATTTTTTTAGTGTTTTTCTAATTATATATATATAACTTAAAATTATTTTTAAAAATTACCTTTCACAGTACCAAAAGCACACTCAATCTTAATTTATATATACTTCCTTATCACTGGAACATTATTGCTCCACAATTCTTTATATAAGCAATATATATTTGAGCATGCATCTTTGTGTCACAGCTTATGGAGAAGGCCATGATATATCATTTTTATGTATGATGTCCTTTTCAGCGTGATCTCACCACCTTATTATTAATATATAATTTTCATGCGAAATATACCAAATTATCTACTATTCACAAATTATTTTTTCAGCAAAAGTGAACCGTGTGATCAGAAGTAAATGTATTTTGAATTTTTTATAAAAAAAAAAGAGAGAGAGAGGTCATCGATCACATGCCAAAATGTCTTATAATTAATTAATCGAAATATTGATAAATGAATGTCTAACTTTTGTCTATATCTACATGGAAAATGAAACAATAAAAATTGGCAAACTCTCGTCTTTCCAAATTGTAATCCAAGAAGAGAGGCATTGTGCCTCAAAAAAACATGAATTGTAATATTTAATCTTACCCTTTTCATGATCATCATCACCATCGATCTTTCCCTCTAGCTTGTCAACATCCTTGACTCCATATTCACAAAACCAAAAATATTTATGTTGTAAGGATATTAGACTTATTTGTGCCAAATACCATCTCCTGTCCATCCAATTCGTAGTGGAAAATCGGCGAAGCAAATGGATTTAGCTCTCCGAAAATATTAATATCATCGTCATCAGTGTAACTACTAGAGTGTTGGCAATCGAAGAAAGTTTGGATGTCATCCGGGAAGCTCCGGCGTGGCGGATCACGATCCGACTCGGGTGGCGTCAAGGGGGGTAGTGGCGTCAAGGGGCAATCGGCAGCCGATGTTCTTTCCAATATTTCCTTGAACTTGGAGGATTGCAACAAAAGCCCTAATGCTGATGATGCCGAGCCACCTGTGCCACCAGACCGGGCTGGATCAGTCAGCTCTTCCGTCCCATTAACATTCGAACTCTGTTGATGGGGCATGAAATCCAATTCAATCTTTTGGTCGAGGTTTTGAATCGGATTAGCATCACAATTAGTGTTTTGTTGAGGACTGTTAACATTATTTTGGTTACTGGGACGTAGCCATTTGATGTAGCGGCTTAGGTCAAAGTTTGTAACAGCATTAATTCCACGGTACTCTATAGCTGCCATATCATATGCTGTTGCTGCTTCTTCTTGAGTGGCTGAAAAGAGAACGCACATAAATAACTTTAGAGGTAGTATCGTCATCAAAAAGAATGTACATGATCTGTAGGATCATATAAATATGCATGCATATTTTGGTGGGGAGGCTTTGAAATTTAAGTTGCTGGCCTAGGTAGTTGAGGTTTGGTTCATCTATCTCGCACCCAACAAGATTTGAAAGCACAATGCGATTCCTACCCCTCTATTTAATTTAAAATCAAATTCATTAAATATATTCATTACCCACTATTACTAACGGAATATTCTATCAATGTTTAAACTGTATTTGTGTTGATATATAAATTACTGACGAGAATTACAGATCAGTCAAATATCTTAATTATCAAAAAATACTGAGAGATATTTGTTTGCAAGGTCTAATTACACTATGGGGTAACCTTATTTACTTGGAGTTATTGTGTATACTATGGTGTTGATGTGACATTGGTGCAATAGCTAGTGTCATGACTCATAAAGAATAATCTAAGTGGATTCGGGCATGAAGACATTAACTAAAGTTAATTGTTTGAATAAAAGTTGTTTGATGTTTAAGTGAAAAGGATATCGGCATTGAGTTTTTAATTAATCTAGCTATATGTATATATATAGTACTTAAACACTAATTTCCTTTAGGATTAAATAAATAGTTTAAAAGAAAAAAAGAAATAAATACCATATGTTCCAAGGTAGAGGTATTTGTTGCCGAAAACTCTGCCAATTCGAGCTTCCCATCTTCCATTATGATGGTGTCTGCATACCGATTTAGGATCTTGAATATCAAATAAGTCACCATCCGTACGTACACGAAGCATGGATTTAAACATCGATTTAAGGCATGTAAATATTCATACATGACGTCGTTTTGATTTATTCTATTCTTTTACTATATATTATTTTGATTCATTGATTATGTCCCTTTTTATAGTATTTTTTTTTTAAGACTTGTGTTTTTTTATTTGTTTGACAATAGAATAAAATATAAGAAAATCAAATTCAAAATTTGACATGTGACGACCTGAATGAACACCACGTGTCCAACATAAACAAGTCCTAATTAGAAGATATAATAAAAGTAAAGAGAGATAATAAATCAAAATAATATATAGTCGTCGAGGGATCGATACAGTGAATCAAAACGGTAAGGTACAAGAATATTTTCATATTTTAACTCTTTAAACACCAACCAGTTAGATTTTCTTTTTTTACCATGACAATAGGCTAATATATTAAATTATTTACCTTACCTTATATATATATATCACTAAAAAAAAAAGCCTCCTGGGGTAGTGAAATTGCATGCCCGTCAACTATAAATACGGTATGTTCATCAATTTCAATTCTTGAAAAGTTACGTTTCTTTTTTTCTTTTTTCTTTTTCGTTTGGTAAGGATCTTATCTAATTAGTTGAGAATATCAAGCATTAATTGCCAGAGAAGATGTGAGATTGATTTTATGCAAGCTCCAAGGTATATAGAGAGGTAAACGAGGCCAATAAAGAAAAGAAAAAATAAAAAGAAAAATAGAGACAACTCTCATATTTTAACCTTCAAAGAATCATAAATATTTATCTAACAAATTAAATTTTGTTGCTATAAATTCCTAGTAGCTAGCTAATAAATATTAAAGAATAATATAAATTATATTTTTAAATTCCATCTACTTACAATACAATACCAAGCAACACTCATAAATTATATTTTTCTTTCTGAAAAAAGAAAACAAATGTATATTTCTCAAGATATAAATAAGAGAGAGCACACAAAATTCTGTAAGTAAATTACCTGGCCACGCCTCTATATTTGGACACCCCGCGTGAAAATCCACTACTTTTTCTGTAAATTCCATCAATTATAAAACATGAACACGGAATTAATAATTAAAAAGAATCTATAAGATAAGCAACGATATATAGTTGTAAATAAATATCCAAAAAAAAAACTATCTTTTATTTTAAATGATGAAATTCTTATAAAACATGAACACGGAATTGATAATTAAAAAGAATCTATAAGATAAGCAACGATAGTTGTAAATAAATATCCAAAAAAACTATCTTTTATTTTAAATGAGAAAATTCTTATAGTATTTACCTCCTCAACGATCCAATATATTCTTCTTTTGACTGACCCTCCATCTCTTTGAGCTCTTCTTTGTAAGTTTGCCACTGAAATTAATTTATCTCTTTAATTAGATATAACAAGCAGAACAAACTTAAAAAAACCAGAAAGGTAAAAACTAAAAGACAATGAAATAAAAAATTTCAAGAACAAAATAACTTTGAGTCGTGAAAATGTACAGGGAAATTGAGGATGGTATCCTGTCCCCAGTACTTTAATGCTGCCAAGTCATAGGCATGTGCAGCCGCTTCTTCATCATCATAGGCCCCTAATGAGAAAATCCAATATATATATCAAATGGTAGAAAAATATGATTTTCCACTTTTTTTTAGAAGTAATGTTAGGAAAATTGCAGGATAAGGAAAATATCTGATATATATTAAAGTACAGCAAAGAGGATTTTGTATACGCACCTAGATACACTGTATACAGTTGAATTCCACCAGCATCACACCATTGAAGTCAAAGCGAAGAACAGTACCAAGAATATGAAATGTGAAGTCAGAATGACAGTGAAAGATTTGGAGAGAAAGATGAAATGGGACTGAGAAGAGGAAGAGGAAGAACCTTGTCTTCCTTTCTTGTTCTGTGATTCATTCCAGCTGTTCTTATCCCACAAATGAGCCTCATAACGCCCGGTCCATCGATGCCTGAACAAAACATGTACAGAAATGAATCCAAAGAATAAGAAATCACCGAGTAATTAAAAAGAAGATGAATCAAAGAATGTGATCAAATAACCTCGTCACGCCTCTGTAGATGGAGCTACGTTGAGGAGGAGAGTCTCGTGGCACAGTTTTTCGTGTCCGCTTCACCTTGTTTGTAGGATTTGTGCTAGTGTTTGCAGTGTCCTTCAGGCTTTGCTTTGATGTTTTTCCCATTTAACTTCGCCAATAGAAGTGCACAAACACAGACACACGTAATTAAGGAAGAAGAAAGTGAAGAGAGGTAGATGCTGAGAGAGGGGATAATGACTAGCTAGGTCATCCAATGAGAAGGGAAGATTTTAGAAGAAATGAGAGAGTAGATGTGGAGGGGAGGAGGGGGTTCTTTAATGGGATGGCAGAATAGAGAGGGAAGCCGGCAGCTGGAGACGATGTTTTCTTGTGGCCGTCTACAAGCGGCTTTGTGTGCAGCCTCTTTCCCTCTTGTCCTTGCTTATGTGTGCTTTGTGAGTGTTATATGGGAGAAATTTTGTGACGACTTTTTTCTCCTTTGTTTTGTTGCCCTAATGAATCAAGAAATTATGCTGTAAATAGAAATGTGATGCTTGGCTTAGGCAGCCCTGATTTGGGAGCAACCTCCCATTTATTCTCCAGATTAGGTGCTAAGTTTTTTTTGCTCTTTCTCCTTCTCCATCGAAGAAGTTTGCTTCTTCTCTTCGGCCATGTGGAAATGGTACGGGTTGGTTTGATTCAATGGTGGGCTTTTGCTTTGATAAATCTTGGGTTGACCTTTTTGACACTCTATAGCTTAGGCCAGCGTGAGGTGTTGCATTTATGGATCATACTGCCTGGTTTAATTAATGCTGCTATATAGCTTTTTCTTTTCTCAAAAAGTCGCCAGTTTTTTTTTTTTTTTTTTAAGATAAGATGGATGTCGCTCTTTAATATTTGCATTATTCATGTTAGAATTACGAGAGGTCGTTTAGTGATCAAACTTAAAATCTCATATTAATTTATAAGGTCTTAGATTCAACTAGATTGGCCTGAGCAAAGATTTTCTAAGGATGATGCAATGACAGTGGCGTTTTTTTATTTAATAAGCGAGGAAAATATAAGATTCGGGTTATTTACTTGATTTATTTTAATAAATACAATTAATTTAATAATATAATTAAAAAAATATACATACAATTGTATGATCAACTCAAAAATAAAAGTTTATTAATATTATAGGAAGATACCATTCTATTATTTTATAATGAAATGAAAATTATATGAAAATAAAATAACTCCATAAAAATAAAATTTAATTTTCAACAAATTAAATAAAAAAAACTTACCGAGTGCATTCAAATTATCATATTAAATACGTTACGTACCTGAATAGGAGCCTTATATTATCATGCTTAGATCACCCATCTAATCTTGAGGTCAGGCTATGAAACGGCCGTGTTTTATAATATAGCATGAGTACTTAATTGAATTTGAAATTCTAAGTCAGTCACCGGTTAATATGATCATCATGCGGATTACAAATATTGCAATTATTTTCCAATAATTTATACTTTTGGGCGAGACTAAAGAAAGTGTACAACTTTTCAACCACTCTCATTATTAAAATAGGTTGGTTTACCAAAACCCAAATAAAACGTTTTCAAGAGGAGTTCCTTGGGATTAAGATGATAGCCCAAGTAATTTGCATTTGACTTTTGAATTTTGAATTTTCAAGATTACATGTTTAAACCTTAACTAGGAAGATTAGATGCAGGAATTGAGGAAAGACAACTAATTAATCTATTGTAATGCTAGAATCCATTGGAGATTGACCTATTCATGAGAGGAAAAAAAAAAAGAATTAAGTTTATTAAAAACCAATCATAACTATTTCCAGTGATAAAAATCTAAAATTAAAGAGTTTGCTCTCCTTATAGTTGTTAATATGATAGTCACTGAAGATTTACATAATCGTTAATTTTAGAACCCGTAAAATTAACCAAAATATACGCAAACTAACCCGAATACTCACGTTAATCCAAAAAAATAAAAACAGTCATGGCAGCGTCAATTTGAACTATGCCATTAAAAACCAGTCATGGCAGCATCAATTTGAACTTGAGCACACTATTGCTCGGTCTCCCTGAAGTAGATCAACAGTTTAGGTCTCTCGTTGAATATTAAAAAAAATTAATTTTTTCTTTGTTTTAAATTATATATATATATATATATATAATATATATATATATATATATATATTCATATATTTTGTTGTATTAATATTAAAAATAATATAAAATACATTGTAAAAATCAACCTCTTAACAATCTCAAACAACCATTCACTAACACTTCAGGCAATATTAAATTCTGTCAAGTGTATGCACAGGAAAAGTGGATACGGTGGAGCCTTCGATGGAACATGCAGTTGTTTTTCATTAATTGGAAATTAGAGATCATCGGAGATAAACTATACCCAAAACAAAAATGGGAATCAACACAGAAAGGGCTAGCTGCGATGGAGCATGGCATGGAGAGCTTGGTGTTCTTCTTTCACGTTGCTTGCCATTTTCAGGACTCATGGCCAATGGCTACTAGTCTCTACTGAATAAATTAAGCGTTTTCCTTTGGTGCTGTTATCTTCGGCTTCTTTAATTTGGACAATATAGAAAAACTTGATCGATTAATTTTAAATTTAACACTTTTTATCTGTTAAATTTTATTTATTTTAACTAATAGATATATAAAAATCATATGTTTTGCTAGAAAGATCACCCAAAATCATCAAAAAGTTGATTTTATTGGCAGAGGTTGGATTTCTTCTTTTTTTTGGACATTTTATATGGAAATGTGTGCTACTTGCATGTTAAAAAAAATAGCATATAATAGAAAGGGTGGCGATCATAACATCTAATAGTTTAGGGGCTGAATAAAATTATAATAATGAAATATAGTCATGTGGTGTTTGTACATGAATTAGCCTAAAAAATTACATTGATATCTAAGTGCAAGAAATAATGAAATATATCTCACAAATCTTAAAATCACTGGAGACTTATATAGTCGTTAACTTTAGAATTTGTGAGATTAGTCGAAGTACACGCAAGCTAACTCGAACATTCATGTTAATCTAAAAAACAAATGAAATATAATTTAGGAATATGGGAGGGCTCATATTATTGGATCTTTTGTGGAGGAAATTATATAATGAGCATTTTTTTTAATATTTTCGGCAATTAAAATGATTTAACAGTGATATTTAAATTAATTGGTCTATACAAATTTTAACTGGTCTTTAAAATTAATTGTGCTATACAAATAATGAAAATCATATAAAAAAATTTACATTTTTCTTCGAGAACCATTATTTTATTATTTGATATTAATATTTTTGATAAATCATTTTTTTTAATTTTAAATCTGGGATATAAAAATAGAATTAATTGGAACTTTAAATGCATGCGACAATTGGGATAGAGGTGCTGTCCTTTTTGGTGTGCCATATTTGGCGACGGGCGCTTAATTTCCGGCATCGATCATATTCAAGCCAAATGGAGTGATGATGACTGCTGCCAATAAGGGATGAATCAATTTTAACCGAATTGAATGATTTTATAAACTATCAGGCTGAAAAATTCTAAAAGATTGCTCAGATTAGTTTGGTTTCAATTTATAACTAAAAACCAAACAACTTTTGAAAAATTCTAAAATATTTCCCGGTTTAGTTTGATTCGATTTACCGCTAAAAAACCGAATGAATCGGAAAAGATGAACCCATCAACTTATTTGATTTTAAATCTTGTTTTGTCTGCCTCCACCAGCTATGTCACTCTCCCCGTCAATTCCCTTCGCATCTTTTTCATTATTTTGTATCTCTTTCTTCTTCTCTTTTCATCTTTTGCCCCCAAATCCCACTTACAGAGAACCGTCTAAATCTTGTAATCAAGCTTAAATGCGAGCGTGCTTCAGGGGATGTAGATGTTGGTGAAGTCAACGCGCCACTAAAGGAGCTTTTGGATTTAGCTGGCAATGGTAAATCCACATGTTCATGAGTACCCACCCATCACCAGTGCAAGTGCAGCAGTAAGTCACCAGAAAGTAGGGGTGAGCAAAAAAACCGAAAAATCGAATAAACCGAGAAAACCGAAAAAAAAATAACCGAAAAAAAACCGAAAAAAAACCGATTAAACCGATTAAAATTTTAAAAAACCCGGTCGGTTCGGTTCGGTTTCGGTTTTGTAACCAAAAAACCGAAAAAAACCGAACCAACCGAACCGAAACCGAACAAAAAACCGCCAAACCGAGCCAAAACCGGAAAAACCGAGCCAAAACTGAGCCAAACCGAGCCAAACCGGAAAAACCGAGCCAAAACCGGAAAAAACCGAGAAAACTGAGCCAAACCGAGCCAAACCGGTTTGAACCGGTTTTTTCCCTAAAAAACCGAACCGAACCGAAAACCGGTCGGTTTGACCCGTTTCGGTTCGGTTTCGTTTTTTTTTTCAAATTTTTTTTTTGGTTTGGTTATTTTTTTGATAAAAACCGAACCGAACCGAAAATAATCACCCTTACTAAAAAGAAATAGATTTGAGATGGGCCGAGGGGCTGGATTGCTAGGGAGCTTCTAGTAAGCTTTTTATTGCAAGCATGGTATCTATGCTGCATCTTGTAACGTGGGATTTGGTGATGTCAATGGATTTGACTCTTGAGGGTTTTTTTTTCCTCCATTATAATGGGATGGTAATGGTTGGTTTGGAAATGGTGGGTCTTGACTTTTCTAGATCTTTTATTTTTTTTCTTTGAACGAGTGTGGTTGTTGGAACAAGAACACTAAGTGAAAAAAACATTTTTGAAATTGTAGATGAGCTGTATTTTTAAAAAGAATTTTTTTAGTTTTAAAATTTTTTTTTGTATTTTTTAATTGTTTTAACATACTAATATTAAAAATTAATTTTAAAAAAAAGTATTATTTTGATATATTACCAAAAAAACATTTTAAAAAATAACTTTTTTCACATTCCTAAACATTTATTGTAAGGATATGATAAAAAATATATATAAAATTATGATTTTTAATTGTAAGTTTTATGATTTTTGTTTGATATTGTGGTAGTTTTTGTTTTTTAAATTAATTTTCAATTGAAAAGGTATCAAATTGATTTTTTTATATTTTTTAATGGTTTTGATTTATTGATATTGAAAATAAAATAAAAAATTATAATAAAATTATTTTGATATATTTTCAATTAAAAAAATCATATCACATTACCATGTACATACAATTAAATTGAGTTTTAACAACAATATCAGCAACAATAAATATTAATATATGTATTATATCCTCTCACACACAGACACAGGATATATAAAATTAAATTTTTAATGTAAATTAACAATATTTTATTTTGTTACTCCTCTCATATGCAAATAAATTAAAATTTTCAAATACATTAAATTGGTATTAAAAATATTTCTATAAATAAAATTTAATTTCAGTTAATGTAATTCGAAAATTAAAAAAATTGTGATGTTATTGGCAAATCCACAATTTGCTGATGACTTAATTCTCCTTTATATAAAATTGAAGGATAATTTTGATATCTTAATAATAATTAAAAAAAAAAACATGGTGGCAGTAGACTTGTGTTTATGCCAACATATAGCAGTAGCACACTGATCAGCCTGGCTTTAATTTTGTTGTGCACTTATGCTCTGCTATGCGTGGTCAACTGTGATTCTGTGCATGGTTTCACTAGGGATTTTACTTTTCTCTTTCCTCTTAATCCCATCTAGTAGCTAAATCAATTTATTTGGGAACGTTTTTGAAATCATTGTGGGCAAAAAGAATTGCATGATCTGAAAGACTGAACTAAAAAAAATAAAAGGGAGAAGGCAAAATTTAATTAAGCATGCGGAGGAGCTGCTGCCGGAGCTTGCTGGGGTAGTGGAGGAGACTGGAGGGAAGAAAAACATTAACATTAATATTTTCTTTTCAACGTTGATTATAATATTTTCATATGTGTCCCCAGGAAGACCATTGAATTCTAACCTTAGCATCATCACGTCACCAACCCCAAGAGTCAAGAACCACAGAAAGTAAAAAACTTCACATGAATTAAATCGGAGAGATACAGTACATACCCAAGATCATAAACTCATCTGGGTCTTTCTCATTTACCCAAAATCTTTGTTAAAACATGGAAGAATCCCAGTTAGAAAGGAACCCAAGAAATGGTTTCTTGGCTTTGGTGTTGAGACCAATAAATTGGCTAAAAATGCTTGGTGAAGAGTTGCATTGGAGTTTTGTGCTAGGAGTTATGATTGTTTATGGGATCAGTCAGGGATTTGCAGTTGGCATGAGTAAAGTTAGTACTAAGTACTATATGAAAGATGAGCAGAAGGTACAGCCATCTGAATTACAGGTGTATTTGGGGTTGCTTCAACTTCCTTGGGTAATTAAGCCTTTATGGGGTCTCCTCACCGATACACTTCCTGTTCTTGGGTACAGAAGGCGGCCTTATTTCATTTTTGCAGGTAAAAAAGATACGCTTTTTTCTTTTAACTTGTTTTCAATCTGGTGTTCTGCGTGTGTTTGTTTGCTGATAGGAATTTAAGCTCTTGATATTACTAAAGTTGTTCATTTGTGGTTTTTTTTTTTTTCCCGAATTGGATAGGTTTCAATCTAGACTTTCTAGAGATGTAGTCTATGATATTGCATCAAGTTTAGGAACAACTATGGACTGCAAATTGAGCTTTTCATTGAAGGCCCTAGACTAGGATTACTAAGATTATTACATCAGGATTAGAAAGAACATTTAAGCATCTATCGTAGTCATTAATTTTGTGAAATATAAACAATCTGTTTGATTGTGAACTGCGGAATTTTAGGGCTGAGTTTAGTCAACAGTATAAGCTTGGATGATAAAAGAGAGAAAAGCATCAGACCATGATCACTGCATAAGAGAAACTGTTTAATGAACTCAGATTGAGATAGGTTAAGCACATGGAGGAATCGGCTGTTAATATGAGTCATGGGAGTTCAAACAAGGTTATATTTTAGGTTGGCCTCTGCCCCTTGGTATCTTCTTTTAGAACAACTTCTTTGCGTTATTAAATAGTGGAGAACACTAAAGATTAGTTGGTCTCTTTCATATGCATGATTTTCAGTTTAAAGTTTTGACTCTTTCAAATGCAATTGTGCACATATGTAAAATGCTGTAGTTCATTGAATTCTTGTTATATGTTTCCCTTACTAGATTTTGGTCCCCGTGTTTTTGTTTTTTGGTTATTATAATTTTTTTTTTCCTTTTAGTGATCATCTAAAAGTAAATGAGAGGCTGGCTTTTTTTGTAATATGACATGTAAGAGCATAATATTATGAGCACAGGTAAAAGTATCTGTTCAATCAACAAGTTCATCCTCCCTTAATCTCAGGTTTTCTTAGCGTGACCTCGATGCTTGCTCTATCAATCCAAAGAAACTTGAGTCTTGCATTTTCCCTATTGTCTCTAATGGGGGTAAGTGCTGGGATAGCAATAGCGGATGTAGCCATTGATGCCTGTGTGACACAAAACAGCATAAGTCATCCTTCTTTAGCTGGTGATATGCAAAGCTTGTGTGGATTCAGCTCTTCCATTGGAGCCCTGGTGGGCTATTCACTCAGTGGCTTTTTGGTTCATCTAGTTGGCCCAAAGGTCAGTTTCTGTGCACATATTACTGTGGCTATGTTCAATCCTCGATAATCCATTTGCTTTCCTTTTAGGTAGTTAATAAATTAGATTACTATCCATCTTCAGTTAACAATTTAATTCTTAACCCCATGGAGTTGGCCTGGTGGTTAAATGCTTGCTGAGTTGTGTGGTTCAGGCACATGTGGATTCAATTCCCAGTGCTGCTAGGTAGGTGCAAACAGTACCATGCTTGGGTCACCTACATAGAGTCAAAACTTCTCATGAGTTAGCAGGGTTAGCAGGGTTCTAATGAGTCCAGGGTTAATCCATCTATGGAGGCTTTCCTGCTTAAAAAAAAACTCTCGTATCTAGATTTGATAAAGAATCTTTGATGTAATTGTCTATTAATAATATGAATTTGTAAATAACGATTAAAAATCTAGTTCAATTTCTTTCTGATATGTGGTAGTCAGGCTGTACTGCTTTTTTTCTTCATTTTATCCTCTCCATAATCTGTCAAGTGTTACTCTTACCTCACAGGGTGTGTTTGGGCTTCTCAGTGTGCCAGCAGGCCTGGTTATCTCGGTTGGAATGATGCTGAAAGAATCCCGTGTTCATAAATCTACGCACAGAGGAGTAAGGTTCAGTGTCTTCTTTTGGCACAATTTATATCACTGCTTTCTTCCATGCTCACATGAAGTCATTGGATTAGGTAAATGAGAAATTTCTGGATGCTGGTAAGGCCATGTGGACAGCACTGAAATTCCGTGATGTATGGAGGCCATGTCTATACATGTACTTGTCACTTGCAGTGAGCTTGAATATTCATGAAGGGATGTTCTATTTATATACAGATGCGAAGGGAGGTCCATCATTTTCGCAGGTATTTGCCTTTCATCTTTTGTAAACAAAAATATGCTGGAGAACTCATGCAGCTGATTTTTTTCAATGTTATCTAGTCATTGTCTTGATTTTAGCATGGAAACCAAGAAACCACAAATAAAAAAAATTATACGTGAAAGCGCTTCTACCTACCTAGTTCCTTCGTTTTTATTTTCTTGTTTGGGTAATCACATGTCATGGGATATCTTGTGTGCATTGGAATCAACTGAAACTCCACATTTACCAATATATCATTTTAAAACATTTCCGGCTGCTCTGTTTTGAGAACTGAGGAACATTTGCTCATATACCTTTATGTATGTCAATCAAATTGATGAAATGTATACAGAGCCTAAAATTGAAAACTTCTGCAAGAAATCTAGACTTTCTGGTGTTCAAAAAAGCCCCCAGCAATAGAAGAGACTCTTGAAGCTGCAACCTTTTCCCAAGAATTCTGACGACTGGACAAAAATTTAGGGTCATGGCAGTGGATGGATTTGAAATTTGAAACGAACGTTAGTAGGATATAGTGCATATCAACTACATTGTTTTTGTTCATGTTCAATCCGTTCCGAAGACGACTTATTTACTTCTTTTATCAAGCTTTTTCGTCATACAATCATTAAAGGAGCTATGTGGTAGAAAACTAGTCAGATTATGCATCTTACAGGTCTATTTTTCCATAGGCCCATGTTGTGATGCAAGCTTAACAGGTTTGCCATGTGCACTCATTTGGAACCCCAGCATGGATTGTTTGCATCTAAGAACTCCAATCTGTTGCTCATCACCTACCATGAGATATCTAGTTGGCTTAATAGTGATTCTGAGCTGGGATGTTCTGATGTTTTGTTTTGGTATGGGATGCAGGTCCATTAAAAACTTTATGTCCTCTCCATCCAAAACACAGGAGTATCGAGTGTTAGAAAACAGTATTTCATCACACTTTCATTGCCCATATAGTCTCAGTTGTGTCACTTAACTGGTGTCACATCTCTCTCAATTTTACAAATTGAAGTCGAGCATACTGCTTGTGAAAGTCTGAACTAAATTATCAAAGTGAAAAACCATGAGGACAAACTTGAAGTACGGTTGAAACTTGGAGGGTTAATTTTGCAATAGAATCTTATTTTCTATATATCATCCATTGCCAACAACAGATTTTTTATAAGCTGCAAAAATTACATGCTTGTGTTTTCTTTCCCATTTGTATGCTAGATTTTTTCACAAATGTTTTGTGTTACCTTCATACACTTGTTATTGAATGTTCATATTGGTTTGCCAAGTGTGTCTCTATATCATCACTCAATTTCCAGAATATTTCTTAAATGAAATGCATCCAAATGCATAATTCTCACTATGTTCAGAAGTTTCTATTTGCAACGGAATGCAAATCGTAGATAAGTAACTCCTGTTATATATATTGTATGCAGGAGGTTGGGGTCCATATTCTCGGTGGGTGCAGTTGGCTCCCTCTCTGGGGTCCTTATCTACCAAAATTGGTTGAAAGACCATCGTTTTCGCGACTTACTTTTCTGGTCACAGTTATTGTATGGTGCATCAGGGTTGCTAGATTTGATATTGGTGTTGCGTCTGAACTTGAAAATTGGTTTACCTGATTATTTCTTTGTTGTGATTGATGAAGCCATTTCTATGATGATTGGACGCATTAAATGGCAGCCTCTTCTTGTACTTAGTTCCAAGCTTTGCCCTGCTGGTATAGAGGGCACTTTCTTTGCTTTGCTCATGTCAATAGACCACGTTGGTTTGCTTTCATCAACTTGGGTAGGAGGTCTCTTACTCAAATTCTTGAAGGTTACACGGACACAATTTGACAACCTTTGGGTGGCTATTTTAATCCGGAGCCTCATGAGAATAATTCCAGTTTTCCTGCTGTTTCTGATACCTAGAAGCGATCCAAACTTATCCATTCTTCCAGAAGAGATGTTGAAGACGAAAAAAGGTGACAATAGACTTGAATCTGAAAACACCGAGATGGTCTCCCTCGTTGATAGCACTTGAATGGCGTCACTTAAACCAACAAGATAAAAATGCTTCTAGGAACCTGACAGTTTCTGAATGAAGACGCGATTAAATCCTCAATTTTGGCTTCCAAGGAAGATTTTTATGTTCATTTGCTTAGAATTACTATTGTTGATGCATCACCTTGAGAACACAAAGGCTTCTCCACTAGAAGTTCAAAACAGGACATAACTTTCTGCTGCAGGCTGTCAACAGAGAGTCCCGTGGAATGCCTCTTGTCAGAAGTCATCCCTCCTTGATATTGCTTTCAATATAGAAGACAATGTTATTCTTTGATTGTCTGATATTTCTGGTGGACAACAACATTTCAGAGATAAGATCAAGTCCATCCTGCCACGGTCAAAATCTAATTTTCACGAACTCTGGAATCAATTTGAACAACAGACATTATTCTCGGACATTATTGAAGATAATAGCTCCAAATTAACATTCAAAAACTTCGCAGGTTCCCCTCTTTGGCACTTCTTTTTTCTTTGTAGATTTTACAAATTATCGATCACATTTTCCAAAGCCATGATCCTGTTCTCAAATGTGCAGCTTGTAACCCGTCTCGGATGCGGTAAAGTGATTTGCTCATAATCTTTTTATCATTTTTTTTTTGCTCAAAGGCTCGTGCTTTTAAGTTTTTGTAAGAAATGAATTTCCCATAAAGTATTTTAGCCCCTGAAAATTCTGAAATATTAAGAAATTCTTCATCATTTAGCCATCTTTAGATACACATAGAACATATAAGAGTATGCAATTATATAACCACGTCAACCTTCTTAGAAATAATTCTGCACCCTCTCTCAGATTCAAACAGATCTTACACTTAAAATATACAAAAGATATTATTTGCTGTGTTTGGGACTGCACTGTCAAAACACTTGAGAAATTGGAAATGGCGGCGTTTTTACATATTCTATACCTTTCCCCATGGATAATAATAGATATTTATATGTGATATGAACCAAGAAAAACTACTTCTTGATGATTTCTTCGGCAACAAGAACAACTGACATTGCATCAAATAAATATATGCACAGTCACACACCTGTTCTTAATAATACCTTCGAATCATCGACCTAGTCAAAAGTGCAAGCTTCTGCCGCAAATCCCAACATGGACCCCTTGGTATCATATATAACCCTCTGGTTTTTCTGTTGATAATTCCCAATTATGCCAACCTCGTTTTCATAAGAGAGACTTGCAATAGCCAAGCAGACCTGAGATGCGTCAGTCTTAACAAAATAGAAAACCCCAGTTACATCCACATTGAGCTCAGCATTTCCCTCAAAGTGCATTTTTATGTTTGGAATCTCAACTTCTTGATATCCACTAAGGTTGAAGCAAGTATCCAAAATCATAAAAGCTGGTGCAGAAGGAAACCCTGAAAATTGTTTCAAAAACTCATCCTTTAGTGCCTGGTAAATTGAAGGGGGGAGCCTTGTAATAACCGTCCCAGAATCAATCATCATTCCATCTTTACCAAAACTTGGTGCTTGTACTGCCACGCTACCAACAGTAATACCAGTTAGGTTTAGAAAATAAAAGGGTAGCTGTGGATTGGGAATCATTCTAGTGTATGAAATAGGAGTTGTGTTTTTGTATACTGAGGAATTTCCACCCATGACTAGTGAACCTGAAGCTTCAGTTTCTGTTATAGGCAAACAGTAGGAGAAAACTCCTCCAAACATGGCTGAAGTTTGAGAAATCAAAGAGAGACTACTCCTTCCCAATCCCACAAGGCCTGAAGCTCCACCAAATAGACCTTGATTGTTCCTGCCACAGCCGAATATGAAGTTGTTGACAGCAGTACTGTTTCCCAAATCAAGATGTTCTGTGCCTAGCTCACCGCGTGTGTAGGATCCATCACCATAGTTAACAACATAGTTACAAGTCGGAGGGTTACTTCCACAGACTCCTAAATTTCCAGTTGCAGACTGCAGGGACTGACAAGTTGGTGAACTACATAAAACTGTTTGGTATGAAGGAGATGTTGAAGGGTTGAAAACAGGGTCTTGTTGATTATAACATCTTTTGCAAGGTTGACATTGAACCCAACTCAAGTCACTCCCAGTGTCCACAATCACTGTCATTTTTCGACCACCTAATTCCACTGTAACTATGTAGTTTAGTGTCTGCAGTCTTATACCAGAAGTTAATGGGATTGGAGTATCCACTGAATCATCAATATTTCGGCCATAAATGATGCTTTTCATTCTAGATTGAAGTGATCGAAGCTGAAAATCATCCATGATCAAGTGCTTTTGAAGCTTCTTGTTCCAGTCTAGGATCTTTCCTGAGCAAGAATCTTTGTGCTTCATTTCCAATATGGTTGCACCATTCTCCCATCCTTTAATTCCCAAACAGAATGAGAACATTAGTCCATATTTGGGCACTGTAGTTGTATTTTAAAAATCAAATACTAGTGTAACTTTACCAACAAAGCAGAGGAATAATACAAATGAAGATTGTATATGGATGCCATATATTCTCAAAAAAAGAAAATAAATTGTATAATTTGGATCTCCAGTGATCCAAAACAGTTAGTTTCAGGGGGGACGGAATAAATTTTTCAAATATTTATGCCAAGTATCATAAATAATTCAACAATGGAGTACATCATTCAAAGTTAAAGAAAGTGAAGCCAAGATAAAGTTTTCCAATGATGGATGTTTCCCAATTCCCATAAAGCATGAACTCAGTTATAGATAGTGCTGGCATAAAAGGAAAGTAAGTAGTAGAGTACAGATCCCAAAAGTGGAGAACAGATAAATAAAGAAGATAGCTAGCTTAAAAAAGATTTGGTCACCATTGGCCAAACCGTTCTTTAAGCCTACTCTTTTTCACTTTGCTACTCACTTGTTTCTTGGGAGAGACAAGTTGAACTATTACTTCCCTGTTTCCATTGAAATTTATGCATGCTGAGGACTTTTTCCCTTGAAAGCATTGAACCCCATTATCAAAAATGGCGAGGATAGAAACAAGAAGAGAGAGAAGGAGTAGTTTTGATGGAAAAGGAGGTTTTGCTTGCACCATTTTGATGATGAAGAAGGGTAAGAAGTTATGAGTTGCCGAGAACAAAAAATGGAACAAAGAAAGAATCTCGGCTATGAGTATGTGAGTATCTGAATGTGTGTGTGAGAGAAAGAGAGAAAGGCAGGGAGGGAAGGAGGGAGAAGAGAGGGAGATTCTTAAGAGTTGGAGTTTGGCAAGAGAACAAAAGAGAAATGGCTGGCTAAAGGACCCCACTGGTGCATGAGAAATTATTGTAGATTCACGTGCAAATTCTTGGCACCAAAAAAAAACAGGGAGATGTGTGTTACCGCTGTGTTTGTAGCTAGTAGTGGACATGGTGGGATATGGAGAGGTAGTGATATTTACAATAATTTGATTGGTTTGCTGAGCTTTCATAAGATAAGGACTCGCCCATCACGGAATCAACTGTCACAACTTACTCCGAGAGAGATAGAGATAGAGAGAGGGAGACATGAAGAAGCATTTTGATATTGTGTGTTTGATTATTGTCCCTTTCTACATGGTACTGGGAACGCTAGCACTCGAGCATTATATCTATGAACATAGCATTAGACTTTTGTGTTCTGCAGAGTAATAAGATAACAATTAATCAACTTGATCTTGAGTCTTAATTATTTGATTAGACGTCCCTCTATTGTTTTCCCCCTCTAAACCAGGTTATTACAAGATGGATGGAAAAACCTTGGACCTTACACCAACAATTTTAGCGTCACGGCTCCAGTGTATACATTGACATCGATCTGCAAGAACATTCGGGAGACCTTAATCCATAAATCAAGCTACTAATCAAGAGTTTTGGGGTTCTTCTGTGGGTAAATGGTGCCCAATTCCTACGTATCGTATCCATGTATGTATCGACATGTCTCAGATCACCTGCGATTCCTTGGAGTGTTCTATCCTTGTTGCCTACGTTGCTCCTCTCAACTGTGGAGCTGTTTGACTCTTGCTTTTTGGATTTTAACCAAGGCATCCATGGCAGGGTCCCTCACCAACCTTTTTTTTATAAGCACTCAAGCACCATTATAAAGCAAAATCATCTCCTTGGATCAGCACTTGACAAATTTGGAATTGCCAGTATAATAATAATAATTAAATTTCGTTTCATAATGCTTTCGAAAGGTATTTTTAAGTATTTTTTTAATTCCATTTCCCTTCCCCCCACATTCATTCTCTTCTATCAAGTAGCTTGTTATGGGAAAAATGCATGAGAGGTAAGCAGGAATCGTGTTCAGCTACATCCTTGATCAGCTGTTTATATTGAATCGGAAAGGCAGCTTCATTTGTTCATTAATTTGGTCGCTCTCATATTTACTATTCAGTGAACTCTTTTTGTCTCGTCGATTGATGTGGGGCAATTATGTAGGATTTGATTCTAGTAATTACTTAATATTTAAAACAATAATTACAAAAACATAAAACATGCGAAAATAATATTAAACATGCTTCTTGATTTAATGTGAATTATAATAATAAATTGATGGTTTTGCCATCGACAAAAAATCAAATCAACTGAACTGGCATTCACGGGTAAAAATAATTTTTATAAGACTCATTTGTCATTTTATATTTGTTAAGGGTTATCTCGGTTTTTTATATTTTTTTATATAGTAAAACTACTTGAGTACCCTTAAAATAAACATTTGCACATGGCATGGGATAGGCGCATTTTCACTTTTTTATTTTATTAAACACAGATTCAATTACCCTTATAATCAAAATTGTCAAAGCGTTACTCTAGGGGCTTTTTATAATTTCATAGAGGTTTCTTAGTATTATTTGGTTTCAGTGGCAATGTTGTAATTTGATGGATAAAAAACTAAAAAATTGGTCGTGTTAGCACATTATTATTCGCTCTATTGCTTTAAACGGTGTGTACGACTGACTCTGACAGTGAAAAACTTGCTCCAATCATGTCATTAGATTTCTTACAATGTCCTCTAACTCAAGAGATGGTGTGTGTTGGTTGTTTCTCAATGGATTGTCACCGACAACATCTTTTTTTTTTTTTTTCATATTCACTCTCCTCCCTTAAAATTCGCACTAATCATTTAAAATTTCAAGGTAGTCCTCTAGTTGCGTCTATAATTACTATTTTTTTATTTTTATATGGTTGAATTTTTTTTTTAATTTCATCCTTCAATATTTGATTAGTTGAAAATTAGATTCTAGGTTTATAAATTTAGCATTTCTGGTCAAATGACTTAGGTCACGTAGGTTAACACGAGTTGACATTGTTTTTTTAGGCTTTTGTTTTGTTGAAAATTAAGCTTTTTAATTAGGTTCGAATTTGAGATTTCATGGGTTATGATTTTGGAATATTAAATTATGATTGTCTTTTATATGTTATTAAATTAATCACACTTATTAAACATAGTCGGTTCAATATCTCGAGTCTTGAATTTATTTTACTTGCTTAGGAATTCTAGCGTCACTTTAACTTTGTTCTTCTTACATCCAAAAAATTTTAGCCTCGCCCGAGTCGTTGCGCAGCTACTGATATAAATTTACTCAAGTCACCTTTTTTAACTTAATTTTTTTTAATTTCCAGCCTTCAATATTTGGCTCATTATAATTGGAATTTCTAAATTTATTTTATATGGATTCCATGGTTTATCATAATCTCACACCTCATATCATGGGTTTCACATGTTAATCATTGTTAGCCCAAATTGATCGAATACATTGCCATCCCAATATTGTTTTAACAAAAAAAAACGCATTTAAATATTTTAAAAGTATTTCATCATTATACTCTTTAACTTCCTAATGTCTTAGTATTTTTTTAGGATGAAAAAAAAAGAGAGAGAACGGACCCACAGTGCAGAACAAAAGGCTAGTAATCATCTAAATTAAATTATAATATTGATACCAATCAAGCATATAAATCATCAACAATATAGATTTGTCTATGCACAAAAAAACTATTGAAATAAGATGGAAGGCCCATTGTCATAGGTCTAGAAGCTCATGACTACAATTATTAAACATGGTTTAACTCGTAAGGTTAACTAATTAGAGGTGACATAAATATATTTGTTTTAAAATTATTTTGAACATTAATTTAAATAATTGGATGTCAACCCATAACTATCATTTTTTATTTTAAATATATACTGGATCAATTTCAATAATTTTTTAAAAAAAAATTATTCAAAACAATATCATTTTATATTTTAAAATTATTCAAAATAATATTATTTTAAAATGATTAGAAAACCCAAACTCTTAATCACGTCAGGCCTCCAGCAGTATTTGACTTAATCGTCTTATGATAAAAAGGTGAGGTAGGCATAATAATCTTATTATTATCATCTTTCGTCTGTCTACTAATAATATATTCTTCTATTTATTAATACGTCAAGCATTTTATAAAAAGCAATTCATTAAAAAAAAAAATCCTTCTTAATAATTACTTGGATAATAATAATAATTATTAAAAGTTTCCTTAAATTTTAATCCAAGACCAACATGAAGGCTGAACCCTGTATAAAGCTAATAATATTTAATGACTGGAACTGTGGTAGCGGTTGTGGTTCAAATTATTTTTTATTTAGAAATGTATTAAAATAATATTTTTTATTTTTAAAAAATTATTTTTGATATCAACCCATCAAAACACAAAAATATAAAAAAATATTTTTTAACAAAAATAATTTAAAATTAAAAAAAAAACATGATTTACGACTGCACTTTTGAAAGCGAAAGCCGTGAACCCTGGGTTCTATATTGCCGACTCATGTGGGCATTTTATCATCCTAAAAAATGGTTTTTGTTAGACCAAATTGTGAGGGCTACGACCCAAATATAACAATACATATTTCAAGGAAGAAGCTATGAACCATCGAGCCCACAGTGAGGAGACTCCAAGCCAGGCCCAAGGATTTATAGCCATTGACCTTGTGTGCATGAAGCTGTGTATCATATAATAACTGCTTCAAGTGACTAGCCATTTGATCGGATATTTTTCTACCAATACAAATTTTGAACATGCACCCCTTTTTTATATGTTTTTTAAACATTTTTAAAATATATATAAATTAAAAAAATTTATACATGCATCTAATTAAATAAATCATGAATTATTTATATAAATAAATAAATAAAATCATTAATGATAAATAAAAACAAATTTGAGAGACAGACATAAATCAACATATTTAATCTCGCAAAAAGGATCATTTAGTCGATTGTTTTTAATGACTTTTTTTATTAAAATTATTTTTTTAAAATCATGTGATAATAGAAATTGATAAGCATATAAAATTAAGTAAATAAAAGAAAAGAAAAAAATTATTATGCAAGCCTGCACATATTAAAAATATTATCAAGAAATATTTTTTTATTTGTAAAAATAAATCTAATTTATATAAAATGCAAAAAAAATATTTATGAATCATATTAACCTCTTAAAAACTTAAAAATACACAATATAACTAAAAAATAATTGCTATTTAAAAAAGGCTAAATAGGCACAAAACAAAACTTAATCACATACAAGGGATATTAAATAAATAAAAATTAAAAATTATCTTTTAAAAAATATAAAAAGTATTAATTAAAAACAAAAAAATCAAAATTAAAAAAGAAAGAAAAGAAACATGTCACATGTTATTGGGTCTAGTAAGCCAGGCTAGATGCCTGGCCTATAACGAATGGACCCGTATGTGGGCTCCTAATAATTTTTTAAGAAATTGTGTTGTCCTTCCCACTTATTTTTTTTAAAAAAAAAAACTTGAAACCAACATGAAACAAAAACTCTTCTAGAGCTTAGATTTAGTGTTTTTAGGTAATTTTAAGGTTTTTTAAAACACATAAGTGGGACCACTCTTAATGAATGCAACCTGCTAGTACTAATATAGAAAATTTTGGTTGCTAGAATAATTGCAACATCAATTTTCTCTATCTAATAACGGAATCCAAGAAGTCTCTTTCTTTTCTCTTTCTATGTAGGTACTAAATTATAAATAAAATAAAGTTTTGAACTAAAATAGAATCTTGATGTTCAAAGGGACCTAAATTATTTTATCCTTAAAGCTTAAGGACCAAAGTGTATTTAAAAAAACCTTTGAACACATCACTCATTTTAGCTGCCTTTTTTCATTTAGTGCCTCCTTATTTCTATGTTGCCTTCATCTAGGAAATCATAAGCAATTAACCATCAATTTAGGAGCAAATAGCCCAAT
The DNA here is from genome assembly GCA_007827005.2 of Populus simonii. NCBI lineage: Eukaryota > Viridiplantae > Streptophyta > Magnoliopsida > Malpighiales > Salicaceae > Populus > Populus simonii. The sequence goes on from CM017464.2 coordinate 3,947,293, forward strand.
AATAAATAGCCTTCAAGCCCGGGCCTACAAGCCTAAACTAGGTTTTATTTTTTAAAGGAGTGGACGACTTGTTGCACGCTTTTATTGTTTTAGAAAAAAAAAATATGCAACGTGTCGTCTGCAAATCTAAATTATGTTCACCACTATGACAGTAAAAAAATCATACCAATCTTTTTATAAAAAAATTTTTAATTCATTTCAACCCAAAAACATATCACTAACACTCTTATAGCACCTACAAATAAACCCATCAACCCAAAATACTCAAAATAGTCTGAAAATCTAAAATCAAATTGGGTTAGTTTTGACTTCCACAATTTAAATTTGTTTTTCAAGCAACGTTGAGGCTTTTAAAAAATCACCCTTAAACCCCTTTCATCGCATGAAGTACGTGAATATCAAAAAAAACTATTTTAGTGCCCGAAAACGACGTGATTGACGATTTTCTTTTTCATCGCAGAATCCAGTGACCCATCTTCTTTTACCTCTCTAACCATTGATTGAAAATTAATACATATGAACTTTTGTATAAAAAATGAATTTTAGAAATTTGAAGGGACCCAAATACATCAATTATGTTATTTTTAAAAATTAAGGATCTAAGTGTTTTTTTTTTTTTTGCAAAATCTCCTGCATGCCACCAGTATTTGGTTTTTTTATTTCAGTGTCTCTTCTTCCAATTTTATAATTGCATAAAAAATAAAAAATAATTGAGTTTAAATTTAATCAAATCGCAAAAAAAATTTTGATTAACAGAATGAAATTATAAAAATGAATAGTAACTCCATTGTTTTGTAAGTACACGAAATAAGTCAATCTACAGTGATATTCATCCACACACCTTTAGTTTATTCTACTAGTTACATGCCCCGCGCGATGCTGCGAGTCAATTATTTTTTGCATTTTAAAAATAGCCAAGATCTAAAAGTGTTAGGTTTTTTTGTAAAGTTATACCCAAGAGTCTCAGGTTTAGTTGCAGCGCCTGACCCAAGAATAATGTTTATAATATTAATAATAACATTAAACTTGGGTTAACCCTTAGCATAAAAGTGTCTGGACTGCAATACCAGACCCAATAGCATTGGACGTGGGTCTGGCTGCAAGGTCGTGTCATAAAAGTGTGATAATTAAATAGATTAGTTAAAAAGAAAAAAAACCAACAGGAAGAAAAAAACTAATAAAAAAAGAAAAAAAATATGAATTAATTGGGTTAACCCTTCAAACCAGGTTAACCCGTCATACCTTGAATTCGTATCGTGAAAGTTTGATAATTAAAAAGAAAAAAACAAATTAATGGGTTAACCCAGAATTAACTGGGCTAACTCGTCAAACCAGGTTAACTTATCAAACCCGGAATCCGTGTAATGAAAATTTGATAACTAAATAGAAAAAAAATTAACATTAACAATTTAAATTAAACAAAAAAATTAATTAAAAGAAAAGAAAAACAAAAGGCATCAGCCTTTTCACTGTGGACTGCACTGTGCAGTCCACAGTCAAAGGCATAAAAAAAAAACTAAAGGCATCAGCCGAGAACTACTTAGAAAAAAATTTAACATTAATAAACTAAATTAATTAAATAAAATTAATTAAAAAGAAAAAATAAAAAAAAAAACCTCTAAGAAGAAAAAAAACTAAATAGAAAGAAATTTAACATTAACAAACTAAACTAAACGAAAAAAATAATTAAAAAGAAAAATAATAATAAAATTTAGGTTAACTCGTCAACCAAGTTAACCCGTTAAACCGGGGATCCGTGTCATGAATGTCTGGTAACTAAATAAAAAAAAAGTGAACATTAACAAACTGAACTAAAAAAAAAAATTAATTAAGAAGGAAAAAAAATCCGGGTTAACTCGTCAAACCATGTTAACCTGTTAAACCCAGTAATTGTGTCATGAAAGTCTGATAACTAAATAAAAAAAAAATAACATTAACAAATTAAATTAAACAAAAATATTTATGAAAATAATAATAAAAAATTGACGGGTCAACCCGGAATTAACTGGGTTCACCCGTGAAACCAGGTTAACCCGTGAAACTCGGGATATGTGTCATGAAAGTCTAATAACTAAATAAAAAGAAATTTAACATTAACAAACTAAACTAAACGAAAAAAATTAATTAAAAAAAACAAAGAAAGAAGCAAAAAAAAATCTCAAAAAGTATAAAAAAACAGCTAAAAAAACTTAGACAACTTAAAAAAAACAAAAACAAAAACAAAAACGCCTAAGGAATCAGTGTTTTACTGTTGACTGCACTGTGTAGTTCACAGTAAAACACCGATTCCTTTTAGCTATTTATGAAAGTTTGATAACTGAATAGGAAAAAAAAAATTACAGGTTAACCCAGAATTAGCTGGGTTAACCCGTCAAACCCGGAATCCGTGTCATGAAAGTTTGATAACTAAATAGAAAAAAATTAACATTAACAAACTAAATTAAACGAAAAATTAATTAAAAGAAAAACCAGAAAAAAATCCGGGTTAACCCGTCAAACCCGGAACCCGTGTCATGAAAGTTTGATAACTAAATAAAAAAAAATTAACATTAAAAAAAAAATTCATTAAAAAAAATAAAGAAAAAAAATAGCTTGAAAAAAACAAAGCAAAAAAAAAAAAAAAAACAGCTCGGCGTTTCACTTTGGACTGCACTGGAAAAATAATTAATTAAAAAGTAAACCAGAAAAAAAATCTGGGTTAACCCGTCAAACCCGAAACCCGTGTCATGAAAGTTTGATAACTAAATAGAAAAAAATTTAACATTAACAATAAAAAATCATTAAAAAAATCAAAGAAAAAAACAGATTAAAAAAAAAACAAAACTGCTTTAAAAAAAAAGAAAAAAAAAAAAAGAAAGCAGCTGCTCAGCGTTTCACTGTGGACATGCACAGTAAAACACTGAGCAGTTTTAGTTTATTCTTAATAATATTTAATGTTTAATTTAATAATATTTGTAAAACATGATGTTACAAGTAATTTAACAATTGTAAAGTAAAATACAACGCTTGTAATTTAATTTTGATTCTTCATTTCCGCATTTTAGCAATAACAGAATCCTTTTAAAAAAAAACATACGTTGAGTTTGAGTTCAATTTTCGAGTTCAAACTTCTTATCCCATTTTCAAAATCCTGTAATCCACATCAGCATAAAAACATACACAGATTAGTCTATAATCGAATATTTTATCCTGATATTTGAAGTTGATTAACCTTATAGTATTTTTTTAGTTTAAAAAAAATGAAAAGAAAGAAAAATATAGTTATCAACTATGTTTTTCAGTTGATTAACCTTATAATTTTTTAGTTGACTTAGTATGTGTTCGGTAATGCAGTGCATATTGCTTTTCAACTATGTTTTTCAATAAAAAATATATTAGAATAATATTTTTTTATTTTTTACGTTAACATATTAAAACTATCAAAAACACTTAAAAAACATCAATTTAAAATTTTTAGGTAAAAAGTACTTTGAAAAAAACTTAAGCAAAAAAAAAAAAAAAACCCTAATCCTTGCAAAGTAAGGTGGATTGACCTAAATTAACTTAATTGTTTTTTTAAAAAAATCTTAAAATGATATCATTTTATTAAAAAAATTATGTCTTTTCACAAACACAACGCAAGCCAGGCTCTGAATTTAAGTATAATTGAATTTATGTAATTTTTGTGGTTGCAATTTAAAAAAACAGGTTTAAGAAAAACATTTTAATTGCGTTTATAAAAAGTAGGCTTTAAAAAATATGTTTCGTTAAAATTTTAAGGAGATAAATTTTTAAATTTTTTATAAATAAAAAGTAGACTATTTTAGTTACTACAAATTAAAATTTAAAATATAATTACATTTAAGATCTAGTAAAAAAAACTATAGCTAACCAAATGATATTTTATTGGTTTATAATTATACTAATCCCCATAACAATATTTATTTGATTAAAAATCTTACTTCTTTATTTTTTCAGGTTTGTATTTAATGGGGTCACCCCAATCCTATTATCCAGGTAATAGATCTGGAAGATTAGCCCAAATTGAATTTTATTTGTTTAAAGTATTTTTTCAAATGTTTTTTCCTGCTATTTTTTGCTTTCATTTAAAGGTTTAACCCAATTTCATATCCTAGGTTATGTGTTTGATTTGTTGACTTGGGTTGACTATTGAGTTCACCTTAAAAATTTTTGCTATCTTTTTTTTGCTTTGATAATTTTTTTTAATTTATATATTTAAATTAACTTATAATAAATTTCATGATAAGACTTGGATCTAGAGTTTCATAGATTGTAATTTTTTTAAGATTTGACCATGTTTAGGATGTTTGTCTTGTTTGCTTGGTTTTTACAGATGTTTTCAATTTCACCCTATATTTTTTTTAATTTTTAAAATTTGGTACTTATTTTTTTTATTGATATTTATTTTATTTAGGTTATTTTTTATTGTTTTTCATTAAATTGCATTCTCTTTAGGTTTTTTTTTTCTATCAAATTTTATCCTTAATGTTTTTGTTTGCTTTAATAGTTTTATTAATATTTTTTACCGATCTTATACTTCAAAATTAAATTGATTAAGAATTATGCTCTTGATTGAATCTGGTAAATAATTTAAAATGATTTTAGAGATTAAACTAAATTTAAGAGATTTGTATTTTTTTCTTTTTATAATTAATGTTGTCTTTTTTTTTATCTTTTGTTTTGTTATTTGTTTTCGGTTGATTCTATTAGGTTAGTTCTCAACAATTGTTTTTTCTATTTCACCATTGTAATTTTTTAATTTATAAAAATATATTATATTAAAAATAATTTTCAATTTTATCACCTATAATTTTTTAATCTTTCAAGTTTGGTTGTGATTCTTTTAATTATATTTTTTTGTTTTTGATATAATGTTTTTTTTTAGAGTTCATCCTTAATAGGTTTTTTCATGTCAGATTTTTACTCTATTATTTCTTTTCGTGTTTTTTATTAATAGTTTTTCGAAATTTTTTATTCTTTGAATTAAATTGGAAAACATTTAAACTTTTTGATTTAACTCAGGTTTAAGATTTAACAAGTTGAGAGTTTTTAGATTACACCAGGTTCAGAAGGTTAATTTGATTTCCTATTTTTTTTAAGTTGATGTTTTTTTTTTGAAGTTTGACTTTTTTTTTTCCAGTTTTTTTAAGTTAGATTAACATTGAGTTGTTTGATAATTCAAACAGATCCGGGTGTAATTATTTTTAAAAACTTTATATCAATTTTTTTATTATTGTTTTTTATAAAATATTTAAATTGTCAATTTAACACCATTGAAACTTAAATTTTTTTAACCTACTATGTTTTTACACGTGTAAAAATGTTTTATTCAGCCCCCCGCAAGCCGCGGGCAACGCAGTGTAGTCAACAAAGGATGGCAAGTACAAGTTGGCAATTCTTATCCACAAAGCATGCTCATTTTCATAAAAATATACTTGTCACTCCAACCCTACCAGATTCTTACACGTTTCACCTCCACCCAATCACATCTCTTCCTTTTCTAGGAAATATCGCTAAAACGACAAAAGACAACTCGCGTAGAGCTTTCATGAACCGGGTCCACATTTATCAAAAACAAAAATAGCAGCGCACGTGTCCGTCAGGTGACAGAGGCACCACATGATGCATCTCCTCCCACCCAAACAATGCGAATTACGAACCAACCCTCCATGTACTTCTCATTTGAAGGGTACAGTAGTCATTCTTGTAGCCACCCAGTTCCCATTTAACCGGAATGAACACGTGCCGATCCTATTCGGGCACGTAACTGCCACAACAGTATAAAAAAGAAACCGAAATTATTGTTGTTTCAGCATACAGTTTTGGATGAAGAAACGAGAGAGCTTTCGTTTCTGTTAGTTAAAGAAGAATCAGAGTTAACCCACTGAGTTTCTAAAAGGGTAGGATTCAGATGGTTCAGTCAATGAGTTCCTTAAGCAGAAAAGCATCAGTGAAGCTGGAAGCTGATGATTCCTTGGAGGATCATCTCAGTCCACTTCACAAACGTTCAAAACTTGATCCTTGTTTACAGGTTTCTCTCTGTCTCTCTTTCACTTTCTCAATAACCAAACACAACTAAATTTGTTATCTTTTTTGGTGTGTTTGAGTTTCTGTGATTGGATTAATTATGAGGTTTTGTTTTCTTGGTTGGTTGATTGATTTGTTTGAGGGCAGGTGATAATCCCAGATGCAGTACTGTATAATCCACTTGAAGAGCCAAGTCCAATTGGCTTGACACTGAAAAAGAGTCCATCTTTTTTGGATTTGATTCAAATGAAGTTATCTCAGCAAAACACTAGTAATACTATGTTGTCAAAGAAACCTAGTAGTGCTGCTGCTGATAAGCTTAAAGCTTCAAACTTTACTGCTTCACTTCTAAAAATAGGGAGTTGGGAGGTATGCAAATTGATCTCTTTACTTTTTAATTGAGTATTCGGTGTTTATACGTTTCGTATTTTTAAATTCTGATTTTTTTTTAATTAGTGTAAGTCAAGATACGAAGGGGATTTGGTGGCAAAGTGTTATTTTGCTAAGCATAAACTTGTTTGGGAAGTGCTTGATGGTGGTCTTAAGAATAAGATTGAAATTCAGTGGTCAGATATTGTGGCTATCAAGGCAAATTTTCCTGATGATGGACCAGAAACCTTGGATGTAGTGGTATTTTTCTTCTCTTTTGATCAAAATCATATCTTGTATAATACATGCCCCTTCTTACTGCTCAAACACACATGTAATCTTAATAATGATGGTGGTGATGGAGGGTTGTATGTGTTTGGCGCAGCTGGCTAGACAACCCCTTTTCTTTAGAGAGACAAATCCACAGCCTAGGAAGCATACTTTGTGGCAGGCAACATCAGATTTTACTGGTGGACAAGCTAGCATACACAGGTACTGATACTATCCTTAAGCTGTCAATTTGAGGGGGATTTACTTATTCTCATTGCCTCATGGATTGAAATATCTGGTGGTTACAGTATTGGTGCTTTTAATTATAACATCTAGTGTCTATTTTCTTTTCCCTTTTATCTTTCTTGGCAAAAACGCTAGTCTATAAAAATGAACACGTTGTCATACATGGCTTTAAATATTCATCACGATTCTGCTTCTGTAAAGGGGTTTCAAGGTTTCAATGTTTTTCTTTGTTAGGACTATAAATTAATTTCGTCTAATAGTCTGGGGATTTATGGTTCTATTCTTTCATCTTTTATGTTCATTTCCACGACATGTGGCAGGGGTTTGTTTAGGGGGTGCTTTTCACCCTAAGAAGCAACAAAACGAACCCTCACGATGAGGCTTCTCAATGAGGTGCTCTTGAAAATGAGCTTGACCTTATGTCTTTTTTTTTTTTTTCAAATTGTTTTTTTTGGCACAGCCACCTGAATTTGTTTCTCCATTTCAATAATGTTATGGGAGGTGCTAGAAATTTTCAACATTCGACTGAATAGGATGAGCTTGGTTCAGGCTATTGGAAATCTAGCATCATGTCAGGCTATTGGATCTGCAGCATTGATGGGTCCATCTGGTAAATTGATTTCTTGGTTATATTTTGGATGGTTTCTTAGTGTTCTAAGATGATTTGAATCCAGTCAGATGGCAATGCACATTGTGTACGAGATTTTATAATTTTCTTCAAACCTCTGATATTTAACTCCTCGTGTTGGTTAAAGTAGACTCCTATGCCCGTCTGATGTGGAGGGATCACCCCTTCTGTTTGAGACTTCTGACATACTGTAAACATGATCAAGTCTTCCCTCTGTACACCACATGGTGTGGCTTCGACCATGAAGTGTCTTTTTCTTACTACGACATTGCCTAGATGTGAACTAGAGCTTTATTACTTCATTGTTGGAAGATTCAATTTGTTTATGATTTGTAGAAGACACTACTAATGATTAATTCCTTAACTTTTTGCTCTTTCATTTGATTCAAACCTTGAATGCTGATTTTCTGACTTCTTACTTAGGCGGCATTTTCTCCAGTTCCAGCAAGGCTTCATGGGCAAGCATTATGAAAAACTTATTCAATGTGATCCTCGTCTCAGCTTTCTTAGTCAACAACTAGAAATTATATTAGAATCTCCATATTTTGCGCAAAGAGTTTCTGCATTCAGTGACTTGCATGAATCTGGCAAGGGGCTTGATTCAGAAGTTGAGGATAGAACAGCTGTTTTTGCTCTGCAGGAAGCAGGGCCACCATCTGGAGTTCTTTCATCTTCCTTGAATAATGAATGCCAAGGTTTAACGTGTCAGTCTCCTGAAAATATTTCCCAGCAAACTTCTTCAACTACCTTAGGTAAGATATAATCCTAAATCTGAATAAATTGATGAAAATGATGGTAAAAGCTTTTCTGCTCTTGTCATCTCTTGTCATTACTGTTCTTAATCCTAAGAACCCTTATATGTTTGCTTTAGAAGCAATCGGATGTATCTGATCTGATTTAATGTCTATTGTTTAACAATTAATGGTGGACTGCAACCGCCAATATATCTTTTGCAGTTTGAATGAACAATGATCACTAACTGATACAGTTCCAGTAGTGCATTGATAACTGTGAGGAGCCAGAGTTGCCTCACAGTCAGTAGTTCAGAATCTGGACTAGTTGGGAATAATATGCGTATTGTTAATGGAAAAATTGATCACGTATCATGTGAATCTATAGCTGTAAACTCTGAAGGAACTAAAGCGCTGTAGTTATACTAGCTGCTACAATTAGTTACTTGTTGGACAAAGGTTCCAAATAATCAGTCAATCAACTATATATGATCTAGCTTTTATAGAGGGAGTAATTCATCTGTCAAACTAAAGTGAAGTCTTCACAAAAAGTTTGTGGTCCATCATAGTATGAAATGACATACTCCTAGTACAGGCATGTAAGCTACTCAGTCGACCTTTTTGCTAAGCCTAGCTCATATTAAGCATCATTGGTATCTTCAAGAACCATCTTTTAATCTTGTTTAACTGTATGATAAAATTGCTTTCTACTCTGTCAAATCTTTTGATCTATATTGCCGTTAAACCTTCATGGCTGACATTATTAAGATCAGTATCTGGAATGGAACACTTGTAGATTTATTTGCAATGTTTTTAAACTCTTTATCTTGCCTACTGCAATCTTTCTAACTTGCCTCTCATTTCTAGTAATGGAAACCCATGCATTTGGAGAAACCAGGAGCAATAGAACAGGAGAACAGCAGTTGCCAAGCAATTGTGATCAAATTAAAGTGCCTGGACTTCATCCATCCATTTCAATGAGCGACCTTGTGAACCATATTGGACATTGCATTTCAGAACAGATGACCTCTGGAAATTCTATCCTCTCTGGTGGTGACATAAAGAGCAGTGACATTCTAGATGAAATTACTCAATACTTGCTTGGAGACTCTCAAGTTATGTCAGCCTCGGATGAGCAATCCGTTGTGTCAACAGTCAATTCTCTTTGCTGCCTACTGCAGAAGGATCCTGCAACAGCTCGGGACTTGCAGGCAAAGAGTCTGAGCGATCTTGATGTGGATCATGATAGGAATAAACGAAACTAATTCCACTGCATCTGCGTGTCAAAGCAAATTTATAGAGGGTTTTCCCGCACCTGAGGGAGAGGCCAGTAATGTTTCCATTTGCAAGCAGGCACCAGCCATGGCAAGGAAGGACTCGGTTGGAGAGCTACTTCTTAATCTTCCAAGTATTGCTTCTCTGCCACAATTTTTATTCAATATATAGGAAGATTGTGAAATGAAGCGGTATAGTGATATAATTTGCCTCTTTCAACTTGTACAGCTCGGGGATTCAGAAATGGATATGATGAGAATCCTCGGATGTTCATTTGGGGATACTGGTGTCCATAGTGTTTGAACTGTTTTCTTTGTACAACCTTTTGCAATCTTAACAGTTTATGTAAAGCTTGGTGTTTGTAGGGGATCACAACCTTTTGTAGCCCTAATAGTGCACGTGGAATGTGGTGTTGGCAGCGTTTTCAACCGTAGAGCTTTCTATGCAACCTTGTCCAAGGGGCACATCAATCAGGATAACAATTTCTTGCTCATTTTTCTAGGACTCTGAGAAAAAACATCTTTGATGGCGGCTATAGTAGCAGCATGCCTTTTACTGGAAACCAGGAGGTAAAAATATGCCACATGAAAACACACAGAGCGCAAGCCAAAATGGGCAGGACAGGATTTGCTGTCAAAGTAACCAGCGAAAGATGAATCAGAATTGCGAGCGCAACAAAAGGGCAGAAGAATTGCTAGCCACATAATTGATCTAAATATTGTTAGCCACGAGACA
>CM017464.2:7088288-7374796 GCA_007827005.2 Populus simonii
GCATTAATATTGAGATGTCCTTGATGTAGAATTTTGTTATCATGAAATTCCAATGGTATTGTATGCTTTTTTCATGTAAAGAAATAAATATAACAATGCCAGTTTGATTATTATTTGAATTAATGCAGTTGCATGCATTTGCAAGTAATTGATGTTTGACTTGATTATGGTGCTTTAGGTTTCTCTAGCACAATCATGTTCAAATTCTTCCCAAAGTCTTCAAGAAAGGGCTGCGGGTGCTCTTTGGGGATTGTCAGTATCAGAAGCCAACAGGTAGTGAAAGTTTGAATCGATGTTGCCCTGGATTCCTCCTAATGTATTGATATTATTAGAGTTGACAATTGCTGCCTTGCGTTGGTTGCTTGGTATATGGAGATCCTCCGTTGTGATCCTTTATTGCAATGGATGTGATGGTGCCTTCACGCTTGCTATGCACTTGCTATGCACGGACCCTGTTATTTTCTCTGTCCTGTTAACTATCATAACTCTGCCTCTTAAGATGCGATTTCAAGACATCAAAAAGAAATGTTTAAACTCCATTAATGAAAAGACTGTCTTTTTACTCTTTGATATAAAATTATTCAGTTGATGGTGCCTCGGTTTCAGTCTCTACTAATGAACTCGGTAAGCGAAATTGCATCTCTACAATCTGTTTTACTTTTACTAATGTGTTACCTCGGTTTCCTGTTAATCCAGTATTGCTATTGGGCAAGAAGGCGGTGTAGCTCCACTAATTGTACTGGCTTGCTCAGATATTGCAGTAAGTTTTGCTCTTTGGCAAACTCGGATGAACTGAAACCATCTCCATCCAAGACCAACCAATCTTTCTTTAACTGAAATGGTTTGGTATAGCATTCATGGTAAAATTTGAACATGACTTGAATGACCTATATTTATTGGATTTTCAGGATGTCCATGAGACTGCTGCAGGTGCTCTTTGGAATCTGGCTTTTTATCCCACCAATGCTCTTCGCATAGTAGAGGGTGGAGGAGTCCCAGCCCTCATTCATCTGTGTTCTTCATCGGTATCAAAAATGGCACGTCTAATGGCTGCATTGGCTCTGGCATACGTATTTGATCAGAGGTAGAGATTCAAAATACTTGTTAATCTATCATGACCACACACTAACCGAAACATGTATTTATTTGTGAGTTAACCCTTACACATCATGGATATACTGGGATGGCTTCCATGTGGCATGTGCATGTTAGATATTCCTATAACATGTCTAGGATTGCAGTGGCTTCAGGTCTCAATTTGCAAGAGTTTTTGAGTTTACTGTGTTGCATACAGAACGGAAGAATTTGCACCAGGGGGGCCTTTATCAGTGGGAACCTCAAAGACCATGAACTTTGACGAGATTAAAAGGGTGGCCCTGAAGAAAATTGAAGCATTTGTGCTTTCTTTCTCTGTTCCACAAAATTTTGCTGCTGCAATGGTGTCATCCGCCCCCAAAGCCCTTGGACAAGTAGCAGAAGCAGTACGTATACCAGAAGCAGGGCATCTGAGATGCAGGTTTTTTTCTTTTTCATTCCCTTTTCCAATACCAATCTTGAAGATTCACATTTAAAAAACTAATATGAAATAGTTTAATTTAATAGAAACAATAAGCACAATTCTGTTGTTGCTTTTGATTGTCTGTGGGTGAAAAATGTCTTCATGAAGACTTGGTATACGTAGATTTAGTAATTGTAATAATCATCTGCAAACAATCTTATGAATTGGGAGTGTGGAAGTCCAATTTTTCCTCGTGCTTGTTCTTGGATGCTTTAGTTGAATCCAATACATTTTACACTTTATATGAAATACATTTGTTACATTGCCGTGCCTTTGTGGCTGTATTTGTTACTATTTTGAGCTTAGGTTGTTTGGCCCTGGGTGAAAAGTGTGTGAATTTTTCCGATTGCGGAACATTGGAGCATCATCAATAGATTGCATAATAAGGCATGCCAGTAAGTTTATAATATATACATAAATTAGACTCCTCACTGCTGATTGTGTTCTGAATTTAGACTCCTCACTGCTGATCGTGTTCTGAATTCCGTGTTTCTATTTTTCAGTGCAGCTGAGATTGGAAGATTTGTTGCTATGTTGCGGAATCCTTCTTCTATACTCAAGGCTTGTTCTGCCTTTGCTCTTCTCCAGGTGAACCTCTTTTCCTCTCCACTATGCCTGCATGTGGAAGTTGAATTTGAAATTTGAAATGTTTCTGCAATTAAATGTGAATGGCAGACACTATCCGAATAACACTTTTGTTACTGCATTTCAGTTTACAATCCCAGGAGGACGACATACATTGCATCACGCAAGCCTGTTGCAAAATGCAGGAGCACCACGAGTCTTACGCGCTGCTGCAGCAGCAACTACGGCCCCAATTGAAGCCAAAGTTTTTGCAAAAATCATACTTCGCAATCTTGAACACCACCATTTGGAAGCTTTAAATTAGATCTTGGAAATGGTTTCTTTCTGAATCTCTGCTACTCAATCCATCAACTTCCAAATTCCTGCTTATGTTTCGTAAAGCATCATGGTGGTAATTTCCAATGCAGCCATATATTCTCGTGAGTTGTGGCATGGCCAATGCAAAAACACATTGGTTGAATGTGAGATGCTCTTGGATGCTTCCGGGGATGCAGGAGCAAAGGATGACTTGGTCACGTTTGCTTGACATAACTGGTTGGTAGCAACCATGCATGCAGGGGAAGCGTTGAGCATTCATTCTTTATTGCAGTTTTGAATTTGACCATGTAGAGCCTGATTTTACATAAATCATGTGACGAAAACTAGATGTAAACATTTTCGATTTGAAACTCGTTGTGTCAGGGTTTTAGGAATCAATGGAACTCATAAGTCATAAGTGATCGCCAATGGGTTCTTGTTGAGTGACAAGACCAAAAGTTGCCGAATATTAGTGGTCTTTGCTCTTGTCAGTTCTGTGTCTTTGCCGCATGCAACCTAATCATACACCGCCATGACTTGCTCGAATCGAGTCGCTTTTTTTTTTTGTTCTTATTACACCATGCGTGTTTCTGCAAATGAATCTTGAGTTGGGGCATCCTGTATCTTGTAGGCAACCACTTATAGTTTCTTAAGCAACAATGAATGCATGTATAATTCTGTATATAAATATAAAAACACTTGTTTAATAAATCAGATTAAAAGTCTTAAAAACTAAAATATGAAACCTTGTATTAAACTACTAAAGTTGGCATTTTGGTTTGGTGTTTAGAACCAAACTAATCTGTATGCCTGCTTTATGTAGTGGGGACTGGGGAGATCTAAATTTTTTTTAAGCATAATTTTTTTTCCAAATCTCATGAAAATTATTATTGTTAAATCTGAAAAAATAGTCATTTTGAATTTTTGTTTTATAAAGATAATTTTTTCTATTGTATTAATCAATGCAATATTTTTAACTGGAAACATTGTTAAAAAAAATTATAATTATTAAATCAAGTTAAAAAAAATAATTCAAAATAGCATGTCTATATTTTGTATGATTGAATGCTAAAAAAAATTATAAATATGATAAAATCAAGTTTCAAATCTATTTAAACATTCTAATAATCATCAAATAATTTGAATCGAGTTTTTATAAATAATAATTATTAATATTATTATTTTTAAATCAAATACATAATAATTGAAAAAAATATTAAAATTAAAATATTATTTAAAAATCATGTTAAAATTGAAAAATAAGTGAATCTAGTAAATGTTTCACAAGGTGTATAAAAAAACAAAGAGAAAAAGGTAAAAAAAGAAAGAAAAGAAAAGAAAAGAAAAGAAAACGCCACCAAAGGATCCACCCCTAATTTTTTTTTAAAGGATAGGTTGTCTATCACAATCTAGAACATAGGTGCGGCATCGAGCTCTTGAACCCGCAATCTCTCATTTGATTGACATGTTCTACAAGCCTTATTCCCAATAAGGTTGGCACACTTAAGCCAGTTGAGATCATTTCCATACCCAAATCAGAAACAGAAGTTGTTCAGAATTTGATTTATTTTCCTAGTATTTTACTTTTCTTATTTAGTTTAGAAATCCTATGGATTTTATATTAGCTATATAACTTCCAATAAATATTAGGATTATGGTTTAGATATAGAATTAGAATATATATATATATATATATATATATATATATATATATATATATATATATATATAGGGTTATCTAATTTATTTTTTAGAGCAAATTAAATTATTTGAAGAATTATTAATATTTGGAGCTGTGATTTTAAAGTTTGTAAGACCCTGATTTCTTTTTTTTTTATTTATTTCATTATTCAGTGCATCATATCCCAATCCTCTCCCCACTAATGCAGTTTTGTCTGTGGTGAATCAATGCATTGCTTAAGGGTTGTGTTGTTGAGCAATCTGGGCTTGCTTTATCAAAAATGAAAAACCAGAAACTGCAGAAAGGAAGATGAGCATGATTGATGCGTACAAGTAAGTTTCATTGTAGGACCTTTTCTAATAGAAAGAAGTGGATAAACCCTTAGACAACGTGACAATAAATTAGGTTAAAAATAATTGTGAAATGGAGTGGTCGGGGGCCACAGTGCTATTTCTTCTATCCCTCTCTGGGTGTCTTCTTCGTAGTTGCTGGGACTTGGCTAGCATTGAAGATCAGCAATCATCATATGATCCACGTCAGGGGAGGAGTGTACAATATAGATATCAAAGAAACTTATCTGCTAATTATTGGCGTGTGCCAGCTTCTTTTATTCTTTCTGTTTCTCTGTGAGGAAAAGGCAAATTATCAGGTTGTGTCAGGGTTCTTCCCTTATCTTGCCTGCATCTAGGATTTTATCGTAACAGGAAACTTGAAATTCAAGGAGGCTAGAAACTACGCACGAGTTTTGCTCATCATAAATATCCAAACTGCATTTTGTACTCATTCCATGGAAAATCCTGTGTAATTTATGTGAATTTTAGATATGTCACGTGTTAGTGAGATTGTAAGTGTAAGAGATTACATATAGTTTAGAGGTAATTATTCCCTGCACAAAGTTAAAATGCACAGGTTTGTAGTATTTTTTCTTCTTCTTTTTAACCTTTCAATGAGTTCTATTATCCACGAAAAAGAAGAAGAAGATCATGAATCTCTTCTAAGCTTTAGCAAATAACCATAAAAACTCGCTTCTAAGCATTCTCTAACCTTTATCTGTTGCTTGAAAACTAATTTTGGAACCTTTTGTTCCAGTAGAAGTCTATGAAACTTTGAAAGTCAAGTTAGTCGTCACTTATAATTTAATCATGCACTCAATAAAAGTTTTTTTTTTTTAACTAGTTAAATCTTATTAATTATTTTATAAATTTTATTTTTTAAAAATAAAAGGATACAAGGAAAATTTCAGATAAATATATTTTTATTATTTTTTATGGATCATGAACTTTATATTATCTCTTCTCTTTATGTCTATCTATTTCTTCAAAGCAAAATCCAGTCAAATAAATAATATAATGTTACTAAATAGATGCTTGATATTAAGTAGATATGCATTATATAAAGAAATCAAATTGAAACGTATGTGCTAACTCATATTAAACGAAACTAATTTAGGAATATTTTTAAAATGAAAAATTTACATTATAATTATTGTCTTTAAGTTTTCATTTTTTAAAACTGCTTCATAATGATTTTATTATCAATCTCATTAAAGATAGCTTTCTCAATGTATACAATCAAACTGTTATTTATTCGCTTATCTTTTATCCTATTCCGCAATCTATTCTTGATAATATGCATAACAAAAAAAACTCTCTTCACTGTATTAGTTGCAACTGATAGAAGTAATGACAATTTGCTAATCATTAATATTAATTTGAAAAACTCTCTCCAAACTCTCTTTATTTTTTTTTACTATTTTCTCCGCAAGACTAATAATACCTTCAATACCAAAGAACTCATCATCATTACGTAGAACAATAATATACATATCAAGTTGGTCACCAAATACCATAAAGTCTACTATAGAGAATTCATTGGGATATAAATAAGCAAAGAAAATGAGATTTTCTTTGTTAAAAGCAGAGAAACAGTCATTTGGGTTTAAACATGTCACATAAAGAAGTAACTTCGTACTCGCTGTCACACGTGTGAGGCGTCGCGGCGATTATCCTTCTGGATCAAGAATGGTGTGGGTAAAAAGATTAATGAATTCTTGTTCTTTATCAGTAGAAAAAGGGAACGGGAGTCGTCACCTAGTATTTTGGTCACTATGAACCCTAATTGGTCTTAGAGTCTGGGAAAGAGAACTGATTACGTAAAGAAAGGGTATTAACACCCTTAATATGTCTTACCTGAGGTAAGCTGCATTGTTTATGTGTTTGATATAAACCAAGGTATTATTTTATTTTCTAATCGTTGGTCTATCTAAGGTTCAAGAAAAGTTCTCCTCAATAAGAAGATCTTTATTTTATAGCGTTAAAAACCTAACCATTCTAATGTCAATATAAAAAATAAACAAAACTATCTTTTTATTTAATATTGGGAATATGTCTTATGTATAAGTTCATAATCTTGGATACTAACAGAAAACAAAATAATTTTTTGGTATTTTTTGAAATATAAACCAAATTCTCATGACTTTAATAAACTGGTTATTAAATCCTAAAATGCATGCAAATATATATTTTTGTATTAAAATACGATATGATTTTTTATATTTTTGAGAGACTAGGGGTTTACACACCCCGCTAATTTTTAAAACCATCACTCGGTTCATAAGGCTATGATTAGCCCATAAAAAGAAAGCATGAAAAAATAATGAAACTAAATCCTTAATATAAAAAATATTTAGAGATGAAATTGAAAAAAATAACAAAAGCAAAAATAAGAAGAAAAAAAGAAGAGAAATAGAAATCAAAAGAATGAGGGTAGAAATTAAAACCAAAATTAAATAAAATAAAATGTTAATAAATGAAATTAAAATAAAATAATAAAAAAAGAATTGAGGATAAGATAAAAAAATCAAAACAATGAGAACTAAATTAAGAAAAATAAATTGAATTAAATTTGAGGGACATAATTGAAAAAAAAATTAAAAACAAAACAATTAGAAATTAAGAGAATAAGGACTAAATTGAAAGCTAAAATAGACACAAATAATTGATATAAAAAAAATAATCAAAAACAAAATTGAGGAGAAAATAAAAAAAATCAAAATAATAAGAATTAAATTCTAAAAAAACTGAATTGAAAAAAAAAAGATTCAAAATAAAATAAAATAATTAGCAATGAAGGAAATAAAAATCAAATTAAAAGCTAAAATAGACTCAAAAAATAGAATTAAAATTAAAATTTTTTTTTTTTTTATCAGAGACCAACCATAGCTCCGTCATCCAAAAATGCCGGGCCACCTTGAAGAGCACAACAAAAAATTTTCTAATGCCATCTCAGAATGTGGGGTAAGGCCACCGTAATGCACCAATCAAATAGTATGAATGAAGATGAAGCACCCTCGTGTGTATCATTATACCTCATAACTTTTAATTTTAATAATATTAGATTTATGTTTAAAGATAAAACAACCTCTAGCTCAATGTAAATATAACAAAAAAATCTAAGTAAAAATATTAAAATACCCTTTAATCAAAGCTAAAAAAAAACTGATGCAAAGGCCATTCAAGTATTTTTATTGTGCATTGAAAAAAAAAAAAAAAGTTAACAAAACCCTTGAAATGGTTATATTAGATTTTTGCTTTTAAAAATAATCCAGTCATCAATTATACCTAAAAAATAACGGATCAAAATGCCTTTTATTAAATTTTATAAAAGCTATTTTATCAGGTGGAAAATACTATTTTATCTTTAAATAAAAATTTAAAAATTAAAAATTAAAAAGCAAAATGATAATTTTAATGGTAATAAATTGTGTCTATTGGTAGAATCAAAAAACCCCTCTCTCTATATTTTTTTTAATATGAATATATCTCTTTATTCCTTAAAATTTTTTTTTAATTCACTTTCTTTTATATTTTTAATATAAGTAATAATATTTGAAAAAAATATGAACGATAATCAATCGCACCAAACCGAACGGTTAAAAATAAAAACCTCTCTTTACTTTTCTCTATAACTACCCTTTTCAGTTTCCTCTGTCCGGGGACTCTCTCATTGCCATTTTTTCCGAGAGAATCAACACAATAACCAAAAACAAATTCTCTGAAGTCATTATTTAAATGCATTTTTGAGTGAAGAACAGTAAAGAAAGCGAGAGAGATAAAAATCAAGAATTGGATCAATAAATCATGGAGAACAGAGTTTGTTCAACAGAATCAGTAAATGGAAGCTGTGATGTCTGGAGTTGTCAAAAATCCGCTGCTGCTTCTGCTGATCATCTTGTCATTATGGTCCACGGTATCCTTGGAAGGTATGCTCTTTTTTTTTCTTCTTATTAATCACCGATTATCATGTTTTGTTTATTTAATTTAGTGAATTTTTTTACCTGTCTTGGTTTTATTTTGTCGACTACGAGAGCAAAATGTTAAAACTTTATTTTAAAAGTTTTTGTTTTTTTAATTGAATTTTCACCCTCAATTACTGAATTCGGAATTCAATTGATTTGTTGTTTTCTTAATCTAGTGTAATATGTTTTTTTTTAACCGGGTTTGGTTTAATTTTGTAAATTATGAGAGCAAAATCTGAACTTTCTTTTAAAGATTCCTTTTGAGTTTAACTGAATTTTCGGGCTTAATTATTGAATTTGGAATTCGATTGGTTATGCTGTTTGCTAATTGTGGGTGTATTTGAGTGATCAGTAACGCAGATTGGAAGTTTGGAGCAGAGCAGTTTGTTAGAACTTTACCTGATAAAGTATTTGTTCATTGTAAGCATCATTAGTTATGTTTTCGATATTAATAAGAAGCGAAATCCTTTCTTTCCTTTTGAATTTGGTATTTAAGTGGTTGTTGAGTGGAGTTTAAATCATTTCTTTTGGTATCTGTTTTTTTTCCTTACTCAGAATGAAATGCTTGGGTTGGTTTTACTTGCATTGCAGGTAGTGAAAAAAATATGTTTAGGCTGACACTTGATGGTGTTGATGTGATGGGTGAGCGGTTGGCTGAGGAGGTATTGCATTTTTTGGATTCATGGGTGTGCCTGTAGTTATTTACTAAGTTTGGATGAATTCTTATGCTGGGTTACTGATGGAATATTTGAATTTTAGGTACTTGAGGTGATTCAAAGAAAGCAGAATTTGCGGAAGATTTCATTTGTTGCACATTCTGTGGGAGGATTAGTGGCCAGATATGCAATTGGAAGATTATATAGACCACCCAAGAAAGAAAATGTAGCAGATTCAACTGATGGTACAAATGAAGACGACATAAAGGCTACAATAGGTGGCTTGGAGCCTATGAACTTTATCACGGTTGCTACACCTCACCTTGGTTCAAGAGGAAATAAGCAGGTATCATATTTTGATTGTCTTGTGTCATTTAGATTGTCAAATTTGATCAGCATCCACTCAAAAGCTTTGAAAAAGCAAATTATTAGGTTGCTTAAATGTTTTCATAACAAAAAAATCTGGACTAAATCTGTGCATTGAAATAGCTTTGCTTGCTTTCCTGCCACTATCTGACTGGGCATGTTAATCATTCCTTAAACTAAGCTTTATTAAATTTAGATTAATCACACTTGTGTGTATTTCGTTCAAAAAATGTCTTCATTTGCAGGTTCCATTTCTTTTTGGTGTAACCGCCTTTGAGAAAGCAGCTCGCCTCTTGATTCATTGGATATTTAAGAGAACAGGTCGACACCTTTTTCTTACCGATTATGATGAGGGCAATGCTCCATTGCTTAAACGCATGATAGAAGATTATGGTGATTGTTTTTTCATGTATGCCTCTTACACAACAGTTCTTTATGCAGATTTTTTCTTTTTGTAGTTTCTTGAGACGTCATCTTCATGATATCCAAATATGCAATTAATAAGGGCACCTAACTAATTTTGTAGGTCAGCATTGTGTATATTCAAACGCCGGGTGGCATATTCAAATGTGGGCTATGACCGTATCCTTTTTGTTCATTCAAAGTAGCTGTGAGTGATATATAATCTGAAAACATGGCAGAGTCTTTATTCTCTGTTTCCTTAATGAAAATTGTTTAGATATTGTGGGCTGGAGAACATCGTCCATCAGGCGTAATTATGAATTGCCAAAGGTACATCTGCTTCCACTGTATAGTTCTCCTTTATCTTTTTGCCTGTTGGTTAGAACGTCCTGACTGAAATGTCATTTTATGTTTTAGTGGGAAGATAATATGAACAAGGAATATCCGCATATTGTATACGAAGAACGCTGCAAGGCCCGTGATGCCGAGCAGTCTGAACTTATTTCGACAGAAGATGATGGTTTGGACAAGCTAGAAGGTATATTTTGAATGAAAAGATGCAGCCACTATGATCACCTCATTTGTTTTAATTCCCTTGCCCAACTTGTCTAATGAGAACTTCTTCTTGTTTGGGGAATTTCCGTCCACCACAATTACTGCTTATCAATTTTAAAAGTTTGCTTGGTTTTTTTTGTGCAGAGGAACTAGTGGCTGGTTTATCCCGTGTGTCATGGGATAAAGTGGACGTTAGCTTCCATGCCAGCCGACAGAGGTTTGCTGCTCATAGTGTAATTCAGGTCTCTCTCATTCTCCCCTCATGCATGCATCCATTCGTCCTCACCGCAGTGTTATGTTTTTTAGTTATATGGTATGAAAATGCTAACCATCTCTTGGGAATAATAATGGTCTTATCAGTGCTCATGTGCAAGGGAAAAAAAAAAAAAACTCGGAAAATGAAAATTAACACCATAAATTTCTGTGTTTCTGAAGGAACCTAACACCATTCTGTACATGTTGCAGGTTAAAGATGAAATGATGCATATGGAAGGTGCAGATGTGATACGACATATGATTGATCATTTTCTTCTGTAAAAGCCAATGACTCCTAGACATAACAACATTACAGCTGTCCTACATGGTAAGTTACTAAATGAGTATGCTATATTGAAATCCTGGTTTCTGGACCTTTCATCTGTACCTGAAAGTGCATTTATCACAGGTTGAAGGTTGTCAACTATCGTGGTGATGGTGAATTCAGCTAAAACTACGAAGACTAAACGACCAATTTAATAGAAATTTTGGTTTCTTCATTTATGTATTGTGCAAACATTTCTATGATCATCAATAAATGAAAAACAAAATACTACATATTTAGCCCTTATCATTGTTTTAATGCTTGTATGCATGTATGCTGGCTGTGGTTGCCAGAAGTATGGTTGAAAGTCCAAACGAGGAAATGCGACAGGGCATGCTTTATTTGAACTGTCTTTTCATCGTATGCTTTATCTGAAGTTAACCTATGCATTAGAGTATTTCTTTTGAGGTTTTGCAAATCTTTTTCCTCCTCCTTTAAGCCGGTTAAGCATGGCCTAGTAGCCCTACATTTCTCATCGCTCGCGTTTCTCGAAATTTCTCAATTTCACCTGTGTTGATAAATTTTTAAATTGGTACCTGTATTTTCCAATTTATGTCAAAATCATCTACTAATAGATTAAATCATCAGCTAATAACTGTTTAATTCATTATTGAACATATTTGATATGAAAAATAAGAACACATTAATGTGTTTATTCCATCTAGGTTATGTTCAGTGATCGAAGGATCTATTACTTTCATGCGTAATTGAATTAAAAAAAATTTATTAACACAGAGTGGTGGAAATGCATCTTACCATCTTGACAAGTTTACGTGGATGAGGTGGGGTTTTGTAATTAATCCATAGAGAATGATTAATGATTAAGTGGTTATTTTTTAAATAATTTTTCATGTTAAAATATATATTAATGATATTTTTTTATTTTTTAAAAATTATTTTTAACATCAACATATCAAAACGATTTAAAATATACAAATTATATTAAATTTTAATAAAAAAAATTTTTATGAATTTTTTAAGAACGCGGTCCAAACAGTTTCGTGTGTTTGTATTTGATAGTTTTTAGTATTACAGTATAGAGTTTTTTTTATTTATATTAGTATATTAAAATTATTTGTAAAATCTTAAAAAAAATATTAATCTAATATTTTTAAGTGAAATATAACTAAAAATAAAAATTACCATAAAAAGATCGTTTTTAATGGGATTCAGTAAACTACACATTGACTAAAAAAATCCGCAATCGAGCCAATCAAAGAAAAACAAAAGTAAAAGAAAATGTGTTGAATATTCTCGCAAACCAATAGAAAGTATACACATGGCATGTAATCGAAACCCCAGTTAAATCGTCGGCACCTAATCATGCCCCCCTTACCGAAATAAACGCTCTCAGGAAGATCTCCCTCTTCAGTCTCTCCGTTTGAACGATGAAATGAGTAGAGTTAAGGGGAAGGCTTCTCTCGAAATCTTCAAGCAACTCGATTAGTGGATCTCAATAGCTGCTGCTGCTGCTGCTTCGTTTATTATCAGTGGAATCCCACAAATTCTCATTATTTCAATTTAACTCCAACTTTTCTCTCAAGTCCAAAACTCCCCCCACAAAATCACTCTTTTGGCGCCAAAATCACCCAATCAGAGTCAGAGCTCTTAACGATGATGGTTTCGTCCTTGAAGTTGTGCTTCACCTGATCGATTTCCCCTCTAATTTACCAGTAATCAATGATTATGTTTTTCTTTTCAATTTAAGTTTCAATTGATGATTTATTTACCTTTTATTTTTGCTCGTATCCAAATCATTTGCATTACAGCCAAGCCCACGCGATTTTCAAGTGCATGAATTCATTAATTATTTGAATTAATTTAGGATTCTATTGCTCTTTTTTAATTTTGAATCGGCTGGCAGACTTTTGTTGGACCAGAAGATGTAATTGCAAACAAGTAAGCACACTGACTTGTAATTTTTTCTGCTGTAAACGACATATCATTCAATCACTTCTCACTCTTTTTTTTTAATAGATTGTTGTTCATAAAGATAGTCCTAGAGGTGTACATTTCCGGCGAGCCGGTCCGAGAGATAATGTAATTTTTTATAATTTGTAAATTTAAATTTATTTATGTTTCTAAAAGCGTTATTTCTTAGGAATTATTCAGTACACGGGTGGGTTAGGTGGTGCACGTGCTTCATCACTCGCATACAGGTGGGACCCACTTAATGGTCACAACACGTGGCGCAGCATGGATGTGAGTGAGAGGGCATTAGGTGTGAAATTGTAGAAGCTGATTGTTGTTGATTCAACTGGTGTGATGATATATGTATAGGTGTATTTTAAGCCTGAAGAAGTGCGTGCTTGCATAGTGACATGCGGGGGCTTATGTCTAGGGCTCAATACAGTGATTCTATGGAGTTGGTGATGTACTCGGCATTATGGTGAGTTTTATCCAGAGACAGGTAGAGAGTTGTGTTTAATTGTTGAATTGTTTGCTTTGAGAAAGAGTTTTCAAACGGTTGATTGAATTTGCAGGGAGGTTATAGGGGTTCTTATCCGAGAAACACCATAAATTTCATGCCCAAAGTTGTGAATCACATACATAAGCGCGGTGGCACATTTCTTTGCACTTCACGAGGAGGTCATGATACTAACAAGATAGTTGATATTATTCAGGACAAGAGAATAAATCAGGTGCATACACATTTTTCTTTCATAAATTTCCAAATATGGTACACAACCTGAATGAAATAAGGTAGACTGGTTTTGTGGATGTATAAGTATATATTGTTGGAGGTTATGACACCCAGAGAGGAGCAGCTTTAATTTACAAGGTGGTTATTTCTCCAATAAGAACTTGTTCCGTGACTTCCGTCAATTGTACCTATCAGTCAGCCTGCATTATGGTATGATGCAAGTGTATCACACTTGCATGCCTTTTCTTCTCTTCAATTTGTGTTTTTGGTACATTTTTACAAGGAAGTTGAGAAATGTGGTCTTGAAGTGGCAGTTGCTGGGATCCCCTAGATGATTGATAATAACATTGCGGTGAGTTTTGTATTTCATTCTGCAATTTTATGCTTCAGAGCAAGGTTTGATTTTCAAGGCTTAGCACATTTTTTTCAAATGTTTGTAGTTTTGGAATTGGCGTGCTTGAGTTGAACTGTATTGAACCTCGAAAATGATGTAAATTGCATTGTTGTTCTAGATGATAGACAAATCTTTTGGAATTGATACTGCTGTTGAAGAAGCTCAGAGAGCAACTAATGCTGCTCATGTGGAGGTTGAAAGTGAGGAAAATGGAGTTGGAATTGTTAACCTTATGGGCAGATACAGTGGTAAACTTTTTGAACATAGTTTAATAGATGGCACATTAATGGCCATCAGATTCGAACTGTATTTATTCTTTCCTTCCGGCTTCCTTGCGCTTTGAATCCTGCAGGTTTCATTGCAATGTTTGCAACTTTGGCAAATTGAGACATGGTAAGACTTTTTTTGGTAACCGTCTTCTTGAACTTGCAAATATTTGGATCCAATTTCGATGTCATTAGAGTGTCATATGTGATGATAAGTAAATCAAAGGCACTTGCTGAGAGGGTTGGAAAATAATAATTTGATGTGGATATAAGATTGAGTCCAGGATCCTTATTAGCCAATAAAGTTACCCATGATCATCCTGTTTTATTGAGTCATAACAATAATGTGATCGTTTGCCTCCAGGTATGGCTGTTTCAGGAAGTTTGGCCTTATTGTTTGTGTATGAAGCAATGATTTGTTGTTGTAATCACTATTTTGTAACAGGATTGTGTGCTAGGAAAAATTAGGTAGTGTTATATACCATCTTTGATGCTGGACGTCTTTGAAAATGGTAGATTTAAGCATGCCTTCTGTGTAAAGGATGTTGCAAGCTCGTTTTCCTAGAAAACATATTGCTTCATACACACGCATGTATGTGTATCTTTATTCTGTATTTATGTATGTGTGAATGGTTGTACATATGCATGCATAAGTAATTGTATGAGCTATATTCCCAACTCTCTCACTTTTAGCACCTTTTCTTCTCCAAACTACGTGTTGGAAAAGGTATTGCTTCAGGATGTGCTTCAATGGTGTGGTTTAGTGCCCAAAATCACTCATAATATTACAACTTAGTGATATGCTACTGTGTTCGGATATTGAAATATAACAGGATTGCCATTTGAATTTATTGAAAAGAGGATAAAAGAAAATGGGCATTTGTTATTGTGTTAGCAGAAGGAACTGGGCAGGAATATGTTGCTCAGAACATGCATGCAGTTGATGAGGGAGATGCTTCAGGGAACAGGCTACTTCTAGATGTTGGTCTGTGGTTAACTCAAAAGGTTAAGGTGGGTTCAAAAAGTTGCCATCTCTCTCACCTCAAGGCTTTTTTATTTCACAAAATAGTGTAGTTATGTGCCTTTTTTTTTATGAGTTTGTTCGTCTATGATTTTCATATATGCTTTTATTTTTAATTCTTCTCTCTCTCTCTCTCTCTCTCTCTCTCTCTCTCTTTTGCGGTGGGTGGGGGATGGGTTTGGGGGGCGCTGCTGACAGGAGGTATGATATTGTAGGCTGTTACTGCCCTGTTAAGCAATTACTTATCCCAAACTTGGTGTTCTAACTTTCTTGGGCCTCAAAATTATGAGCCCGTTTGGTATTCTGGTAGCAGTTGCTTTTTAATTTACTTTTCTCTTCAAAATGCATCGAAATAATGTTTTTTTTTTTTATTTTTAAAATTTATTTTTAACATCAGCACATGAAAACGTTTTGAAAAAAAAATTTGAAGCAAAAAAAAACATAAAAAATTTTCAAAATTTTTCAAAAGCTCTTTTGAAATACAAAAATAAACGGGCTCTATGCCACATAGCAATCATGTTAGGTGGTAAATTGGTACAACCGCCTAGTACCTAATTTTAATACATTTATGTTGCTGTACCCATCATTCTGTTTGAGACAGACCATTTCTTTCATTTCTGTTACCACATCTATTTACTTTGTTATTGTTATTATTAGTCTTATTCCTTTCAGACTGACTGTTAGTATCTCATGTTGCAGGATCATTTTACAAAGGTTAAGAAGATGGAGATAGATATGAAATATATAGGTATCTCCCAAATGATTGCATTATAATTTTATCTTTGGTATAACTAAGTGGTCCATGTGATGATTCTCACTTCTGCTAAACACAATTCTAATTCAAGGTTGACCTTTTTATGCAAACTACAGCCATTGGAGAAAAAAAAAATTACTGTTTGATTGAAGGACAAAAAAATGTGAACAATGTACTTGGCAGGCTTATCTCTAGCTAATGAAAGGTTATGCTAAAAACGTTGTCCTAAAAATACTTGCTGATTTGAGGCCAGATAAGAAAGGTTTGTATGGTGAAATTGTGTAATATTCATTTTCATTGAGTTGGTTATCCTAGGATCAAGAATTAAGAAAGTATGTTTGAGAACCTTGTGAAAATTATCCCCTATACCGATGAAAGAGAAGAGGTCTATGTATCTGAATGTTGATATTTTCCTATGCAGATCCTACATACATGATACGAGCTATTCCAAGTAATGCATCAGACAACATCTCTTGCACCCTTCTTGCACAAGGTGCTGTTCATGGGGCCATGGGTGGGTACACGGGATTCACAGTTGGTCCAGTTAACAGTAGACGTGCTTATATTCCCATATCTGTAAGCACGTCCTCTTCTCAATATGTGTATATGAGGGCATCTCCAATGGCAAAAACCATTTAGAAGAGCCAAATTTTTAATATAGTTTTTTGAATAGAGTAAATATGTTTTTTTTTTCCTTACATGCACTCCAATGGGAAAAAAGCTATTTTAACAAACAATTTGTATTTTAATATATTTGATATTAATACTTTTGGCTCTTTGAGAAAAGATATGGAGATGAAAGAAGAAATCTTTAAATAATTTTTTTTTTAATGTTTTTGGCTCTTTTGATAGCTATGGAGGAATGACTTTTCATTGAGAGAAAAAGGGATTTTGGCTCTTCATTTGGCTATCCCATTGGAGCTACAAAACCAGGGGAGAAAAGCTAAATTGCTTTTTTCTTTTTTCTTTTGGCTCTTCCATTGGAGATGCCCTGACTACCATGACTTTATATGAATACAATTTCACTTGCTGGTTTAGCTTTTTTTAAAATATAGAGACTAAATTGCTTTGTTTTTTTTTTTTTTTTTTTTTAATCTTTTGGCTCTTCCATTGAAGATTCCCTGACTAACATGACTTTCTATGAATACAATTTCACTTGCTGGTTTAGCTTTTTTAAAAAAAATATAGAGACTTGGCTCTTATATTTGTAATTTTACTAGTTGAATGTCGAAGTGTGAATCAATCTGTCAAAAACTTGTGAGAAGCCTTTATATATTATGCATTTAAACAGGAAAAGCTAAATTCTCATCAATTTGGTTGGATTAATAAAATTAACTTACCCTGTAAGTGAGTAGTGGATTAAATTCCTGTCATTATAAGATCTCGCAAGTGCTTGAGTCTCAGAGGAGGAATAATAAATATAAGATGTGTAAGAATAAATTCAACTCCTGCTAGGGCGCAGGAATGCAAAACTAATTTGGGGTGCTGCTGCTGCCTTATCACAGATGAAAACTAGTACATTCCCTGCTCCGTTGTCAGTCACTTGTACTTACAGTTTACACAAAAGCATTATATAGTTTCTTTGCACCAGAGTGCAAGAAACTGTTCTATTTTCCTCCTGCTGATACAGACAGTGCAGAATATGATTAACTGTTAGTGGCCTTTTTATTATTGTTCGATGCTGGGCTAACCTTATAGTTACCTTGTAAATTGCCTGTTCCGTTCAGTCTTCTGAAGTAGTGAGAGTTCAATTTTAAGCTGTTATTGAACTCCAAAAACGCACAACAATTATTTTTAATTAGTAGCAGGGTAGATCTTGGAGCTTGTGGAAGCAATTATAAATTCTGTGACTAATGCAATACAATTTTGTGATGCAAAATCGACTCAACTCTCAACTTTTGTGATATTGCAGAGAGTGACAGAGGCACAAAACACAGTGAAGTTAACAGAGCATGTTGGCCAGACTGCTTGCTTCTACAAATCAGCCTAGTTTCTTGAATTCCAATGAGACACTTGCAAGAAACAGTTGATAGAGAGACTGTTGATCGGATCCACAACCTGAAGATTAGTTCTACTTAGATTTTATGGGTCTGAGCAAAAATCCAAACAGGTCAGTGTCATCTCTTGTTCTTTCCACTATGGTGAAAGATCTGAAATCTTCTAATCATGAGGAATCCAAGAATGTACCACAGATGTAAATTCACCACTGCTTTTAATCAAGTAGAAATATTATTTGGTGGCTGCCATTCATGATGATTCTTAAATTATAGACAAAACTTTAGGTTCTATCTTTTGCAAGAGTCTGGTGTTTTAGGACAACACTGTCTGTTTCTCAATGACTTGCCATCATATTTACTAAATTCAAATGATATCAATGTACATTTATAGTTAGTTAATGAACATTGTCTTACGCTTGCACTTTGTTCGTGTTTAGATCGTTTAGCTGATCAACTCTCTATATGCAATGAATTGATGATGATAAAACTTGCATTAGACTGGTTCGACAGTGTCTATGATTGGTTACATGCCTGCTTTACTTGACAAGTAATTTATTTGCATCTTTTATGAAAATTTCCTGTAAATTAGAGTTTGTTCCCCTCTCAGAGAGAAATCTTCGAGAGTAGGTGGTCCTTTACTCTATTGCTTTATAGCCAAACTCCAAATTCAAAAACAGACAGCTCTAATAAATCCAGTGGTGATGAGATCATCTGGATGAGAGCCGCGACATGGACGACGATAATAGGACATTTAGCATCTTGTCTCATTTACGAAGTTGCAAGTTGCTCGCTGTGCCTATCATTTACAACTGGTTATGTACCAGTCGCTCATGTGGCTCATTGTATATGGTCAAACACGAATTTGGGGAACAAAACTTCCGCTGCTAGATTCAATTCGGGACCCCTCCTTGCAACTTGCTCATAAAGTCTTTCACCGTCTCAGCGAATGCAATCATAAACATGACAGGAATAGTCAATTAAGAGCAAGTTCTAAGACTTTGGCAACTCTTGGTACACATTGTCATGCATGTACCTGCATAAAAAAAAGATTTGTTTTTGTATTATAAAAGTTTTTTAAAAAATATTATTTTTTTTCTTAAAATTAATATTTTTTCAGTGTTTTTGGATCATTTTAATTTGCTAATGTTAAAAGTAATTTTTTAAAAATAAAAAAAATATTATTTTGATGTGTTTTCGAGGAAAAAATATTTTACAAAGCAATCGTTACATATTCATTAATTGAGGTTCAGTTAGAAGCCTCCCTTGGTTTCATTTCCAGCTAATTGTCAAGACTCGTGATCATTGTGTGTGTGTGTGTGTATATATATATATGTATGTATTTTATTTGTTTGTCTAGAGGGGGATTCCCATTTAACATCTTCAAACCTCTTCTTGGAGGAGGTATGGTTACTAATTGTAATGTGTCTATGCCACAGAAGATTAGATATGAGCAAACTCGAAATAGTCCTATAATCATCATTCATCTTCCTTGAGGTAGCTGCAGGTTCCAGGTCTTTACTACACCCGACCCCTTTAGGCCACTGTCTCAACAAGAGTCAAGATTGCTGATGAATCGTACCCTTTAAAGCCGTAGACCATGGTGAACTCAGAAGACTTCCAAATTCCAGCAGTGAGACTGAAATCCCGTCAGCAAGTTGCGCATAATTAACCTCTTAAGTGTTTCTATGAGAGCCGACAGGCAGATTTATGGTCATTTGTTATGACTTTAGATGAGGAAAAATATCTACTTCATTATGATCCCAGTATCTACCTCTTTCCTAGATCACTGTTTGAGTAGATATATTTTCTAAATACAACAGTAACAGTCATTATTATCTCCTGTGAGAGAGTTTCCTAGTCAATTTACGAGAGTAATGTTTGGAGTGGCGTTTAGGCACGGGAGTCTCTCAAATGAGGGGGGGTACTACTTGATGATGGTGTTATTAGAATTGACAATACATATTACAATAATTTTCCAGACCAAGTCACAAAACGAAAATCATAACAATACAAGGACAGAGAACAAGAGAAGAGGTTAGGAGTCAAGATTCAGAAAGTATGGCACCCATGGATTGGATTTTCTTTGACAATTCATTCATGATACTGCCATTATTTACATTTCAACACTCGTAACATTATCCTAATCACACACGTACGGCTAATTACACAAACATACCACACGCTCAACCCAAGGAGAATTCCGTTGGTTGATGAGTCTTTATTCGCGTAATAGGGTGTTATATCTTTTTTTCTTTGATGAACTTGGTCCCTTTTTTTTTTTTTTTCTTAAGATGAAGGCCTTCGATCCAACGTGGTTTGTATGCGGGGCCCTATTCGAACATTGCCTACTAATCTACTGACACGTAAGCAAAACTGGCTTTCGAGATAACGGTGACAGTTGCTCCTCGTCAGAAAAGCCCTCCACTTCCTCTCCACTCCACTCTACATCCCAATTTTCCGGCGAGACATCAACAGATTCTGGCAGCACCTCCTCTCTCTTCACTCTTCTCCTCTTCCTGCCCGTGGCCGGAGGCGAGCTGGACAGTCCAGCCTCCAAAGGAAAATTCAGGATTGCTTTCCTGCCCCTCATTTTGAATGCAGCACAGTCATAAGCTCTTGCGGCATCGATATCACTGTCAAAAGTACCTAACCAAACCCGACTACCCTTCCTGGTTGGGTCACGGATCTCCGCCGCAAACTTTCCCCATGGCCTTCTTCGGACCCCTCTGTAATGCCTTAATATTGTCTCTTCTCTATCTGTCATCTTTACGAGTTCAGGTGGTGGGGACTGATTACTTGAATCTGAAAACATGGGTTCAGGAGGTGTCAAATCTATGATTTCAGATTTTATTTCAAAGCTACAGGTTTCTTGGGTGCTATAGTAACTTTGGTCTGATACTGGGGAGTTGGATTCAGACCCAGATAGGGAGTTCTCTAGTTTAACAGATATACTGGCTACAGTGGACTCAAGATTACTGATGAACTCATCTGTGGCGGTGAAGTCTCCGAGAAGATGTTGTCTTATGAGTTCTAACGTGGAGGATTCTTCTGGGGTTGCCATTTTTTAAAGACAGAAAAAATGAGCCAAAAAAGTGGATGTATGGGTGGTAGTCAAGTAGTTTTTTATATACAGGGAGTGAATTCAAGTTGCTACTTTTGCTTTGAAAAATCAACATCAAATGGGACTCCCTGAATTTATTAGATGCAGCAAGCTTACAGCATATGGAGCATCATTGTACACGGTTTTTACCCAAGTTTTGGAGCTGGATTTGGGTCATCTTATCCAAACCTCATTAATGGGGATAAATTGAGGGTTCGGGGGATTTCAAGTTGGCCGGGAGTAAAAGATCATCGAGTTTTGGTGTTTTGTGTGTGTCACAATACGCACAACTTATGCTTGGCATCTAATGTGCATGTTGTGTGTTGACATCTTGAATTGTTGGGGGGGCAGATCTTGCAACTAGCCTAGTAGGTCCCACTATGAACTAAGCCCATCAAAGGTCTCTCGTATTATTTTCTCCGTTAGCCTTCACGTATTTTGTTGTAGTTTGTGGCTACTAGGAAAATGCGAAGCGCTTTCACGGTATAATAAAGAGATATTAAAAAAAAAATATTAATATTTATTCGATGGTTAAAATTTATTGCGAGGTTAAGCTTTTTTTGGGACAGTTTAGGATCTATTATAAATAAATATCATGTAATCTTATTTTAATATAATAAAAAATAAAAGCTCCTTGTTATTGCGAATGTAAGGATACTGTCAGACCGCGTTGATGCGCTTGAAGCAAGATAAAATTTATTAAATGTTGTTATTTGCAAGGACGACAAGATAGTTGATGCGTTTCAGAAGAATGATAACATAATATATCACGTTTCGTAAACATGACATGTGAAATTTAAATCCCTCCTCATATTAAAGAAAACAGACAAACGCAACTTCTTCACTTTAAAAACTGACTTCCACAACCCTTATCTCCTTGAAAAAAACTAGCAAATCACTTGTTTTTCTTCCTTTAAAACACTCAAAAATCAAACCCATCTTAGTCTCCAAGCATTCTGAGATGTTTTCCTCTTTAAAATCCACCTCTGCCATTGTTGCAACCTCTGCCGCTGCCACCCAACTATTTTTCTAGTCCTACAAGTAAGGTAAACATATTACATTGCTATGAATTTGTGTTTGGTTTAGTTGAAATGAAATCATTATTTAGGGTTTATGTTGAATTTAGGGTTTTTTAAATTAGTGATAAATTAACTATGAATACCATCAATTAAGATTGATTTGATATTTTTGAACATGAAAATAAGTTATATTAATTACAAATTATTTATTTCAATAAATTATGTGTTGTGTTGAATTTTGGATATGTTGCCGAGTTAAAGATTTTGTGTGAATTAGTTGGAATTAGCTAATAATGTTATCAAGTATGCTTGATAATTTCATGCAATAGAGCATGAATATAATAGAATTATGAAGAATTGCACATTGTAATCAATTGTAGATAAGTTATTGAATTTGATATTTTCTTTGAATTGTTTTAATTTGTTATGAATCTGAATTTGATTTAATGCAATTGAGAATGAAAATATCAATTATACTTGATATCACGAATTATGTTTAATTTTGGTCAAGTATGCATTGCGTTAAATTTTGGGAATTTGTTATGAATTTTGGCAATTAGGATTGAGGTAATGCAATTTAGTTAAAATTACATCCAATTGATCAAAACCTAATTTTTTTCTTCTTCAGAATGTCTTATAATATATTTATGTTATGTCATTACAGTGACACTATTGTTCCTGATGTAAAGACACTATTATTCCTGATATGAAGAATAGTATCATATATAATGGTGGAAGCAATTTTAAATGGTAATTTAGGCATGTCATATGTGAAAATGAAAGAACTTATTTGTCATGAAATTAGGTGGAATTATAATAATATTGATGTTAAAATAACTTGGAGGTGTCAAATTGATGAACATCAATATTATCCTGTACTGATTGTATACGATAACAGTTTTAAGACAATGATTAATTTTTTCATTCAAAGTGGATTGAACATGATGGTATTGTATGTGAGTAGTTGACCAAAATCTTTGTGTGTTCCAATTCTGGTCAAAGATGCAGTGCCTCACAATCTGTCGGTCCTTCAAAGTCAGTTCGTAAAGGGAAAAAATAATTTATTGTCGGATGATTTGCTACAAAGGATTAATGATACTATGTTTGACAATCCATTCGCTGATCAATATAGGTTTGATTATTTTTAAGCCTAGTGACAATGAAGATTGTCATAACCCAATTTTTGACCATTTTATTTTAATTTTAATTATTATTATTTTATTTAATGAAAATAATAAAAAAAAAATGATGAAAAACAAGTAAAAATAAAATAAATGAAGAATGAATTAAAATTTGGGTTAAGGGCAACATGATTGGAAGTTTAAAGATTTAATTAAACTTTTGACTAGTTTAATTAATCTAATTAAGGGTTTAATTGGAGAATTGATAAGTTTTGAGACTTAATTAAGCTTGGAATTAATTTAGTTAATCCAATCAAGGGTTTAATTGGAGAGTTGACAAGTTTTAGACTTAATTGAGCTTGGAATTAACTTATTCAAGGACTTAATTGAAGAAATATTAAAGTTTAGGGTCAAAATTGCAAAATTAAAATCTAAGGACTAGCTTGAAAATGGAAGGGGGTCAATTACAGTTTAAACCAGGGGCTTAATTACAAGACTTTTGAAACTGCACGGGTCAAAACACAAAATGGCCACCTCTTATCTCCAAACGACGTCTTTTGAAAGGGCGCTGTTCATCTTCTTCTTCTTTAAACCAGAGACCGTTTTCAGTAGTAAAAACTGAGAAACGTTGCAGCAGTGATCGTCCGTTGGCTTCAGTTATAGGCGCCTTAATGGTTGTCGACCCTCAGCATACCGTCTATTACCAACCCGTCGGGCTCTATATAAACAGAGGAACACCGAAAAAAATAGAGGTTGGTTAGAGGGAGAGACAAAAAAACCAGAGAGAAAAGAAACACAAAGAAACTAGAAGAACTCTCCGGTTTATCTCCAGAACTCCCATACCAGAAATAGGTTTTCCCTTAACAATACTGACCTAAGAAGAACGAGAGAGGAAACAGGCCGAGAGAGAATAGAGAGGGTTTTTTTTTAAACAGAGCAAAGAAAAAAAAAACAAGTAGAAATAGAGAAACAGGAAAGATATAGAACGTGAAAGACAAGCAGAAGGAGCAAGAGGAAATTTGAAAGCAGGAGCGTCGCCCTCAGCAATCTCGCATAAATTTTTTGCTAAAGAACCAGGTAAGTATTTTGCTCTGTTTCCCCGCTTTTCGTTTTAATTCATTATCGCCGTTTGCTTTGAATTTATCTGCTCATGCACACGTGATTTGGTTCACGCGTGCTTCATGTAGCCCAGCCGGGTCACTGGCTTGGGCCAGTAACCTAGCCGGGCTGGCTGGGTCCAGCCCAGCCCATGTGGGCTGAGCTGGACCCAGCCCCAAAAAAATATAAAAAAATAAAAAATAAAAAATATGCATGCATATATCTAAATTTATTTTAATTTGGTTTATTTAAAGAGGTAGAGTCAGCAACACCATTTATTTTTGTTTTGATTACGTAATACTTACCAACGCCAGAGTTGGAAGTATCCGTAGTCGAATATTCACTGACGCCAGAGTCAAGAATATTATAAACAAATCATTATAGCATAAAACTAATAAATGTTTAGCAATTTAAGACAACCAGCAATGCAGTCTGTCTCAGGCAGAACGTTTAAGGGGTGATAATATCAACGCCAGAGTTGGAAGTATCCGTAGTCGAATATTCACTGACGCCAGAGTCAGGAATACTATAAGCAAATCATCATAGCATAAAACTAATAAATGTTTAGCAATTTAAGACAACCAGCAATGCAGTCTATCTCAGGCAGAACGTTTAAGGGGTGATAATATCAACGCCAGAGTTGGAAGTATCCGTAGTTGAATATTCACTGACGCCAGAGTCAGGAATACTATAAGCAAATCATCATAGCATAAAACTAATAAATGTTTAGCAATTTAAGACAAAATCAGTAATGCAGTCTGTCTCAGGCAGAATGTTTAAGGGGTGATAATATCTTTATTTTTACGTAACCAGTCCCATGCCATAGAATCTCTGTTGACCAGTTAGGGTTCCTAGTGACCATAATACTAGGTGGCGACTCCTTAAACAAGATATTTTCCCAAAAGAACAAGACGCCAGATGTCTGCTCTTTTTCCATGAAGATTAATATATTTTTAAGGTCACCACGATGTCCGGGTGTGACAAAGATGATGAGACGCTAGACCTGAATATGACAATAAATGTTGTTGTTGATGATGGAATGATACCTCTTGTTCCTGAATTTGAAGATGCCTCCAAGTTTACTTTTGTTGTTTCTCATAATTAGGCAATTAGTCATAGACATTTGCTAGGAGGCTTTGATTTGGAGGTTAGACAAACATTTAGCAATAAAAATGAATTGATTAATATAATTAAATGAAGGCATATTGCACATTCAGTTAGATATCAGGTCCAATGGTAACTCGATATTTGTTAAATTACAATATATGCAAGCATCTGAATGTAAGTGGTATTTACGTGTGGGGATATCATAAAAAATCAGATTCATTTGAGATAACAAAGTTAAAAAAGCCACACGTATGTACCTCAACCTTTGTCCAAAAAGACCACCATCAGCTCAATGCAAATTTTGTTACTAATGCTATATCAACTCTTGTGATGCATAATATCATGTGACAAAGCATGAGTTGAAAAACAAAAAGTGCTTGAGCATCTATTTGGTTTACATAAGAAGTCTTTTGAAAAATTGCCAAGATTGTTACTAGCAATAAAAGAATCAAATTATGGAACAGTTGTTGAATAAACGCACAAAGAAAATCTTGATGATAATACAATGGTTTTTGGAAGAGTTTTTTGGTCATTTGAAAGTTGTATTGAAGGTTTTACGTACTATAGACCATTGATCAATGTTGATGGCACACATTTGTATGGGCGATATGATGAGAAGTTATTGATTGTCATTGTTTTTATGCAAATAATAGGATATTCTTGTTTTTAAAACATATTATTAGTGTGTTTTCTATATATATATTGAATATTTGACCTAAAGGTCAACAATTTGCACTAGCAGGAAGGACATATGGACATCAGTGGTTCAATTGATTTTTTTAGATGGTTGAGCCATGTCGTATGTGTACGGCGTTGCGACAATCATCCTCCTGGGTCGGGATCTTTTTTGTGACGGGGAAAAGAATAAGTAATTCTTGTTTTTTTATCAATAAAAAATGAAGGAGATGTCACTTAGTATTCTGGTCAATAGAAACCCTAACCGGTCTCAAAGTCATGATAAGAGGATCAATTGTGTATAGGGAGGATATATCATCCTTAGTACACCTTATCTAAAGTAAGCTGTATTTTTTGTTTGTCTGATATAAACTAAAATATTATTGTATTTTCTAGTTGTTTGTCTGTCTAAGGTTTAACAAAAGTCCTCCCCGGTAAGAAGGTTATTCTTATCAGGTTAAAACCTAACCATTCTAGAGTCAAAATATATATTTTATATTTTTTTAATATTAGAAATACATCTTATATATAAGTTCTTAATCTTTGATATTAAGACAAACAAAATAAAAATTTTGGTAGTTTAAAATATATGTCAAGTTTTCATGACTTTAATAAATTGATTATTAAATCCAAAAATATATGTAAAAATAAAAAAAGACTATTTTGAGATTTTTTAATATGCTAAAATATGCAAATATAATCTATTTTTTAGAGACGTGGTCATATGCAATTTAAATTAAATTGTATTTTTTAAAGAAAGATTTTTGTTATTTTTCGTGGAAGAAATACGATTTATTTAATACTGGAAATGTGTTTTATATGTAGGTTATATTTTAAATATTAAATATAAAAAAATATATAAAATGAGGAATTCGAAATTAATGACAAGATAACGTTATAGAAATTTAAAAATTCATCAAAGGGCCAAGTTTGGCAAAAAATTTCCATTTCATATTTTCACAACTAAATTCAACAAACACCCTCTTGTAACTAACAAGCTAGAAATACCCTTTTTAGACAAACAAATTCAAAACCAAATCGTATTAAACTTCACACAAATCAAACCAAATGCTCAAGTAAATTTCAGCAAAAACTCATGGTTCCAAAATCTAACCCAACCATTCAACAACCATACCTTCAACTCAAACTTCTCCTGATCACAAACCAATTCAATATCCACACCAATCTTCTCCTTCAATGAGACCAAGGAGAGCCAAGGATGTTGGAATTTAATATCTCTGCCACTGTTCACGATTGGGTCAACGTGTTGCTGCTCATGGTTTGAACTAAACGACCACCCATGGTTGAAGATAAAACTATTTTTCTTGGCTGAAAACTTTAGTTGCTGCTCACAACCGACATTGGTGCTGTGGCTGTATTCTTCAATGGAGAAAACTAGAGAAATGAGGCTGTTGAATCTTGGACTGTTGCTGCACAGATTTGTTGTGCGAAGAGACTGCCTGCTACTACTTATAGCTGAAAAAGAGAGGTAGTTCACGACAAAGATAAAGCTATCGTTCATAGCTGAAAATTTCAGCTGCTGTTCCTAACCAACGCTGGTGTTGTGCTCTGTTACTAGAATAAAGAAGGTGAGGTTGATGCTGTGAACAGGTACTGGACTGTCATGGATGGAGAAAAAGATATGAATGTTTCTTGATTGATGTAACTTGTAAGGTTGTCAGCGTGGAGAAGAAGAAATTGACGATGCTTGGTGGTGAAGTCGTCGGTGAGGGTGAGTTTGAAAGTGGTGGCCGATTGCTGCTTATTGTGGTGGTAGAGAGATGGAGGCTGATTCTTTTAGTAAGGGTTAATTAATTTGGTGCTTCTTGTTGCTTCTGGATGGAAGGAGCTTAGGGTACTGCTGCTGGAAGGGTGGCTGGCCTTGAGTGCTGGATCGGGAAGAAGATGTTGCTAGTGCAGGAGGCTCACTACAGCTGCTTCAATGGAGCAATGAGAGTTAGGAGAGAGTTGCTGCTCCTGCTGTTGCTTGCCCAAGGTGCGGAGAAGATGACACTAGATACAGCTAAGGAAGATTTTCCACTGTTGATCAAAGTGCAGAGGAGATGAAGGATGGAGGTTCGTGATGAACGGTTGTAATGAAGACTCTACGCACGTTTGAAGCTTCTAAAGTGGCTGAGGAGGTCATGGTGGTGCTGTAGGGGGTTGTGATGATTCGAAGGCTGTTACTGTTGCAATTTTGGTCGGGAGGCAGTATTCAAAGACAGTGTTCATCCTTTCTCTCTCAGGGTGAAAATGATGATTATGATCAATTAAGTTGTCATAGAGATTATGTATATATAATAAGATGCACAGAGAATGAGATGTTTACGTAGATTTATATTATGATTACACCGGATCAATTCATTACACGATCCGAGTAAGTTCCTCCATCTATTTACATGCAACATGCCTAAAATATTCAAAATATTATAAGGAACCAAATTTTCTTAGAATTAATATGTAATCTTCTAATTTAACATTAATATTTTATTAATATTAGGTTGGTTTTTTTCTACGTTAAGGTCGAGAGGCCGCAATTATGCTTTGTAATATTGATGAAGAACATGAAGGATATAGCTATGCATCTTGGTGGTTCAATATTTACCGCAATAGACTTGATAAGCTTGGAGAGAAGTTAACTTTTGAGGATGCGGTGGCAGAAGACGAGGCTACTCAGGTAGGAACATCATGCAGTCGTGCTATTGATAAGCCCGGATCATCCAATAGACAACATAAACATAGCTAAATAGATGTGTTATGTTGATATATTTTGAGATTTCAATTACTAGAATATTATATTATATAAGTATTTCATATTCGTCTTGCATGTATATATGTTTATTTATTTACATTCTTGAGGCCACTTGTGATTATAAAATGTGAAAATTTATTATATTTGGTTATTGTGGTTTTTTGTAGGTATTTTTAAATGAGATAAAATTTTGGATGTAGTTTCTAAATAAGAAAAACTTTGTCCAAATTTTGTTAAAATTGAAAATTTTCTTATTCTCTGAAATCATTAACTAAGTTAAATGTAAAATTAACAAAATAAATAATAAATCTCATAAGAACCATTTTTTGTTAGATTTAGATGCAGGAGAATTTTCTTACTGGATTTTCACGGAATGGCTAAGAGGCTACTAAAATTTAATAGATATCACGATTATAAAATGCGACATCAATTAATAATCACGGTTTAAAAACATGACATAAATTACATGTCACATTTCTAAACCGTGACATGAATTAAATGTCACGGTTATGAACTACAACATTTCAAGGCTATTATTTCACTAAATCTTTTTGTTGTTGTGTTAATTAGCCTATTCTTTTTCACTTTCTATGCTAATTACTCAATTTGACCAAGTATTTCAAACAATTATCCATAATAACAATTAAATTAATTTTCCAAAATTGTCCTTTTTGAAGTTCCAATTAACTCCATTCATCTACTTGTGAAATCCTTACAAAAATAGGTTAAAACAAGGAAAAGAGACTCTACATCTATGGTTATTCTAAAACCTCAAATTAGGAAGGACAAGGAGATGATGTGCATGAGAAAGCAAAAATGTCCTTGAAGTTTGGTGTTCATGTGCTACCAGTTGAGCTATAGAAGTTGTACTTTAGAAACATATAGAGAAGGAAGTGATCTGCTTTTAGTAATTTCTCAATTCAATTAATTTCTTATCATGCTTTTCTCTAGTAATTAAGATCTTCAAAAAGATACTTTTTAATCAACTTTTTATCGGAGGTTGTAAAGAAGAACATGAAAGACACACATTAATAGAAACATTAGTCATTTATATGGTAGATAAAAATTCTCTCTTAGCTAATACTTACTTGTGCCATGTATAACAACTTCTTAAGGAACATGGGCTCAAAATAATAATAATAATAATAATAATAATGGAAAATTAATTTGACCTTCCTATAATTTAATCACAATTACACTTTGCTTTATAATTTTAAAAATTACAATTTACATTATGAGTCAATTTAAAATTTAAAACAAAATAAAAAAAAAAAGAATTTATCATTTTATATAATAGAGCATAAACACACGAATGATAAACCAATCATCCAAAATCGATCAATAACAAACACAAAATCTCAAAAATCCAAAATCTATTGAATCCCATATTACAATCACAATTAAAATTTAGTAATTTTAAAAATCTCAACGAACACCATCACAAAATTCAACCCAACAACCCCAATCAATTTAAATTCAAACTAACAAGCTTGGCTAATTATTTTTCAATCAAACTTCAAAGTGTTAAAGGTTTTTTTTTTAACTTTGTAGTAATTTTTTAATTTTAATAGTACAAAGACTTTTTAGTTATTAATTAAAATATAATGGCACTTATATAAATATTTCAAACTATTCTATTGATTTTTTTTTTTGTACGCTTAAGTAAGAATGTAAAGTGTTATATAACCTATAATATAATTAAGCTGTAATTTTTAAAAAAATAAAGACAAAGTATAAAAACAACTAAACTACAGAAAGGGGAGAGTAATGTTCCATAATAATACCCAATTAGCCCATCAGCAGGATGGTTAGGCAACATTCACCTAAGCTTCCATGTCTGCTTCAAAAACTTTCTTCCGTCAATTGAAATATATCCCCAGCATAAGAGTTGTGCAGAAAATTGCTAGTTAGGGTCCATGAATCCATTGAGAGTTGGTGGTGAAGGAGGCTCTTGTGCATGTAATTTTTTAGTGTGATTGACTTTCTTAAAACTTGATTAATATGGATTAGTTTTGGTATATGATTTAAGTAAAAAAAAATTAACAATAAAAGTCCATTTCATTGAATAAATGCAATCAAAAAACAAATACAATCTTGCAAAACTTATCTTCAACAAACGCAATCGTAGTTGCGTTTATGACTCTAGAACCCTACTAGGTATATATATATATATATATATATATATATATATATATATATATATAGAGAGAGAGAGAGAGAGAGAGAGAGAGAGAGAGAGAGAGACTTCCTCATCACTACGTGATCTGTGACACTTTTTGGCCAACAGAAGTTTCCTAAGTTAGTAAACAAGAAGCCAACCACCCAACCGACATGTCGACCCTCTCTCCTTCAAACAACCATGAGCCTTGAATATCCAAATGAAGGATGTGGAGATAACGGCGATAATGGTGGCACACTAAATATCCCCATGGTTTCACCATCCCAAAACCCCTTCCAACTTGACGGCGTTAATGGTCCCGAAGCAACCGCTTTGACCTCACTTTCCGGTGAAGAAGCCTCCCTCTTCACCACCTTATTAGTGATAGAATTAGTACCTTCCACGCTACTCTTTATTCCTTCAAACTTTCTTTTCTTGCAAGAAGTTTCCAAGAATTGTTCAGGTTGTTGAGAATTCGACTTGCCAGCTTCAAGAGGGAAATTCAAGATCGCTTTGCTTCCTCGTAACCTGAAAGCAGCGCTATCATAAGCTTTTGCAGCTTCAATGGCAGTATCAAATGTTCCAAGCCATACTCGAGCTCCTTTTTTGTTAGGGTCACGGATCTCCGCTGCATATTTTCCCCAAGGCCTACGCCTAACACCCCTGTAATGCCTATCTTGTTCACTAGACAAATCTGTCTTGTTCACCACTGGCTGTGCTACTTGTGGGTTCATGTTCAAGGTTGCTGGTGGAGGTATGGCTATGTCCTTGATCATGGATGGTTTTCTCTGGCTTAGAGAAGTTGAAGACTTTGGTGAGGAATATTGAGGCTTGGATTCAATGCTAGATTGAGTTTGCAGCTTGAATTGTGGTTGATCAAAGGGATCAAATTCTGTTGATTCAGTCTTGATGTAGTAGTCATCAGTAGTACTGGTGGTGGAAGTGCTGCAAAGATCATCAAGATTGGAGATGAAGCTGTCCATGGAAGCAAAGTCAGTCAAGAGGTGTTGCCTAATGAGTTCCAATGTTGAAGCTTCATGATCAAAAGATGCCATTACAATTGAGAGAGGGGTAGTTTCTCCTCTTTTCTTTTCCAAGTGCCTACTTCTTAAAGGAGAAATAAAAGATGAGAGTGAAGTTGCAAAACTAAGATTGGAATTTAAAGAAGAGGAGAGAAGGGAAGGTTTGAATATTCTGAGTGGAAACGAGGGAGTGACGAGCGTGTATATATATATAAAGGGTAGAAATTTGAGAAGCAAGAAAGATAGAGAGAGGGGGGCTTCATAGGAGGTTCCTGGGAAGTAAGAGGAAGCATCGTAATTCATATAATCCAAAGTGGAATTTGGAGTGGTGGGTCTAGGCTGCCCCTCTTGTCTTGTAGTGGACATTATTCTCTCTGATTGGGATTTTGTTTTGAAAAATAATTTGCTGGAAAGTTCCAGGACAACAGCACAGGTTTAAAAAATATATTTGAATCTGTTATTTAGAATAGGGGTTGTATTTTATAACATGTTTTTGTATATAATTATTATTTTAAATAATAGATATTGTTTGAGAATATTTTTTCATATATAACTGTTATTTTAAATAGTGATTACATTTCATAATATATTTTTTTATACATAACTGTTATTTAAATAGCGGTTATTTAACATGTTTCAATACATTTTTATTTTGTAAATTAATTAACTTAAATAAAAATCAATTCAAAATATTATAAAAATTTAATGGTTAAAAGATGAAATTCAAGATCTATTGACTAAAAGATAAAATTCCAGATCTAGTAGCTAAAAAAAAAAGATAAAGTAATGTTGTATGAGAGAGATATGAAAGAAAAAAAAAAGTAAAGAAAAAATGGTTCATCAGGAACACACTAGGGTTCCACTTTCGACACACTTGATATTTTTAGAAAGATCTTGATGAAATAATTCTAGCTACACCTTGAAAAAAAAACATCAAATGAGATCTTAATTAACTCTAAGTTAACTCGGAACAAAACCCATAACAAATTACGATCACATTTGATGGTTTTTCAAGTGGTAATTAGAATTGTCTTGTTAAGATCTTTTTAACGGTATTAAGTGTGTTGATCGAAAACAGAGCTCTAGTGTGTTCCTAATAACCCATTCTTTTCTAACCATTAAATTTTAAATCTCGATTTCTTAATTATTAGATCTTTTTAAAATTTTATGTTGATTTTTAATACATATTAATTAAATAAAGAGAAACATAAGTTTTATTTTCAATAGTGGTTCTCTTCAACGCTATTTTCAACAATAATTATATTCAAATTATATTATTTTTCTAATTTTTTATAACATGTGTTGTTTTCTAAAACTTCGATCAATCTTTATAGTATTTAATTACCGGTGGTGGTGGTGGTGGTCCATGCCTTTTTACGAACGACTCTGTTTCCTGGTTGCTTCGGACCACAACCCATAAAACGATAAGATTGCTTTGGCCTAGCCTTGTTAAAAAATGATGAGGTTCAGTACTGCAATAATTCTGCTTTTTTTTTTCCCCTTACAATAATGGCTTGGATAGGGTATCTTTCCCTTTATGTAATGAAGAGTTAGGAAGGAGCACTAGCTAGTACGTCTTCATTATTTATGCAACAATCAAATGGTGCCCAATACAGTAGAATAATTCCAATATTTTGTTGAAAAGATTTGATCATGTTTTCCCCTTACAACTCAGCAAATAAATTAAAATCTTACTCGTGTTTTTTTTTTTAATTTCTTGCTCGAACAAATAAATTAATGTTCTCCTACAAATAAAGAACGTTTATATATCATGTTAAAAATAAAATCTTATTTTGATCAAATTTTAGAGAATAGGATGTTTCTAAACTATTTTCCTCATATCAAGAAAAAAATCTTTTTCGGTACGAATCATTTATATATAAATTAGAAAAATTTATTCTGTTAACATCTTTAATTTGAATACTAAATAATGATGATGATATAATATAAGAAATAAATTCATTTACATGCCACGAATATATATATATATATGCGCGCGATTAATGTTCTCCAAGTCCCATTGACATTTTTGGA
Organism: Populus simonii; assembly: GCA_007827005.2. NCBI lineage: Eukaryota > Viridiplantae > Streptophyta > Magnoliopsida > Malpighiales > Salicaceae > Populus > Populus simonii. The sequence goes on from CM017464.2 coordinate 7,122,428, forward strand.
TCGTTGAACATAATAACATCAGCTAAGATAAATTAAAAGAAAGAAAGAAGAAAAGTTAATTGTCACGTGAGAGTTGATTGTAAGAATCTTCTATGGTTTTTGAAGACTTGGCAGGTAGGTTTGGTTAATTAATTGAAATCCCAGGAGGAGATCAGATCAAATATACAATTTCAAGATAACAACATGGCTAATTAATGGCGATGACGACTCTTTAACCTTTATAAATGTTATATTCAATCTAGGTAGTAGTAGATCGATCATGGATAGACTTATTATCCCTTCCATTCATTGATCATGGACGCGCGCGTACGTAAGCTGCAAGAATCTCTCTTTCTTTTTCTTTTTTTCTTAAAAAAAGAGAGAGAGAATAAATGTTTTAAAGTTCAACTTATTGACTCTTTGACGACAATGTTTCAAGATTGCTTCAATCTTGTATTTGAAGAAAATAAATTAACTCAGAATTTGACATGTGCTGTGATCAAATCATTGGAAGAGCACGAAAAGTCTTGTGGCTGAAAAGGAGTTTTTTTAATCTTCTAACTTAATTAACGGCCAAGTGAAATTGGCAAGCAATACCAAAAATGGCAGATTTCACGTTTTCTATGTCTCATGGAATACGCCACCAAGTTTCCTCACAAATGGTATAATTTTTTTGCTATATTTCTCTATCAATTACCTCATTCGGCCTTCTTGGATCCTTCTAGTTTGGGCTTGTCTGTTCTTAGAGTACATGCATGTCAGCAGTTCATTATTCCAGGTCGTTGAACTAATCCAAAGACAAGTATCGTTAAAAATAACTAAAAACCAAAAACCAACCATGGCAAAGAAAAATAAAAATAAAAACAAAAGAATATTGATGCTTTTCAAAGCAAAGACTTCGCATATTCACATTGAGAACGGCACCGGAAAATTGAAAACGTACGTTGATCAAAACCAAGACTCTGAAGACCAGATTCAAAAACCATGTGGTTTGAATATTGACTTTCCTGCAGAGAGCAGAGCTTTTCAACAATTTCTTCGTTGTTTATTTCTGCAACGCCAAGCAAACGAGCTTGCCTTGGATGAAGCTACCATCATCCACTTGCCGGTCCCAATCCTATCAACTTGCCAACAAGCTGGTCTTGAATTGTGGCCGTGGCGTGGACCCTCGTGATTGAACATGGACACGCACACACACACTCTCTCTTTTAAGATTAATGATGGTGTTTTTCTCTCAATGTATAGCTTTTATTATTTGTCTGGACTGATACTGGTTCTATTAACCATTGACAACGACCCTCCGATCCTTCTATTTAAATATAAAGCTTAGCTGGCAGGGAATACGGTTGCTTACCGTAAGAGAAGACGTTTGATAGCGACGGGGTTGACGTTGTTGAGGCGTGTGGTATGTCGTTCAGCTGTCATTCAAAGGCCCAGTTTGTCTTTTCAGCCCAACCAATATTCAACTTTGATGAAGCCCATGGCATGGCTGAAATCTTATAATTAATTAAAATTACAAGTTTTTTTTACATATTTGTAAATCACATTAAAAAGGGGCGTCGTTTGTTTCAGAACTATCCCATAAAAGATTAATCTCATTAGCATATTCCAAAAAAAATAAAAAAATCAGCAAATTAAGTCAATCCAATCAACGTAAGCAATTAAAATCAATTCTAACATGGAATCGGTTTCAAAAAATACTTAGATAATTTCAGTTTTCTAAAGAAAAAAATAATAATGTTTGAAGAAACCATCTATACCCTTAATTTCAGACTTGAAGCAATGCACATTAAATTTTTTGTTGAGAAAAATAAAAATTCAAAAATTCCTCTCTTTTTTTAGTTAAGAAGAGTCCATTCTGGGAGTTGCCTTGACTTATTGAATTGAATGCAGCAGCTGAGTTTAACTTCAAACTTTGCGGCACTCAGCAACTCAAGGCATTTGATTCGATAAGAATGGATTTTTAAAGTAAGTTTTTATTTGAAAATATATTAAATAATTATTTTTTTATTTTTTAATATTAATCTATCAAGATAATCTGAAAATATTAAAAAGATATTAATTTAAAGTATAAAATAAAATATTTAATTTTTTTAAAAAATATTTTTAAAATACAAAAAAAAAAACAGTAGAAACAGCAACGGCCGGTGCACGCATATAGAGACCAAAACATTGAGCAGAGAAAAATTAGAGGCAAACACCATGACCATATTATTGTATCATACTCTTCAACTTCAACGTACCGTTTGAATAATTGAACATTAATTGCATCTGGCTCTATATAGCACGTGTTTGGTCTCTCTACTTTTCTTGCTTGACATTTCAACCAGAAGCTGGCAACTTGGAATTAAATATTGTTTTTGTTTGTTTTTTCAAATCTGAATTATTATTATACTGATCCGTGCATGGAACCCCCGAGAGTCTCAGTACTTTACAGCCTGAGAACTTTTCTTTTCGATCGGTCTTGACAATAAAGATGCATGTGGGTAAAACTCTTTTGAACACCAACACCAACCCTCCCAGCTAGATTTCTTGAGGATGACTAATATTTTAAACCCAAGGGAGTGTCGGTATTACTGGATAAAGATGGATTGGATAGAACAAAAATCAATTTTTATATTGTGAGAAAAATCAACTAATATAGATTTCTTGAGCGCAAGTATTGTTATTTATAAAACGACTATAATATTCTTCGTTTAATTATATTTTTCTAAAAATATATTCCAATCACCGGCCAAAATCTATCAAACTCTCCCTCTCATAAAGTTAAAATCGATAATAACTATCTATATGATGGCCAGTGATAAGAATTTGGGATCAAGAAGTTTGCTCCCTCTGTTGTCTCAGGTTCGAGCCCTGTGGTTGCTCATATGATGGCCACTGAAGGCTTACATGGTCGTTAACTTCAGGGCCCGTGGGATTAGTTGAGATACGCGCAAGCTGGCCCGGACACCGACGATAAACTAAAAAAAAAAATCAATAAAAAAAAAATTAAGAATCCCAAACCCAACACATTCCCAATTCTTTCATTTCATCTCCAGAAACCTGAACTTTAAAATCTCTTCCAAATAGTTGCGGCAGTTCATTTTCAATCTCCAATCTCCCTCTTATATATATTTAATGGCCTCATCGTTCTCTTTTCCATAACTCAATGACAGCCTTGCCTTCTCCCTTTCTTCCCATTCTCTTCCTACCATACTCACAACCATCGGCTGACTTTCCTCTCATTGCCTCGCTCTCATTTCTGACACAATGGGATTTGCCTTTTTCCCTCGCATCATCGAACAAGGTTTTAGAATGATGGTTTATGGTGGATTAATGAATTATGGGTTTGCAATACCTTGGGTTTTGATTAGGTTAATATTATTAGTGGGTCTGTTGAGGAATTGTGAATCGTGAATCGTGAACCTGAACGTGATTTGAAAGAAGGGAATTTGTATTTTGTTGTTTCTTCTAGGTAATTTTTTTTAATTTCTTGATTTGATTTAACTTTCCTGGAGTTTCAATTGGCGTGGATTAATTATTGGGTTTTTGAATTTATGTTAACATTTTTTTTAATTAGCAATACGAAGTAATAAAAAAAAAACATAAAATAGTGGGAATTTGATTTCCACAATTTTTTTTATTTATTTACGTGGGGTGTCCGGGCCAGCTTACGCGCACCACGACTATTCCTCAAGGCCCGCTGGACATCCTGCAAGTCCAGGAGCATGTAAGGCACCGCGGGGGTGACAGGCGTGCACATAGAGGGTCGAACCCGAGACGGGGACGGAACAAGTCACACGATTGACCACAGCAGCTAGACCCTCAAGTGCGATTTCCACAATTTTTATAAATCGTTATCAGCTAGTTAAGTATAAAAATAATGTGTTAATTAACATAAAAACAATTATGGATTTTGTTTAAAATAAAACAATATTTAAATAAATGCTAATAATGATTTCCTAAAAAAAAATATTTATTCATTATAATATAAACAAAATCAATTAAATTTTTGGATCAAAATATATGTTATAATATACCCTTCAAACATCAGATTAATATCTACAAGCATAAAATATGATAAATTGTCATGTTTAATCCAGATTAAGACACATCAAACATAAGATTGAATAATTATTTGTCGAATCCAGTTTTATCCAGTGTAATCAATACCATCCAGCATATCATACAACCAGCCAGAAATATCCATCGCTGAAAATATCTATTGCCACTTTAACGGCATGACTTAGAATTTCAAGATTTTGGGTGTCATGTTCTACGATAGGTGCTCTAGACTCTGGAGCCGACAGGGCTTATTCTTTATGGTTTTTTTTGTCATGTTATACAGATACATGGAAATAAAATCACGCCCTTGATCTACCACCGTATATTAATATTTTTAACAAATTTATTCTCAATTTTCAGTATTTAACAACGGTTGAGATGTAAGGTTATTTTGGAATGCACTTATCTGTTGTGTTTTATGACCGTGTTCTTGACTTTTTATTTTTATTTTTTTTCCCCGAATTGATAGGTTTTGAGTTATATATACAGCGAGATATATAGCCATTTTTATCATAACTTGTTCCATTGAAGAAAACCATATACAATCATCACCGAATGATATCTGCTTTTAATTATGATGTTATATTGACTTTTGATTTGGTTGGATTTAAAAGCACTCACATTAATTATTTTATATTTTGATTTTCTATGTAATTAATTTGCATTTTAAAAAGGTACTAAATAGCGTTAAAAGGGTTTGGTTAATATTCAGTATGAAATTAGTGGGGATAAAAATAATATATCTTTTTAAACTTTACATTTTAAAATTATAAAAATTCATTCTATAAATAATTAAGAGACCAGATTATTTTATATTTTCATTTTTATTTTTTCAACTAAACACAATTTTATTTTTTTATCTCAGAACACTAATAAAATACACACAGCATCATCAATTAAATATAACTTATATATAATCACAGTAACGTGATATATAGTGTGAGTAAAAACTATAATTTCTAGATTTTACAACCCTGAATTATAAAGAAAGAAATTATAATTTTTAAGTCCTCAGATTACACCTTTAATTGTAGAGAGGGCTATCATATATTTACAAAAGAATTTAATCCAATCATCTTCCATTGAAAAAAAAAATCATTATTTAAATAGAAGAAAAATATCCATATTATAAAAAAAATCATTATTTAAATAGAAGAAAAATATCCATATTATAAAAACTATAACTCTAATTAATTAAATACCAGGAAAATATCGTAATTATAAAATATTTGGCATTGTTAATGACAGCCACAAGAAAACATGTGGAACCAAATTTTCCGTTTTGGATAGCGACATAGTACCCTGTAGTTGTCGGTTGCAATTAGGATTGGCCTCGTTTCGTTGCTCTTATCCTCAGCAAGTCATGGAATCATGGCAAGGGCTGGTGCATCCGTACAACGTCCCTGTCATGCGCTGTCCCATGGCTTCTCATTTAATGGCTTTTACAAGGTACATTCTTTTTTTTAGATAGAATCAAGTTGCCAATTGTACCAGATGAACGACAAATAATCGTATGTGCAGCCAAATAGTATGATAAGATTTCTCCTGGGTGTTCTGAAATTCTGTTCGAACAGTATTTTATAAAAATTTAAGTTTTTATTTAAAATTATTTTTTTTAATTTTAATGTTTTGATATAAAGATAATTTTTAAAAAATATATTATTTCAATTCACTTTGAAATAAGAAAACACTTAAAAAAAACAACAATAACTCTATCAAGCATCCAATGTGTAACCTCACTTTAATTCTGGAAGAAATATGATAGGTTTTCTTATGAACTAAAATTATTGATTTATTGGTGCAGTAAATCTTAATATCATTACCAGTTATTTTATTAAATTTATCTTATCTGTTTGGTTCGATCTATATATATAAAATAAGTAGGTCTCGTAATTCTTAATAATGAGATTAGATTTTCAATGTCTTGTGAGATTAATATAAGCTGAATGGAACCTTCTAAGTGGTGATATAGTTTTAAGAGTTTGAGATTAAGATGTTCGTTTTTTTTGTGGTTTCAGGTTCGAGCCACGTGGTTGCTCATATGATGGCCACTGGAGACTTACATGGTTGTTAACTTTAGAGCCCATGAGATTAGTCGATGTGCGAGCAAGTTGGCCTGAACACCTACGTTAAACTAAAAAAAAATTAAGCTGAATGTTATGATTCTTGTAAGATTAAATTATGCGAAAAGCTTAGAACTAAGAGGTTTAAATGACTCAGTAGAGTTTGTGACTAAGAAGTTTGTTATCTCTGTAGTCTCAGGTTCAAGCCTTGTGATTACTAATATAATAGCTACTGGAGGCTTACATGATTGTTAATTTTAGAATTCGTGAGATTAATCGATGTACACGCAAGCTGACCCAAACACACCTTCCATGTTAAAAAAAAAAAATTATGCGAAAAGTTAAACAAACTATGCTTAAGATCATTGCAATATATATATATATATATATATATGCAGTGCATTATCTTAACGCATGCTTTCAAGTCTTCAAGTGCTTTGTAACGATGTTGCCTCTTGAATATAGTCGGGGGAAGGGGACGAGGTTCCGTTCTGCCTCTTGAATCTAGTTTAGTTTAGGAGTTGGAAATACGCAAGAGACACCCCCTACCATGCACTAGATAACAGCCCTGGTGTCTGTTTGTTAGTGGGATTGAAGCAGTATTAAAATGTGTTTTAAAAACATATTTGATTTAAAAAAAATATTTAATTGATATTTTTTTAATGTTTTTTATTTGTTTTGATGTGCTAATATAAAAAATTATATTGATATATTTTTTTAATATTTTTTTTAATTAACTCGAGACGATGAATCTGATACGTAACTCAAACCTGATCCTGGATCCACCCTTCATTCAAGATTTATAACTATGCTTGTGATTAGCTTTCCTAATCCAGATGTATGCATATTAACGGACCGACACAATAGTTGTTACAATATGTCCTAAGAAATCCATCAATCAAACAAAACCCACTGATGAAGGACTAGCCAGTCCAAGTTTTATTTGTTATTCTAATGACCATCATATTTTTGGCCAATTTTGGACAACAAAACTAAATTATTTTAAATCTTGGTACTATAATATTTAACTCTTGCTTTTTCTTTAACAATTTCTCTGTTCTTCCCTGTGAAGCACATTTCTTTATACGGACACTACCACCTCCACGTCACCCACAGATATTATTTTGCAAGATGCTCTCCCTCAGCTCATGGGTAGTGGCGAATGGATGACATAAGCTGGTGAAATCACACCCCCACATTATCAACTACGGGACAACAACCCTTCTCAATTTGCCCACTTGTGCATTGAAATTTCATAAAAAAACACAAAACTAAGAAAAAGGGAATTGTCACATTGGCACTAACAATAAAAAATATTTAAATATAAATGTTAAAAATATCATCACCTACTTCTCCGTCCAGCATGTCTCTCCCTCTATATCCCCAACTATTATATGTCTATATGTATATAAATGGACAGACAGACAGACACACACACACACACACACACACACAACACCCCCAACTTCATCTCAATTGGATTCGTCATTCTTTCAATTGGATTCTGTCATTCTTTCATTTTTCTCTTCTTACCCCATCAGAATAGAGAAAATTTGCAATTTCTATATTCCAGAAACTAACCCAACAAAACATATATACCTTCTACCTTGATTTAGTCACTCCGAGAGAGAGAGAGGGAGGAGAAGAAGAAAAATGAACGAGATTAGCTCATTGTGTGAGTTCAGTGCTCTGTCTCATCATCATCAGCATAGAAGTACAAGCTTTAATTCTCTTATTTCTTGCTTAAACGAGACATGGGGTGACTTGCCATTAAGGGTTGATGATTCTGAAGATATGGTCATTTACAATTTCCTCAGAGATGCTGTTTGTTGTGGATGGTCTCCGTTAGATTTGAGCACTTCAACTACTACTACTTCTTCTACTACCACGACGACGACGACGACGACAATAACAACTAATGTTGTTAAAGCCGAGCCGAAAGATGAGCTGGATCTGGAAGCCGAGCCCATTAAATTGGTTCAAGAATCTAGCTTGAATATGGAAGCTGTTGTTACTAAGAAGGTGGTGACTAAGGGAAGGCATTATAGAGGAGTGAGGCAAAGGCCGTGGGGGAAGTTTGCGGCTGAGACAAGGGACCCAGCTAAGAATGGCGCGAGAGTGTGGCTTGGGACTTACGAGACGGCAAAGGAAGCGGCTTTGGCTTATGATAGAGCGGCTTATAGAATGCGTGGCTCAAAGGCTCTCCTTAATTTTCCACACAAGATTGGGTCTAATGAGCCGGATCCGGTTAGGATCACTGCCAAGCGTCGACAGCCAGATACAGGTCTGACGGCTGTGGATACCGGCTCGGCTAAGATGAGGAAAATGTTGGTGGATGAGGGAGCTGAGTTGGAGAGGGGGGTGGGATACAATGTTTTTCAGGTTGGACACCATAAGGGGTTAATGCCAGTTGGCGAGCAATTATTGGCTAGTTAGAGGAAAGAGGAATGGTTAATGTTCTGAATGTGAATACACTGAGTTTTTTCTTTTCCCTTAATGGAATGGTTTTTTGTATTTTTGATGTAGATGCAAGTACACAAGTGAAATAGTTGAAAACATTACCAAAAATAATTATTTTCCTAACATATAAATAAAAGCAAATACACAGTTGCAACTGACTTATTACATGTATGAATTTTTTAACGGTTACTAATTAAAAGAGATATGGAAGGAATATGTATATATTGTCGTATCTAGCTACCATCTCGAAATTATGAAAATTTAGAAAATAAAATAATAGATAAAAAGTTATCATCTATGTATTCCACAAAATATTTTATTTTTTATCTATTGTTTAAAGAATGTAAGTTGTTTTTACATTCTAAATTTGTGATGATATATACATCATTTTATTTTTTATTTTTAATTTATTTGGGATTAGAGCTTAGTCTTAAAGCCTAATCCTCACTTCTCTCCAATGTGAATGTTGGATCCGAAGGGATTATAAATGTTAAACTAGGCTTTAGAATTTATTTTCTCATTATGTTCTAAATTTAGACTATAAATCTTCGCTCACTCTCAATGAATTTTTTAGAGCCATGTTGATCCAGCACAAATTAACTTACAATACATTATAAAAGAATATCTTACGATAAAAATCATAACAAAAAGTAAATAATAAAAAAATAAAATAGTCACGGTAACTTCATTAATAGGCATAGTTTATTATACGATTTGAAAGGTAAAGCAGAGATATTGCCCTAAAACACTCTTTGGTTATTTTTTATAAGGGCGTTTTAGGTTTAAGGGTGTATTTGAAAAACACCCCTTTAGTTTATTTTAGGTAATTTTATTACAAGAAAAAAAAATGTGTTTTTGCCACGCAAAGCCTAAAAAATAAAAAAATAATTTTTTTTTTTTTTTGCATATGGCCAAAAATTCTAAAATCATTTGAGCATCTTTTCAAAGAAAATATAAAGTATCTTTGCATGTTTGTTTATAAAAAAATATTGCATGGATTTTACAACAAGTTTGTAAAATTTCAAAGGATTTTGACCTACATTTTAAATATACGTGATTATAAACTTATAAGTAATACATATTTCTTATATTAAATAAAAGACAATTTATTTTATTTTTTATATTGGCATTAGAATGGTTAGGTTTTTAACCTGTTAAGATAAGGACTTCTTTACGAAGAAAGGATATTCTTAAATCGTAGATAGACCAATGGCTAGAAAACACAACATTTCTTTAGTTTATATCAGACAAATAAATAATGCAACTTACCTTAGGTGTGGTGCATTGGAGGTGTTATGTCTTTTTTTATGCAATTAATCCCCTTACTCAAACTTTAAAACTAATTAGGGTTTTTTAATACTAGGTAACTACTCTTATTTTTTTATATATATATTGATAAGGAACAATAATTCCTTGTCTTTTCTAACCACACCATTCCAGACGATCATAGAATGAGAGAATAATTGTTGCGATGCCACGCATATGCTACAATGATATTACAAGGAGATAACCTAGAAAAAAGTTCCTGTTATTATGTGCATGGATAAACTCAGTGATTGTAGGACATAAAAATCAACTAACACAACCAATATAAAGTACAGGAAAGAGCATTCTAAAGAATTGTATCTTACTCTATAATAAGTTCACTAGATGTTCTAGTTTTTTTTTTAATTTTTAATTTAATGAGGGAAGTTACCAAGTTATCCAATTAACCTTTTCTTGTTCTATTTTTTGAGAAATAAAAAAGGAATGATTTTTTGAAATTAAAAATTTAGATGCTTGATATTTTTTGTAGTATGAGAGTAGTGTAATAGAGTTTGTTTTTCAAAGTATTTTTACCTTATAAATATATTAAAATAATATTATTTATTTATTTTTTATATGATCACATCAAAAAAATTAAAAAAAAATTAATTTAAAGTACCCAAAAAATCTTCAAATAAACTATTTAGATGACAAATATTCGTGGTAACTTTCTTCTGTTTTTACCCATAGGGCATACAAATATACAATTAGTCTTTTTATGGACACGTTGTCCCAGGTCAAGAAAAGCTATGGAGAGAGAGAACCGTATGAAAGGAACTCAAATCAATCTTGCAAGCCTTGCTAGTCAAACAAAATGTTTTAGTTATGAACAAAACGTGATAAGCAGCTGAGAATTTTCCAAAATATTCGTTTAACACATTGAAATCACCCTTCACTCCGTTGAATTCCAATGTGAAAACTTGAAATATACATAGAACACCTCACCGTTGTTTTGTCTCTATTTCTCTTATGCTCCTTTCATCTTCATTTGTTTGAAATTTCTCTATGCCATAATTTTCGCTTTATCCAAAAGAAACAAAATAATAAATCCAATTGCTTTAATCATTATATATAAATATGGGGACGAAAATCAAAGCACAGTTCATTAGTTTGGTGGGAAATCGAAATGGTTCCCCCTCGTTAAAGAAAATGAGAAAATCGATTCACATTTTAGTCATAGTTTCTAGAGCAAGTGGAACCATTAATTAACAGTAGGTTGTTGAATATATATATATTCCAGTGTTCGGCTATAAAATAGAAAATGAGTTAGAAAATAACTTTTTTAAAAAAATAAATTTATAAAAATAATGAAGAACAAATCTTGAATGAGAATGAAATTGAAAAAAAAATCTAATTTTATAAATTATCTCAAATAAAATAAATAAAAATCAAAATAATAGAGATAAATCTTACAAATTTAAAAATAATAATTATGATTTCATAAATTATTTCAAATAAAATAAATAACAATTAAAAGAATGAGGATAAAATTTTATAGATAAAAAATTTCAATTAAGAAAATGACAAGAGAAAAACAAATAACAATTATAAAAATAAAAATCAAAGTTAATATAAAAATCAAATGAAATCAAATTCTAATGGATGAAATTGAAAAAAATAAATTCAAAACAAAATATATAGTAATTAAAAGTTTGAGGACCAAATTTGATATAATAATCAAATAACATGATATTTTTAAATTTTTTATAACTTCTGAAAAGTATTTTTAGCCTAAAATAAAAGGAAAATATTTTTTAGAAACAAAGCTAATTTTTTTTAATTAAAATTCTTTTTTTATTAACTAATATTTCTAATAAAAAATAAACACAGAAAAATTTTAAACAAATTTTGCTTGTGCGCACAAACTTCCAAGCATAATAGCACACGGTTTTTGAGCAAGCAACTTAAATTTTCAATGAATGGCTCCTTCTTCCACCTCTCAAGGATTGACCTCTGTAGATGACTTTGGTTGCATGCTTGCCTTCCATTTTTAATTGTTGATAATTAACAAGGCAAAAGGGTTAGGCCAATCGTAAGTTTCTAGTACTAATAGAACACTTTCAAGATAACAATGATCGGCTACTTTTATTAATGGATAACCCTCAGGTAAGCACATTGGTAGAATTTTTCTAATCCACATTATCAGCACTGACAATTATCTGAAGAGGGGGGTAATTACTCTTTTTGTAGAGGGAGGAGTATCATGTTCTTGAGTATTTATTGGTCTTCACTTCTCACTCATGATCAAGTCATAAAAAAATTAAAAAAATAAAGAGGAAGAGGAAGAGGAAAATTGATCTGGTATGATTCAATGAAAACGTCTTGTTTACTTATAACCCAATTAGCAATAGAAAAACTCAATTAAAATTTATTGATTTTTTAAATTTTCTTTTGTCAAAATGATGTCATTTCTACATGTTTATAAAAAAAAAAAATTAAAATGACTCAGATTAACCCAAGTCAACCTATTTAATTTGTGATTTGAGACTTGCCCCCAGGTCAGGTTTGAAAATTATGTCATCCATGACCTTTAAAACTCGTAACACAAATCATTAGACTAGAGGGATTATACATGAGAAAAACAAGAAGCTCAATTCTCAACAAATTAAATGTCAAAAGATGAAATTGAAAAAAAAAATCAATTACACAAAATGATCTAAAATAAAAAAATATCAATTAAAAGAATGAGAGTGAAAATTAAAATAAAAAATAAATAAATTAGAGGGAAAGAACAATCCTTTGATTGAAGGGTTAAATTGAAAAATAAATTAATAAAAGGATGAAAATAAATCAAAAGTATAAAGACTAAATTAAAAAAAAAACAAAATAATATGTATAACTACCTTCGTCTCTTCCTTTTCTGAAAAAAGAAAACGTTCATTTCTCTTCTCTTCAATCTCTACATACACAACAAATGAAGAAAATACAGGAGCTTTTTTCTTCATCTACATCGCTAACATTCTTCTCTCTTTTCAACTCGAGCTTGTTTATAAGTGTGATTATGATTGTTTTTTAAAGTATTTTTTACTTAGAAATATATTAAAATAATATTTTTTTTATTTTTTAAAAATTATTTTTGATATTAGCACATCATAATGATATGAAAACACAAAAAAATATTAAATTGAAGCAAAGAAAAAAATAAATAAAATTTAATTTTTTTTAAAAATACTTTTAAAATGCAAAAACAAATAGGATTAGTAATATAAAAAGAAAAACCCTTTATTGCGATATCAAAATAGTTTTTGAGCTTTGAATTAAGATTTAAAGCTAGTTTCAGATTTTATAGAGCCACAAAGAAATTATCAATAACTCTCAAATAATGGGACTACTATCAAAAAGTCAACAAAAAAAAATATTTATTTAAAAGAATATTATTATATTTTAAATAATAACTAAAAAGTTCATTCTTTTCAAAATATGGTCCATGTATACATTAAACCAGAAAACCCTAACCCCCCATTATTTTCCATATTCTTCCCCTCTCGCTTCTACATAGCTGCTAGCCCCTAGCTCAGATCTCCTCACGGCAGCAACCATAATTCTGTATTCTACAAAAATAGGGTGGCCATATGAAACATACAGGTTAGATTGTTTCACTTTGGGCTGACCTTTTCAACAAAACAAAACTATAATGCTTTCTTTTTCTTTCTTTTTTTTATTTGATGGGGACCAAAGTTGTGGGATTTCAACCCCTTAAAACCAGAGCAAACTAAAAGTCAAAACTTACTAATTATGCACCAATGCCCTTTTGCAGAAAATTATAACGATCTCCATTCTTTATACCTATAATTACAAAAAAGAATATTCAATTCAATATATATATATATATATATATATATATATATATATATATATATAATTAAATACATACATTATAGTTTAAAGAAATAAAAAAAGCTAGATCATATAATATACTATAGAAACTTTTCTAAGTTAAATTATAATACTTTAGTTTCTAAGTTTTTAATCACAATAAAAGATAATTTCCCAAAAATTTAAACATACCAACCAAACTATGTCATAAAATGTCCTGAAGTTAACTAATATCCTCCATGTTGTTGAGATGAACCTTAAAATTTGTTTAATACAAAACATGATATTTTCTTCAATTATCTACTATAATACATTATTTATAACACAATTTACCCCAATTGCAATAATTTATAACAGTTTAACATTTTTCCAAAATTACTTTTCAAGAACCCTAACTAGAAAAATTCAATTTCATGCATAAAACTAGAGTTTTCCATAAAGCTCACATTATTGGGTTTAAAACTTCTTACCAAGCATGAAAGTGAACTTCAAATGTTAACCAGTTGATTCTCTATCTAAAACCTCAAATTTCTTCTCTTAATTCTTGTCTTAGTGATTTTGGCAACTTGATTCTTAAACTTGCCAAGCTTTCCCCTTTGATTTATGATGAAACCCAACCATTTTCAAGAGAAAAAAAATGAAGAAATTTTGAAATCATCCCCCTTTCTCTCTAGTAGCAGCCGGCCACCAATAAAGCAAAGGAATGAAATATTCTTTTCTTTTTATTTTATTTTTCTAGTTTACCCCTCTTATAAATGCTTAACACCCTCTTATTATTTATTTATTTATTAATTATTTTAATCCATTAAAAGTTTCTACATTAATGTTCTTAATCTTTCTTATTCCCAAGGTAAAGTTTCTACATAAATCCCCTCTCCTTTTTTTATCAGATCGTGTAAAATTTTTAATTGGGTTATTATAAAAATATCATGTGAAATCATTATAACTTTACTGCATTATCTTCCTTTTCCCTTTTTCACAATCAATTTGATCATGCTATCGGGTAATTATGATGTTTATAAGCTCAATAAACAACCATTATAATTAACTTTTTTCTTCCTTTTTGTGTGTGTTATGTTTTCTCTTATGAAATCAGTTTATTATTCTCTGGTTTATGTTGTGGAACGGTTTGGGTGGATTCTGGTCTTGATATAGCGATTTCGATGAAAACAAAAGCTAGGACTTTTGGGTGATTTTTAGTGAAATTTATGGTCGGGACTTGTGGGGGTTATGTGTTAGAGAATAATATAAATTATATCCTGAGACCTCACCTAACAGCTTAAATTATTGAGCTGAGATGGTTCTTTGTCAGCCTTGATAACCAAGTGGTCTTAAGTTTGAATCTCATCATCCCCATTTATTTGATAAAAATTAAGCACAAGGTAATGTGGTCCTGTACAAGTTTCAAGCCCAAATGGCTTTCACTTGAAGGTGTGTGTTAAAGAATAATATAAATCATATCTTGTGATTTTACCTAACAGCTTAAGCTATTGAGTTGATATGGTTCTTTGTCATTATGGAGGTCAAAGGTTTTGATGAGTTATGGTTGGGTCTATTGTTATGAGAGAGAACAGTTATTGTCACGGGCTATGGGTTTGGAGAAGACGAGGTTGGTTGACTATGAATATATAAGTAATTTTTTAGAGGGAAAGTTGTGATTTTTAATAGAAAAAGCACGAGAAAGGAGAAAAGGTTAGCAAGAGAACGAATTATATGGTAATGATTATCTTCCATGTGTTAATATATTTATTATTTTATTGATTTTTAAAATTTTCTTTGACCTAGTTGCAAAGTATAATATTAAAAACTTTGGTTGAAAAACAAACTATAGGATGTTTAGATTAATTTTTTTTTTAAAAAACTAAATTTTGTACTCGAGAAGCTTTTTGTCTTTGTTTTGGCCCTGGCCCTTTTCTTCCTAGAAAAAAAAAGATTTCTTCATCAAATTACCGGATGATTTTAGTAACTACCCAAGAAGAATTATATCCAAAACTTGCGCAATTTTCATACGCCGAAAGCTATAATAGCCAGGTTTATTTTATTGTATTCCCGAATAGGACCATAAAAGTATTAGCCCGAAGAGAAACCAGCTCAAAGCCTCAAAATTAACAGCAGCGACAGTCCATAGGCCCATATAGTATATCCCACAAGCCTCTTGGGCTGAAGGATAGCACGCTTACAGGTCCAATGCCTCCTGATTTTTGAGAAACGGACGGATGAAGTGTTCCTTTCACGTGGACTCCTCACTAATTTTAGTCACCTTGAGCGTTGGAAGACTATGGGTCTGTCAAATATTTTATGTTTTGCATGGACGCTAAAATATTATTTTTTAATTCTAATTTTTATTATTTTAATACGCTGATATTATAAATAATTTTTTTTTTAAAAAATATATTATTTTGATGTATTTTTGAACAAAAAACACTTTAAAAAATAACTACTACAACAATGTCAAATACACTCTAAATAATAATGATACATTTAGGGATGATGATTTAATCATAATGGATGTACTTAAATGAATATTTTTTAAATATTTATTTTATTTAATGAATAATAAAAATGATATAAATATTATATCAAAATATGACTTAACATGTATAAATTTGTATTTTACTTTTTACTCCAATATAATATATACAACATTGACATAACACACACACACACACACATATATATATATTTTCTCTCTCTTTTATATAATATTAAATAATAAATAACATTCAGGATATTGAAATAAATATTTGAAGATATAAATATTTATTTTTCTTATACGATGTAAAATATAGTAGCAACTTATATATTTTAAAATAGAATTCTAATTAAATGAATAGAGAGATTACAATTTCGAAGTAATCGTATTTTTTTCATGTGCTTCGCTTTTAAAGTTGAAAAGATTTTAAAACATCTTTAACTAAAAATATGGATAAAAAAAACAGGAAAAAATAATATTATATTTAGATTTACTTTTATATATATTTAACCGCTAATTAATTAAGATAGTAAATAGGTTTTAATTTCCCCCCACATAATAACCCAGATTTGAATTCCAAGGAAGGGGAAAGCAAAAATTTATCCTAAATATATGAATTTGTAGTATAAAAGATCAATTATAAACCTAGTGATGCAATAATCTTGAAGGAAATTAAGTCGCACAAAAATATCTGGAGGTAAATTATTTGAAAAACTATTCATGCAGCTATCTATGTTCATGCACGGTGGATAATTATTATATGCGTGGTTCTGGATTCCTCGAGGCCTCCCAAAGCTGTCCGTCGTTTTGTTTCATGCATTTTCATTTCATTTCTTAAAACAACGTGTCCTAAAACTAAACCTTTCGGGTTGCATGCAACCCTTGCATGGCAATCTCCTCAACACGTGCCTACCCTTTGGGACCCACCTTAATAGCCTTCTCTCTTTATAACTCCACCCTCGCACACAAGAAAATCACACGGTTCACAGCAATTTACAATATTCAAAGTAATCTCTTGGTAAAATTCTATTTGAATTGTAGACAATATCGTTTGATCCTGCATCAATGGCTGAACTTCAACAATCACAGCAACCAGGTAAACAACCGAGGTCCCAGCAAATAGTCAAGGCAACTACTGCTGTCACTGCTGGTGGATCTCTCTTAGTTCTCTCCGGTTTGACCCTAGCTGCCACGGTCATTCTGTTGACCATAGCCACTCCATTGCTGGTCATATTCAGTCCAGTTATTGTTCCTGCTGTGATGACAGTTTCTCTCTTGCTTATGGGGTTCTTGGCCTCTGGTGGCTTTGGTGTGGCAGGAATTACTGCCATGTCATGGATCTATGGGTAAGAGCATTAATTTTTTCTTTTCTTTCCTGGGGCTATGTTAATAATATTAATAAATAAAATGTGTCACGTAATATTTTGAAATTGACCTGTTGAATTAGGTATGTTACTGGGAGGCATCCTCCAGGGTCAGACCAGCTGGAACAGGCACGCATGAAGTTGGCTGTCAAGGCAAGGGAAATGAAAGACAGGGCTGAGCAGTTTGGGCATCAAGTTATTTCTTGAAAAGACTTGCATGTGATGATCTCTCTTATACCTTCTTAATTTCATGAAAAGAATGGTGATATTCTTCAAAGAAGTACAAGGTGGAGATCATGGAGATTGCAATGAAGGATGTGAGTTTTCGTAGGAGGAGTTAAATACTGGGCTGTACTCTTTTAATTTTTAGTGTCATTGTCATTTGCTTCTTGTTAATGAGTCTTTTAATTGTGTCGATCTTAAATAATTTGCTGTGCTTGTGTCTTGTTAATTTTGAGTCTATGTAATAAATGTTCTTATTTCTTAATTTCTATGGTATCTTGGTTTTAATTTACTGTACCAAATTTACCCTTTATATTTTCATTTCTATTAGTGTCTCTCAAGGGAGTTTCTTGTGGAAAAATAGGTACTAGTAAAATTGGTCATGCTTTTGGCTGGCTAGCGGCAAACGATGCTGGCATGTGAACTAATGCTGAGTGAGGTAATTGGGGTAGGTGTCACATACTCACATGCAGTGCTTTGGCAGGATGTGGATCGATCCTTCAATTGAGAGAAGGGTTTCCTTAGGCAAATATTTGAAAAATGCAAAAACGTTGGTGGGTTTTTTTTCTTTATAGCAAGAGGCCTAACAAGTCTTGGGTCGTTGTGGAGGGTCAATGGAGGGTAACCGTTCCATAAATCTCTCAGTTTTGTAATTCACGAAACGAGGAAGCTATAAGATAAAGTTTAGTCGGATAGGTTAAGTGTTTTTAATTTAGTTTTTTCAAGAGGAGAAGATAAAGAGGTATGGAAATTTAATAGTTTCGGTATTTATTAATTAGTTTATTTAAGTTACAAATTTCTAGATAACTTATTTATTTTAGGGGCTCCTTCTTTTTCTATTTTGCTATGGAAAGGTTTTACAACTTCTAAAATTGAATATTCATGTGGCTCCACCATGAGTTTTTAGCTGCGAGGAAGATTATTAATCATGAGGATGCTCTTTGTCTTTTTTACTGTGAGAAGATTGAGATTATTAATCATTTATTTCATCATTGTACTATTACATGAAATTTTTGAGGTAGATTTATGTATTGGTTCAAATGTTTAAGTTGTTTATTGAAGGACTTTGAACAAATCTTTAGGAACGATACAAGGTGGCCTGAGACCATTTTTAGTGTTAGACTATTATTCTTCCATGTAAAGATCTGGTTAATTTGCAATCCACTTCTCTTCGAGTTTAAGATTCATGATTGAGATGCCATTTTTTATTTTACCTTTCATTGTTTAGTTTTTTAGTTGAATTTTTTAGCTAAAATTTTAGTTGCACAGGTTTTGATTTGATTAGAAATCTCAAATATATTTTGAATTGAACTAATTAGTTTTGTTTTTATTTATTAGCCTTTTCTTTTAGATACTCATATTGTAAGTTTTTATTCCTTCAGTCACCATCTTCTTAATGCATGGTTGATGGTGTTGTTTTAATTTAATTCTACTCTACTTGATCACTATATATATATATAAGAGAAGATAAAAATGACTAGTAGTCTTTAATGCAGAAGATATCCCTAGCAAATTAATAGAATACTAGCATTTAGCAATTAGTTGAGCATGGAACTCTTACCTTTGGGTTCAAGAACATGACCATTGATATGAAATGATGCGAGAAATTAAATTATTTTAATACAGTAAGAAATTAAGTTGTTTTTTTAATTTTATGATATATTAAAACAATATGGTCTGATTCTTTCAATTTAATATGAGAGCATGTCAATCCCGTACCTTTTCATTTTCCAACAATTAATGCCATACACAGCAGATGATCAACACTCGATCAAACGGAAGTAAGAGGTTAGGCAGTTTTTTTCCTCTCCTCTTCTAGGAGTTACCTTTTGATTTCGGCAAAGCACATTGATTGTGAAAATGTACATGCTGTAGAAAAAGCTTGGTGTGGGTTTCGGTCCAACCACTAGACCGAGCAGGGTGGCTGTCATGTAACTTGAGTTTGAGCCTTGACTCAACCACTAAACCAGACAGCTTGACAATCCGATCACATGGCTTGGGCCGTGGTGTAACCATATGTTATCTCAAGGACGACTTCAGGATCGGTGATAAGAAGTTCTTTCGTTGAAGACAACATTTATTTTCGGTCCGAGAGGTGTTTTGTTGAACTTGTTATCATCGAAGCGGGTGTGATATTTGCCTTCTCATCAAATTTTATTTTAAATATTTTGTGTTTCCTCTCTCCGGCTATATAAGCCATAATTTTGAAGGATTGTTATAATTAACATGTTCTTTACGAATGAAACATCTTCTGTTATTTTTTATATAAGAAAAAAGGCACGTAGGAGGTTGTTATACGGTACAAGCATGATGAATTTGTATGAGATGCGACTCGATTTTTTAGTACCGAAAGGGGGCAGACCACCAAAAGGAAGAATATATAAAATTATTATTTTAATTTTATTTAATAAATTAAACTTTTAAATTATTTTCCGCATTCTTCATAATTAAGTTCAAAAATTAAATATAAAATAATAATTAATCTATGTAAATTTCAAATCTAAACAGTTTTTTTATTAATGGATGTTAAAAAATAATATAAAATTATTTTAAAGTTATATTCAATAATTTAGTTTTTAAGGGATTATAGAAGTGAACTACTTTATTCGAAATCTTGATTTAAGAAAATGGTCGCATGCCAATGTATGCATGGCCTACAAAGTAAAAGTAATAGTAATTATTCGTTATATTATAATTAAAAAAAAACTATTAAATATGAAATAGCGTTTTGTTGTTTTGTTTTATCTTTTAAATCTTTTCTAGTTGGGCAAATCTTTGAAATCAACAATTCTGGTAATGAGAGTGAGATGACTATATTAAAAACAAAAAAAAACCTTGAATAAAATTATTAACCATCATAAAAAAAAACAAATAGTAATTAAAACAATAAAGATCAAATCTGATATAAAAACTAATGAAAGAAAATAATGAGAGACTTAATTGAAAAGAAAAAAGAAAAAAGAAAAAAAAGAGCAATTAAAATAATGAGAACCAAAATTAGATAAAAAAACAAATAAAATAAAATATCGAGGGATAAAATTGAAAGAAAAAAAAAATTAAGAAAATGATAAAAAAGAGAAATTTTAAAAAATAAGGACTAATAAATCTAAAAAAAACAAATAAAATAAAATGTTGAGGTATAAAATTAAAAGAAATAAAATCAAAGGAAAGGTTAAAAAAAAACAAAAATCAAGATAACACACACACACTCAAATGGAAAATGAATGAAGCTAAAAAAAAGATCTAAAAAAGAAAATTCAAAACAAAGAAAAACCATTATTTTTTTAAAGAAAGAGGATCATAAATGAATTTTTGTTTTCATTATTTTTTCTTATCAAAATAATATATTCTTTACTTTTTAGCCGAATAAAAAATCAAGCGATTAGTCAGAGGGAAATCATGTCAAAATCAATTGATTATTTTTTGCTTAAAAAAAAGAATTAAAATCAAATGATTGGGGATTAAGTCGAAAAATAAAATCCAATCAGAAAAAAATTAAAAACAAAATAAATAGTAATCAAAAGAATAAGGATCAAATTTAATTAAAAAAACATAAAAAATTAAATGTCAAGAGATGAAATTGAAAAAAAAATAAATCAAACTCAATACAATTAAAAATTAAGGACAACTTTGCAAGTTTGCAAAGCCACCACATCTTTTGAGGTGGAGGAGAGAGAAAAAACATGGGGAGAAAATTATCGTCGAAACTTTATCGTGCCACAGAGGTTGACACGTGCCAGTCTATTGTGTAGAGGGTGATGTAATGTTACGGACGCCATCCCAGAAGGCGACCAACAGCCACCCGAAGGAGTTGCACGGGCCACCTAAAAGGTGTAGGCTCCTCCCACCTGCTCACGCCAGCCAATTTTTTTTATCGAAAGACCAAAAAACCCTTAACCCCACGTAATAATTGCAAAAAAACAGAGATCAAAAAATTAAAAATATCCCTTGACTTTAGGCAATCTTAAAGGCTATGTGATAATTATATTGTACAAAAAATATGAAATCATAAAAAAGAAAAACCCTTTCAGTTATAAGCTGTGTTGTTTTTTCAAGGGTATAAACATAATCTCAAGATGTAATAAAATATGAAAAATACTAACTTACCCCTGAGTGTGTGTTCAATTCTTTAGTTTTTGAAAGGCAAATCAATATTCTAGTGTGGATTGCACTCATTAGAATCCGCAATAAAACAGTTTAGCTTTATATATATATATATATATATATATATATATATATATATATACACACACATGTATGTGTGTATATATATATGTGTGTATGTGTATATGTGTGTATGTGTATATATATATATATATACACATACACACATATATATATACACACATACATGTGTATATATATATATATATATATATATATATATATATATATATATATATATATATATGTATGTATAATTATATCAACGATATTAATTTATTCGGTGAAGATAGAGAAAAACATGTAATTTTTCATTTCTTAACACGACAAGAAGTACACGAAGACTCAAATGAGAAACCAAACAGTTGAATGCAGTGATAATTGAAATTAACTACCCTCACATTTTACACTCTAGAAGAAAAACATTACATCACCGGTGCAAAATGGCAAAAGGAAAGGGGAAGAAGAAGAAGAAGAAGAGAGCAAATACTATTCCAATCACTCACTTTATTGTGGGTATATATCATTAATTTACCCACAAGATGATACCATATTTAATTACTCTGAGCATACATTCGAATCTTGGAAAATATCCCTTAACCCTAGCTCTCTTCGATTCATCACAGTCACATCACTTCACCAGCTCTGAAATCCAATCAATATGTGGCAATTCCAAATCCAATTCACTGATCCCGCTTCTCTTAAGACCCCTAATTTCTTGATCATGATCGTTTTCATCAGCAATCTTTGAATTTCTCAAACTATTCAAGAAATCTGAAACCCCATCAAAATGACTCCTACCATCCATCCTGATAGCCATAGGGGACAGGGACCCCAACATTGGATGCGACGTGGCACCATCTTCTCTGCTCGATCCAAAACCAAAGATGATCCCATTCTCATGACCATTCATTCGTGCCCTGTACACAAGAGGACACGTATATTTGTTCTGAGGCCTGAGTTGCTCAGGTGTGTGGGCAAAAAAGCAAACCTTACGTTGGCAAAAACGTCCTGCATTGCATGCACGTGTTCGGTAACGTGAAGGATGAAGCCAATACTCGAAAACTCCATGAGCAAATTCGCATTCATCACCTTTAAGGCAGTGTCCATTGCGAAATTCTGGGCAAGCAATGGCCGTGTAGGGCACCTCTCTTGGGTCCCGACGTGTCGCCTTCTCGCCGCGGTGGGCGTAGGGGCACTCCGTCCAGTCGTGGCTGCGGGTTCTAGTGCATTTCTTGATCTTGTAAGCATACATTCGGAATTCATCGGTGCTGTAAATTTCATCATCAATGCTATCGTATCGGGCTGGAGTTAATTTCAGCACTGAAATTGGATTCTCACCTGAATTATAAAAATTTCTGAGATGATTTGGATTCACTCCTTTCAACATTTTCTTGATGTTTTAAGGAAATGCTAGTGATTTTACAAACTGCATGCAAGTGCAAGGGCTAGCTTCTAGGGTTTTCGAACCATAAACTATAGATGAAGTAAAATATTTAAGTGAGAGTTCATGAGAAAATAATTAATTAGAAATATGTTTACAAAGTATAGAGAGGCATGTAAGAAAAAAGAGAATTCAAGAGAAAACATCAGACAAAATTAAGTTAGAAGTGGATATTTTTAACTTGAATTTCTTCATACTCTAAATAAACATGATAGCTAATAGGATTGATCTAATTATAAAACCGAGGAAAGAAAATGTGAGGAGAAGAGAAACAAGTAGAAAATCCATATGGATGAAAGAGAGACAGTTAAAGAGATGGGGGTTTCAAATATAGCAATGAAGAAGAGTGAGGAGTAAGGCTGTATTTATAGAGCAATATATATTGAAGTGAACTACTCTTTCTTGAGTTAAAAGCTAACCATCACGAGTTACGCTTGAACTGACCAAATTGGTGACCTGATTACTCACCTTCTGTCAGACAGTTGTTGGCTCGAGCCGATGACCATTTTGCTAGATTCAGTTGAACCACATGTCCTTCTGTTAATTGCTATTTTCTTGCAAGAGGGCCGGCGGGTGTCCTTTTCAGAAAAAATGAAAAATAAAACGGAGAGAAAAGAGAACAGGTTAATTTCAGAATCATTTACATGCACATAAACCCCCTCGAAGAAAGTTTTCTGTGCTTTCGTTGGTATTATACTCGGAATATATAGGGGATTCGAACCTGCACCCTCTAATTCAACCTTTTCATTATCTTGCCATTTTCCTCTTCTCTAATTCAATAATACCAATGTTTAAAATCTAGATAGTATTAATATTAATTTCCCAACAAAATACCAACTGAATTAGCCAGCCAGCCTTCTGCAATAGTTTTAATATTGCAATAAATGAGCCAATATATATTAAAGAAAACCCATTGTGAACAAGTGCAAGAAATAATTAATGCTTCCCGATTGCACCATAAAATTTGTCGAGAATTTAGCACCCCTCCTGAATAATCTGACTGCTGTTTTAAAAACGTAAGCAGAAATGAAAAGGTGCCAAGTGAAATAAGGCAAATTACAATATATTGCATGACTATCCACACGTGTTGTTGAAAAGTAGCAAAGCATCGGAAACTAGCTGGAGATTCTCTAGTACGCGTGTGAAGTATTGGATCCCCATAATGTACCATGTGTCTTGCTTTTGTAAGGGTTTCTTTCTTTCTTGTTTGCTAACCAAAGGACAAATATATTAACCAACTTTTCTCCTCCATGTAATTATTGAAACATGAAAACTCTATATCTAACTCCTTGGTTGAATTAAATTTTAAATTAAATTATATAAAAATTATCTTGATGTAACTTTATTAATCAAACAAGTTCAAAAAATAAAAAAATATATTATGTTAATCTTTATTAACTCACTAAACTCATAACTAGAGTTATCATAAGCTAAATATCATATCGGCAATAGCCCAAGACCAACACTTAATAAAAAAACAAAAACCTCAAAAATAAATAATATATTTGTCAATTATACTTTATAAATTGAAGATTGCCCCCGCTTAATAAGAATCAAAATAACAAATGAAAATTTTCCAAGGCCTTACATACATAAAAAATAAAAATAAAAATATTTTACAATGCTCCATTTTTTAATTTTGCTCAAGGCCTTATCTTAAGCCACCTTTGACCGCGACCTAAATTATGAATTACATTAGGTTAAATCTATTTATATATTTTATTATATGATAAAAAATATCAAAATTGATTTACAATCAACACAATACTTAAAAACAAAACTCAATAAAAATCTAATTAAAAAAAAAGCTCTTACATGCAAGCTTGAGAGGCCTAGGTGATTGAGCCTATTACAAAAAAGTCTACACATGTGAGCATTAGGCAAGCCCGTACATTTCAATTTTTTTTCTTTTTATAAGAGGCACAAAACATGTCGTCCGAACCTTTTTTTTTTTTTTTTAATAACCATACTTTAATGTTTTGTAAATTACAAGCATTGTTTATAAACAAAAATCTATTATGGTGTTAGAACAAAATTTAAAATAAAACATTCAAATAAAGTCACAACATTCATGGTTGAAGGAAAAGATATTAATAAATGTGATAAAATTATATAAAAAATATATTTAAAATCTTAAAAAACATAACTTTTAAATTAATTAATTATTCAAGAGTTTTTTTTCATTTAGACACATATTTATTGGAAAAGATAAAGTTAAAGTTCTCATTAAAACCTATAATATTATTTATGAAAAATAATTAAATTGAATAATATTTTTTATAGAGCATTTAAATTTAAATTCATTAAAAAAAATAAAAGAGAAAAAAATATAAATAAAAAATGTCGAGGGTGCATGGGTATCCTAATCTAGGTTTGTGTTTCTAGATCTTGTTATATTTTTTTCTTTTACTAAGTGGTGAATGGTTCTTTTTTAAATAAATAATTAATAAGCAAATGATTTGTCATTTGTTATCCAAATCCAGCCATCACAAGGGTGCATAAAAAACCAAGAGAAATGTTTTTAATTTGGACATAAAAATCTATTTTCAACTATTTTTAATTTAAAAACACTTAAAAAAAAACACCTTAAAAATCTAAATAAATCCATTTATGGAGTCAAATAACCCATTGAAAATAAAATTCTACTTGAATTGATAAAACATTTCGAGCTAAATCTACCTTCTTAAGCAAGTTGAAAATCAAAAAACATAGTCTAGTGTAACTCCTCTCGTCAAATCAAACTAATGAAAAATAACCTTTTTTTTTTCTGAATCTTAAATTAGTCATGGAGTTTCTTTTTGTGTTACATTTTGATTCTCTTATTTTAATTTTTCTCATCCTTAACAAATTAATCATTAATTTGGATATATACAGCTGCAATTAAAAAAAATTAAGGATGAAAAAAAAAATATTGTTACATTGTTTTACCTAAACGTTTTAGTATTGTATCTAATTACTAGTTTTAAATGTAAATATGGATGGATCACTTTAAGAAAATACTTTTATAATTAAGATTTGAGATTTTAGTTAGAGAATTCAAAGGATGAGGAGGAGGGATAAGAGTTTAGAAGAGGTTCGAGTTCAAAGTTTGTTGAACATTAAAAAGATAAAAATAGAAGAAAAGGAAACACATAACTTTCATGTTAAAAAATACATGGTGGAGTGGCAGATTTGTTGACACGTGCAATGCATACGCCAACCAGTTTTAATTTTTAAATAATATTTTATATTTATAAAAATATAACTAAAAAATTTCTAGCATATTGCCCCTTAACTAGCTTGATTATAACTAAAACAATCATGATGAAAATACGAAAAAGCCTCCAAACATCAATTAAAGAAATGTTGTTCTTTTAAGGATAATTTAGTCATTTTATTATGTTTTTAAAAGTGAGAATTCAAAAAATCTCCTACGTATCAGTTTAATAAATTTTGTTTTTTAAAGTAACTTGATTATTTTATTATGCTTCAAAATTTTAAAAAGATTAAATTGTTTCCAATCAACTTCATAATAATAGTAGACCTTACAAAAGGCTTATATTACCCTAGTAACTAGTTCATTGTTTTTTTTTTTTTTTTTGAAAAGGTAAAATAATTATTATATTATTTCAATGAATAGCGAGTCGATGAACAATGTTTTTCCATCTTCATTTAGATTTTGTTAATACAGGAACTATGTGTGCACTTTATTGTGATTGTTTGTTTAAATTAATATAATTAAGTTTGATAATTTACAAGAGATCATGTAGTTGCTTATTTGACAAATTGTGACAGTTAATTGAAAATGTTGTCCTCGTTAAGATATTCAACCTTGCAGTGGTTCTGTATGTCTGCGTTGTTTTGCTTGGAACAATCAAATATATAAATATAATAGTGATTCTTATACCGTTGACCAAATTTATGGTCAGTAGATGTCGTCTTGGTAAAGTATTAGAAATAGATTGAAGCAAAATCTAATTATGTATCAATTGCAAAGTAAATGTGACATATATATATATATATAGACACACACTCAGACTTTGCACACCACCTATAGAAAAAAGAAAAAGAAAAAGAAAAAGAAAAAGAAAAGGCATTTGAGGTCGTGGCCTAGTGGGGAAAGGGACTTGTTTCCTTTCTCTGCACCCGGGTTCGATCCTTTCTGTTCATACCTGTCACCCCCACGGTGCCTTACATGTCCACTGGGCTTGCAGGATGTTCAGTGGACCTGAAGATTAGTTGTGGTGCGCATAAACTAATTCGGACACCCTGGGTTATATATATATAAAAAAGAAGTAAATCTCTTGAAAATCAAATTTCACATATTATCCAAGGGCACGCTAGAATTGCTTTCTAAAATGAAGTCCTTAAATGGAAAATTAGATAAGGGATTCAAGAGTCCTTATTATTTAAAAAAGGTGTCCAAGTGGTCACTAAACTTAAGTTTTATTTGGCATTATATTTATAAATTGATTTAAATCACTCTTTGGCCTTCAACCTAAAAGATAAATCATAAATACGCATGATTAAATATAATTTCGTACCAAAACTATTTCTAACTCTAAGCCAAAATTTTATTTCTATAAAAGATTAAAACTTTTAGTTTTTAATTCATTAATTTCAGGTCATGCTATCATTAATGTTCAAAACACTTTCTTAGCATCATCCCTAGAAATGTTGAGTTCATAGATCTTGAAAGAGAGAGAAAAATGTTGGATCCTTGTAGAGAAAAAGGTGCTGTTAGATTATCTTAAATATCTAAGAAAATGGGATAGTTCTAATTACAATATTAATCAATCTTTTATGGATGTATTAATGTGAATATAAAAGAATTTGAAGAAAATACATCTCCAAATTAACACCCCAAACTAGCTAGGAAAATTAGCACAAGGATCTCTAGATCGTTGAGAAAAATATAGCATTGAACATGCACACAATTTTAATTTGACTTGTATAGAAAGAGAGGGATCCACCTTCTAGTACCGTGACCAAAAAAAGAATTTGGAAGACAAATTATCGCATGCACGCACACAAGTGGCTGGTTGATAAGTAAGCAGCTTATATACGAAGACAAATTTTTGGCAGCTTACAAAACAAACTCTATTTTGTCGGTGACCGGTAAAGTAATATGATTTGGTAATAAAATGACAAAACCTCCGAACGAACTTATATCATATCATTGTCATCGTTCTAATCTAGTGGTACAAAAATGCATCCATAGAGGTTGAGTTGTTTTTTTTTTTTTTTTTTTAAAAAAGGAATTTGAACTTGAAAATATCATATTACACAAAAAGGCTGTTACCTTATTATTATGATAAAAAATAATTTCATATTTTTTAAAGTTAAGTTTTAAATTTTTTTTAGTAATTTCAAAAATAATTTTCATTTCAGTACACAATATATATAGAAACCAAATGGCCCAATAAACACAACTTCTACCCCTCACCTGCCTTTTGATGTTGGTAGGAGCTAGAACTTGCTGCCACATCTTGTAGTGAAAGCACAACAAAAGAATGGAATCAGCCACAACTTTTTACTGAAAGCATGGGAAACTGAAAGGCAAGTTGGCGTTCTCATTGAATAATATTAATTCACCCCTCGAGGTTTCACACATGCAAACAAGCACACAAAAACAAGAAATCAAAAGCACAAACTCAAGAATCGAAAATTAAAATCAAACAAACAACAAGAATCTAAACAGAATAGCCTGTTATCTGAATAAAACTGTCCATTTTCTTTAAAACAAAGACGCGAAGCAAAGCAAGGTTGCTTTCATGAAATTGGACCTGACAACACACGATGTTCCAGCAAAAATTACCAGAAGCAAATCATCTCCATGAAAATCTAAAATAATACAAAGCATTAACTGAGCTATTTGTTTTACAACAAATCAACCTCAAAATTTACTGGCTCAAAGTATTACCAACACATGATTCTCACACCAGTCCTTTTTAACTCTGACTAGCCATAAACCTCCACAAATCAAGTATGTCATGGGCCTCGTGGCTAGTATAAGCATTTATACTTCAAGTACTAGAAAAACATATCAATTTCAAGCATTTAGCTTCAAAACCTCACATTGAGAACAAAACAACCTCATACGGAAACTAAATCTGAAAATCATCCAGAATCAAAAACACACAAATTGATGTAAACAAGCAGATATTAATGCTCAAAATGGAGATGGCACTAAGATAGGTTCATGACCTAGGGAGTCCACGTGTCCAAACAACCCTTTACAGAAACCAATCAAATCACGAGGACCAAACAATCAATAACTGTACCAGTTCTACTGGTGCCAACCAAACCAGAACACACATCAATTGTTCCCATCAGAACCAGAACACACAACTTGTTAATGCTATGTTGCCACTTGAAAGTTTCTAGGCTACAATTGTTCCCATCAGCACAAATTATTATAACTTAAGAAACAAACTATACTGCTTAATAAATCAACGATACTGCCTTGTCCTAAAATCTAGGAAACAGACAACTGTGCACCAGGAACACCACTAGACATGAATACAATGAAAAAGCACAAGGTTCAAAATTAAAGTTTAAACTGCTTTATTAAACCCTAAGCTTACAAATAAATATCAACTTATGTTTTAACTATGATTAGACCTCCTCTACTGCCAATCCCACACCCCACCCACCCCTAAGAAAAAAAAAACAGCGACAAAGTTGTGAAGACCATGAATAGGCCATTGTTATTTTCTGAACCTCTTATATTACTTAATTTCATGATCAAAGCATTGCCATCAATTTCAATGCTCAAAAAATAACCAGCAAGAATTGCCACTCAAAATTTCCTAGGAAATATAAAACAAAACAAATTTTACCTTTAAGTTTCTAACTGAATGATCCACATTAGTCGATAATAGAATAACAAATAAAAAACTATATATGAAAGGCAGTCCAATTCTGATTTTGAATCTAATCCCATGAAATCAAAATTGATTCTAAGCAATCCTTAACACTTCATTGCAAATGCAGAACAGGGGCAAGGAAATAACCCCAGCAGAAAAGAAAAACCTACAATTTCTTAAACTTCCACCCCCAAAAATAAAGCATGAAGTCTACATAAATGAAAATTAAAGAATAAAAATATTACCAGAAGTATAGCAAGGTATAGAGTGGTGATGATGGCTCAATCGGATTCTCCCACCTTTTGCTACCAAAATTTTAAAGGATTTGTAGATCAGCAAACAAGAAAATCAGATCTGCATCAAATCTGCAGGGAGAGTGGTGGCTTATGCAAGGTTGGAGGAGACGAAGCAGCAAAAAAAATTGAAGGAGAGATGGGTTGCAGTGTTTCGATGTGCTTTGATGGGGAGACTAGTTTTGTCCAAGAATCTCAAAGGTAACAAGCAACCACAATTACATTGTTTGATTTACCTCATGACCCGCTTGTTCACGTGTTAAGCATCTTTGAGTTGGTCAGCTTTATCATGGGGTCCACAAGCATAACCCCAGTTCAATTTTTAAATTAAACATTGATAAGAGGGAGTTTGGGAGAAATCGCACAAGCCACCACCCTCCCAAACACCCTCTTAAGTTGATCAACAAGAACATTATACGAAATAACAGAGACAAAAGGCAAGGTATGCAATTGAGCCCCACAATTAAATGCAAGAACAAATTAATAGACGGGAAAGAAAATTTTATTCCTCCTTGTCCATGCAAAAACACCACGTGTCTCTAGTTTTTCATAGGATCCAAGTCCTGCTTTTGGTATTGTTCGAGAATCATATTACACAAGTTCATCGTACGTGCATCAAGTAGACCATGATTCCACAGTTTGATCATAAATAATCTCCAAGACCTGCCAATCCCATGAGAACAAGTGATTATTTAAAATTGTTGACTCTGAAAGACAGTAAAACATGAGAAAATATCTCCATGTGCTCTAAATACAACATGATCTGCTTGTAAGTACAAATAAGAGCAGAAGCTGAACAGGAAGAAAAGAAACAACTACAGTGGAATATGATGACATTTAAAATTAAAATTAGTAGACGAGTTACCACATCAGAGCCGGGGCTAGGAAAAGGTCGTGTCCATGCAATCTTGTGAAGGCCTCACATGCCCATGGGATATGTCCATCTGCAAGCACCCTGCCAGCATGAAAAGCAAAGAAGTTCAAAACAAGACAATATGCTCCCAACAGCCACAAACTTTATATTTATGTGAAACTCATGCAGCAGGCATTATAGTTAGTTTCGAAACTATAGATATCCATGACAACAATAATTCAATATGATTCTCAGTACAAAGATCTTTATGAGAAACAAAATAAACAATCCAAAGCATGTGTAAAGAGAAGATTACCGCTGCTTCCTCACAAATGAGTTCCATAAGTGCATCATTTGCTTCTCATCTTTAGTCACATCTACAAAATCATCAAGCATCTGCAGCATGATAGAATATTACTGATGGCTTTTTCAATGGTTGCTTGAAGGCATTACAATTATTTCATCATTTTGTACGTTAAACTAATTGCTCCAAAATTGTGCTACATGCAAATGCTATAGTGCAATTACAATTCAATAAGTATCTGTATGTATATTTACTCATTGTACTGTAATTCTCTATCTTATTATTTCATTATTGAGCTAATTTTACCATAACTGTGATATTTACAAATGAAACCTTCTTATCTCAGAGAAAAAAAATTGTTAATGGCCATTTAACTATTTATTTTAAAAAATTATTTTTAAATGATCACGAGTACATAAATATATAAACTTTTTAAATGAATATGAGCAAATAAGTATATATATTTATGAAGTTGTAATCTTATCTTATTATGTTGTTTCGAAGGCACTATAACCATAGCAAGCACACCTATTAGGGACCATCTTATTGATGGCTAACCAAATTATTTTCTTAGCATGCTGACTAAAGCTCCACAATGTGACTACTTAAAAGGGACCGACTTTAGCTCAGAAAATCAATCCAATGGAGAAAGGTAACATGTATAAAGTAAGCACAAACATGATTCAAAATGGCATCATAGAGTAGCAAACTAGAAGAATTAGGCAATGTGATCATTAAACATACCCTTCGGTCTTCAAAATCCGCAACATCATCGTCAACTTCATCCTCACTATCCCGATCTGACATAACTTGCTCAATTTCCATTGACTTAAAAAACAAAAAGAACATCAATTCCAAAAATTTATGTCCACAGAATCCAATTAATTCATAGATTTTTTTTTTGAATGGAGCGTTGAAATTAAATTATAAAAACTAGTCCCATTGGAGTTGGTGAGGGCTTCGAAAGAAAAAAAAAAAACTAATCTGTGAGTTGCAAACAGAGCATCATACACACTTGTGACATTATAAAAACTAGTCCCGTTGGAGTTGGCGAGGGCTTCAAAAGAAAACTAATCTGGGAGTTGCAAACAGAACATCATACACACACTTGTGACAAACTCAAACATGCATGATATTGATATTCATCAACAGGATACAGCAGCAAGCTTCACATTTTTTAAAAAACAAATTAAAAAAAGCTGTCAGATTTTTATGATTCCCTAAGAATCCACCTCTATTTTTAATCATCCGCATCAAGATAAACCACTTCATTTTAATGATTTTATACTACCATGACAATGTATGTCTTAACTGATTTAGAACTAGAAATTTTAAATAAATTCTCCTTCTAATACAAGTGCAGGCCTGGAATCCTCATAGGTGTCACATTCATTAACACACAAATACATGTATATGCAGTATACTCACTCTCACTAAAGTATGGTTTTCCATGACATGCGACCTTCAAATAATAAATGCCAGAAACATGCTTTAAAAAGAAGACTAACAGTGAATTGAACAAAAAATTTCCACATATGACGAGGAAAGGAAATGATAAACTGGAATCATTTATTGAAAGACAGTCATTACTCACCTGAGCTCTATGTGAGTGAAAAAATTGTCGTTTGTGAAGGAGCATACGGCTGCAAAAAAGAAAATATTAAGATTAAACCTATATTCAAGCTTAGAAAAATATTTACCAATCTGAAATTATAAGCTTGAAGCAACAATGAATAAAGTGACTAACTCAGATAAAAAAAAAAGTATTTCACACTGCATATTACTAAACAATAAGCAACGTTAGAGCTGCAACATATAGAACTATTACAACCAGCAACAATACTCCACGTAATTGGAGTTCCAGGCCTTAATAATCTGATAATTATCGCATTTTCGACAAGTTAGTAGGCTACTTCATGGATACATTAACTCAAAAACATTTTAACTTGAGCCTCACAACCTAAAACGTATAGTAGATAAATAGAACATGCAACACTTCATCCTTGTTGACCAGGCCTGACAACTTACAAGTCATGCATTTTTTAATTACCTATAGAATTTTTGTTTTTTAAAAAAGATCAGCTAAAAAAATAGAGATGGATCAAGACCTACTTTCTCATGTCAGACCTTTCAATTGATAATTTTCTAGTCTTTGCGAACTGTAGCATGGCAGGGGGTGCAAGATTATTTCCAGGTACCATTTGAACACATTCAGCATCAGGATATGCTTGTGCTGCAGACCCCGATACCCCTGAAACATAAAATCTGGAAAGATTGTGTTCACCATACTCTGTGCCACACATGCTAGTTGTTGGCAAATCCTTCCCACCTGAGACATCAGAATAATGATTCTCAACTAACAAATATAAAATAAGAAGAGAAGCAAGCAAGCATATGAACCCACTACAAAGAAAACTGATTTGTAAAATTAGGCACCATAATTACATTGCAACGCATTTGATAAATCTGTTGGAAATATCTCATAGTTTCATTACAATAGACCAACCAATTAGTAGGTGCTCCATTAGCTACATCACTCTGACAAGCATGCAAAAAATGCCACTTATTCTTTCATTTACTTCTGAAACCAAAGCCTTGCAGCAGGAAAAAGAAGTTGATAATGAAGTCCTTCAATCAATCAAATAGCTCTGTTTTATTATGCCAACCTTATGCTTTCAAAAATTGTGGTTTAGGCCCAA
Source organism: Populus simonii (assembly GCA_007827005.2). NCBI lineage: Eukaryota > Viridiplantae > Streptophyta > Magnoliopsida > Malpighiales > Salicaceae > Populus > Populus simonii. Next base: position 7,156,762 of record CM017464.2, read on the forward strand.
AGAATAATGCTTTGAGATGTTGTCTTTTATGGAAGAAAGGGATGTGACAATTTTTTAGGTAAAGAAAAACAGAAAACAATTTTTTTCTGCCTGGGCCAGGTGTTGGGAGCTGTCATTTTTATGCATTTCTTGTTCATCATCATTCCCAATCACAAGAAAAAAGACTTGAAAATCTAGTAGATTATGCATCAAACCATTCCCTAAAAATTCCCATAGATTTCGTTACAAGGATGCCATCCATCATACATGGATCATGGGAACAAGTAGAAAGCACATACCACCAATCTTGTCAAGAAGCTCACCGGCTCCCCGTTGCCTACTCAGAGTCTTGTCATGTGCATTCTTTCCTTTTGGAATAAGGTTCTTGGGTCTTTTGCGCTTTGGTTTCTTTGAACTGTGGGTAAACATGGACAAACCCATTTCAGTCCATGGTATTGTAAAATATCAACAAAATTGACAGAAGATGAATAAATTTATTAGTTCAAGCAAGACAAATCCAAGACTTACCAAAAGAAGGTCTGTTGTTTTGGATCAATACCATCTGCAACAGTCTGAATAAAACATATTGGCATATGAATTCCAAGAACAATAAATAGGATATATCTTATACTTTATACTTTGCATGGATGCCAAACATTTTCCCCAAATTGTATATATAGCAGTTCACATAGACCACTTGATTTTTCCCATAACACTTGATTTTTCCCATAGTTTTTTCTTGACCTTGTAAGTATATGGAAGAAATTCAATAATGACAGAATTCTTTTTTTCAATCAGTGCTAAAAGTGATAAACTCAGGAACCCACCTATCATCCAGCAATTCATATAATTCCCAATATTTATGTGCTCATTTAAACAACTACTCTAAAGCTCTCAAGGTAATGTAAACAAAGCAATATGTACATGTGTGTTCTCTTTTAGTTTTAGTGTTTTGTTTAACACGTCATTCTATTAAGCATCACGAGAATCACCTTCCAGCAAATCATAAAATTCCTGATATTTATATGTTTACGAGACACTAAACTAAACAATATTCCAAAGCACACAATAACTGTGAACAAAGCAATGCAGTTTGTCTTGTACTTTTAATTTTGCTGTTAAACAAGCGATATTACCCTTACTTTGTTGTTTTATTTTATTTAACATGGAAAGCGCATCATAGGAGCGAAAAGAACAACTGCATATAGTAAATATTTGTTGACTTTGTAACTTGAATAAATAACATATATAGGAAAAGCAAAAAATCAAATATGAACTGTTGTGATGGCAGAGTGGGAGTAATATTTAAAAATCAAAACACTCTAACCTTGGATCTCCAAATATCAGTTTTCACAGATATATTAACAGCTTGAAATTCTTGAGTTATCTGCAAGACATAAATCAGAAGTCATTGGAGTACAAAATATGTTAAGAAAAACATTCACCCGAGATTCCTGTAGTTTACCAACCCAAAATTCAAAGTCGAAGAGGTCATGTGACGAGGGCAAGTGATATCTCAGACCCTAAGGAGCAAAAAAAAAATATATATATATATGAAACTCAACATAAAAACTCAGCTTGAAGAAAAGACAATTATCATTTTGTTTTCATCACAATGAACAAAAGGATATCAGGAAAACTTCCAACCTTGAAGCTTGCACATTTTACCAAGCAAAATGGGCAGGAAAAGTCTTCAGTTACTGCAAGTTAGACATCCAACACATCATAAAAGACGAGGAAAAGGACCTTGCAGATCATGCTGATAGAAAGAGCCAGAAGCCAAGGAAAAGACTTAAAAGTTGCAGATTCCCATCAATGACAATTGATGAAAATATTCACTATCAAGGGATTGAAAGTTCAAACAACATAATCTGTCTTGTTCAAGATTGAAGAAGTTATAAGTTCTTCCATCTAAATCAAATTGTGAACCCATGTCACATATAAATGCATTATAACAAAAGAAGAAGAAGAAGAAGAAGAAGATTATTATTACCTTCAGTTTTTTGCAACTTATTATTATAATATCTATAGTTGAAAATGACATTTCCCGCCCTCAACCTACATAATACAAGAAGTCAAAATGCTTTATCATACTCATTTAGGAAAACAAAAGAATTCCCAGATCAGGTGCAGAGCAATAAAGAACAGCAATAATAATCGACAAGTGTTTGATCTTGGATGTATAAGAGATTACCGAATAACATGAGACGAAGATGAAGAAGACATGTCACTACATGTGTATGAAGATTTTTCCTTAGCACCAACCTCTTCTGCAGAAATGTTGACTTGCAGCTGTGATGTATTCTTTGGAAAACACAAACAATAAAAATGGCTTACTTCTGTAAGCAAATAAACATCTAGAAGAAGATGTGATAAATGAATTTGATTTTGTCCAACTAGAAGACCTTTGAGAGCAGAACAAACCACAGTTTCAGAATTAAATGGAATTTGAATTAAAACACAGTTGTCCTCGGTCAAACAATTCAACTGCAAGAAGAAACACAAAAGAGCACTCTTAAATTTCCAAATACAAATGTAATCTTATGAAACCCTGATGATCAGACTGCAAAAAACAAATAATTCTCACAGTTAAATTATTCAGGTTATGGTGTTTGGAAGTGTGGTAGAAGTTGCTTTTCAAAGTACTTTTCGCTTGAAAATGCATTAAAATAATGTTTTTTTCATTTTTTAAATTTCATTTTTGATATCAGCACATCAAAACGATCAAAAAACACACAAAAAAAAATATCATTTGAAGCAAAGAAAAAAAAATCACATTTTGATGAAAAGCAAGTTCAACCTCAATGCCAAACGGGCATAAGTAATGTTCCCAGTAATGAGGCTGCTTATGAAGGTGCCAATGTCAGCTTCCAACCATCGCTATTAAATCATACAACAGTATGTATACAGCATTTCTACAGAACAGCATGGGCCATGGAAAATGGCAAGTCTGCAGGTCTATGTCAAACTTCATGAAAGCATGCAGGAATACCAGGAGTGAGCAGAAGCTTCTTTACACAGACAATTTGGCAGAGGACAGAAGTAACACCACGTGGCTTGTCAGAGTGATGTAGTGATCATTAGACCCATGGCTAATTCAGTTCTTTGAATAATGCAATCAAGTCAAAATAATCTCGCTTAACCAATGACATTGTACTTTATGCAATGATTAGCCTACATTGTGAAGGCATTTGTTTACTACGATGAATCAGTTTCTAGCCTCTATGATGGGTATTAATGTGGAGTCAGTTAGCATTTACTGTCCTTATTATAACATCATGGGTTCAAGTAAAAGATGAAAAATAAATAGTTATCCAGAAGCTATCAGTGCTTTACCTTCAAGAAACAAGCATTCATGTCAACAGGAGATGTCACCTCCACTCTTTGTCCCAAACCCAAATTTGGTGACTTCTCCCAGAAATTACATAGCGAGTCTAATGGTATCTTCCCCAATAGACAGCATCCTCCAACATTTTCTGCCATGTACAAGCAAAGTTTAAATATAAAGCTGGATTTGAAAATGCAAATAAACAACCATTAAACAAAAGGAAAAGGCAATTAGAACCCCTTTAATAAGGCCAAATTCACTTGCAACAATGAGTTGTTTGACAAAACATGTTGTCATCACATTGTTTGGTTTATTGCTTCTTTTCTCCATGCAAAATAGAAAACAAAAAATTGAACCTTGAAAACAGCATCTTTAGTAATTTCTTGGCAATGAAAAATTACAAATAGACCAATTACCAGCAAGTACCATAGCATGCATTAGCAACACTTTCCACGTGACATCATATATGAAGTAGTTAAGGAACCAAAGCATATCTCACATGGAAAAATTCCATACCCAAATGACCCTTGGTTAAATCGATTCCATGCATAGAACTTTGGGCCCCAGCTGCCAAAAAATAATAGAGATAATGAGATAAAAAAAAGTTATGTGGCAGATAATCTCAAGTATTAATCAAAACGTATGAATGCATACCAAAGCTGACAAGCAAGACATGCAGTGAGCCAGATTTGACCTCTGATGCTAGCTTATTCATCTCAGGGAGAACGAAATTCGCTTGTACTTGAGTACTACCCTCAACTCCAGCAAAGCCGGTCAAAACACATGGTTGACTAAAGCGATATACTGCAGAATACTTCATTGTGGGATACAAAAAGCAAAGCTAGATCATTAAGAATAGGTAATGACCGCATAATACTATCTCCAATAGCATTAGTATATGTCAATCTGGCTAGGAAAAAGAAACAGATGCATTCTTACCTCTAAAACCCCAATGTTGGATACAAGCCTTGCCAACAAAACATACAAGGGAAATATATATTATGCGATTGTACAACTCCATTTAGTGTCACAAGCATGGAAATCGTCATTTGTATTCTACATGTTCAATCAAAAGAGACATAGTTAGCACCTCAAAACTTGTTTACATCCTCAAAATTTAATCAACAAAAATAAGCCAGCATCCTTAAACAACTATGACCTTGTCCGTATCCTTGAAGTCCCAAACAACCAACTACAGTACATATAAATAAATCCACACACCAATACTCCAAATACAAAAGTTTCAACAAGACTAATTCACTGCTGCTAATCACTCCAAAACTTAAGAACATTAGAATGGAACATCATTACCTTCTTTTATTCTTGGCCTGTATTTTATACAGCAAACATCTTTGCAAAAATGACGGCTACCTCATAAACAAAAGGAAAGAAATATTCAATCAAACACAAAACGAATAACAATTTAAATTTTTTTAAAAAAAACAACGAAGCTAAAATGTAAATTAAATTACATTTCCAATCGAGCGACGCTGAAGAATATTATAAAGCTCAACAGGCTTGCAATAAATCGAAAGACTTTCTTCGGCAGCAATTTCTTCTTCTTCAGTTAAATGCAAAATACCACCACCACGTGCATCTTCACGGCACATCTGATCTATCGTGCTTCGACTATACCTTCCAATAACAATAAAAATTTAGAAACTTCACCGAATAAAAAAATATTTAAAAAAGAAAAATGACGAATTAATTATAACAAACAACATACGAGGAAGTTTCACGAGTGACTAAAGGAATCCCCGGCATTCTTCAGCTACGCTAATTCAACATTTCGTAGTTACAGCAGCTACTACTAAATTTAACATTCGAGCTAGGTTTTGCAAGAGACACAAAAGAAACCTGCAAATTGAGCTGAATAGAAGTTATTAATTTAAAATGGTGGAATATAACTATTGAAAAAACAAATCCAATCCAAACCTGAACAGAGTTTTCTCGTACGATTGAATGGACCGGACAGGATTTTTTTTGTTTAACTTAGAATTGGACGGTGCAGTGAGAGTGAGTTTATGTGAAGAAGACAGGTCAGGGATGGAATCTAGGGAAGAAGAGAAAAACAAGATTTTTATGTGTAAGCGTTTTTTTCGTTTGCAAAGTCCCGTAGTGATTCTTGTATAAAGTGTTTTTTTTTTAATATATTAAAATAATATTTTTTTTAATTTTTTAAAAATATTTTTAATATTAACATATTAAAATAATTTAAAAATATAAAAAAAATAATTCTTCTAAATAATTTAAATTTTTACCCAAAAAAATAATTATTTTAAAATCATAGATGTATTGCGTGTATTTCAACTTTTACCCTAAAACACTAAAAACAATTAGGGTCTTCATTAATAATGAAGTATCTTAATAAATTTTTTAATTAATCTATAACAATTCTATATTGTGATTTATTTGGTTAGGGTGCATTTATTTTCCAAATTGTGATGTCAGCTTTTTTTTTAGGATTTTAAAAGGTGTTTTATTGTTGATATGAACAGTGATTTATTAGTTTATAACTATCATATGTGTGGCTCATTTTTTATTTTTATTTTTAGTTTAACATGGTGTCCGGGCCAGCTTGCGCGTACCTCGACTAATCCCACGGGCCCTGAAGTTAACGATCATATAAACCTCCAATGTCCATCATATGAGCAACCACAGGGCTCGAACCTGAGACCACAGAGGGAGCAAACCTCTTGGTCCCAAGCTCTTACTACTGGGTCACCACCTAGATGGTTTATGTATGGCTCATTTGATTGAATTGTGTGTGGTAATGGTGCAGATAGAGGGTTTGAATGTTGGGGGCGTACTTCCTTTTTGAATTTTAACATGTCATTTGTTTTTTTTTTTTTTAAATAAGAGACAGATAATAAAAAAAAAACAAAAAAATCAAGATTGGTGCACAAGTCTGGCCTCCAAGCCCGCGTGAGCCTGTCTTGTTAGTAATGGGTCAGGAGCTTGCCAGACCTATGCTATTTTTTTCTTTTTTTTCTTTGTTTTTTTTGGCATTTTGAAAAAACAATTACCAAACACACTTACTCTTTAATTTTGACATGATTCTTAAATATTATTATAAATTTTTAGTTGAATTTTAATAAGAAAAAATCAATTATTATGTTTCAAATATAAAAATAATAATATTAATAATAAATTGTTCATGAAAATCGATTGAGATCGGTGTTTCTTTCTATCATACAAAATATAGATATATTATTTTGATATTTTTTATTAACTTGCTTTGACAATCATAAAATGTTTTAAAAAATTATAAACAGTGATTTTAGTTAAAATATTTTGTTAACTAAGACAAACAGGATATATGTTAATAGAAAAATTTATCTTTGTAAAAAAAAATTCAAAACAAATGTGTATTTTGAGATAATGACAATGTCAAAGAATTTTCTTAATCCTATTACATTTAAAAAAATTTAGGTCCCGCAGCAATATAGAGCGAGCATACAAGTTGTTAGAACTCTAAAACATTAGGGTGCATGCATCTCCTTCATTGTTCATATAAATACTTAAGGAGGTGGCTCTTATTTTATTTTTTATTTTGATTTTTCATCCTTTTTTATTTTTATTTTTTATTTTTTAACATTTATTTGATTTTTAATTTGCCCGAATTACAAGTTTAATGAGTTAAGCTGTGAAGTCTGGAGCTGTTCAATATATTATCGTCTCAATATTTAAAAAATATTGTCTTGAAATATTTTTTAAGTTAAACTTTATTTTTTGGATTATAGGTTGGTTACCTAATGATACTAAAAGGCTATAGTGATGCCAATAAGATATCAGATACTAAGGATTTAAAATTCACTAGTGGATACGTCTTTACACTTGATGGAGAAACTATGTCATAGAAACTCTTTAAGCATACATGTATTGCAAGATCCATGAAGGATTCATAATTTATTGTTCTTGATAAAAATCTAGAGTAAGCTGAATTGTTTTAGGATTTCTTAGAGGATATTCCATGTTGGCCACTACCAACACCAACAATTTGTATCAATTGCAACAATTAGTTTACAATTGGAATGAAAAAAAAATAGTATGTATAATAATAAGTCTAGACATGTACGTACGTCATATACATAATACCATTAAATACTTTCTTTTCAATGGAATTATTTCATTAGCTATGTAAAGTCAAAGAAAAATATTATAGATCTGCTAACCAAAGGTTTATTAAGAGAGTTTGTGTATAAGTAATCATACCTAGTTGATTGAATATCTTAATATCTAGGTTCAAATAAAAAACTAAGTCCTATAATGTTCTCAGTAACACTCGAAAGTGGTGCTAGTTGTACCGTGAAAAAAAAAGAATTATACTCTAAATGATTTTTATATCTTGGTATACCAAATGGAGTATAATAGAATACTCTTAATGAAATATCATCTATATAAGTGAGAAATTCGACAATTTCTTTAAAATTTTTAATCACTAAAACATCCATAAAACTAGGAGTTGTTTAGGTCCAAAATTAACACAACTATGAGAACCAAAGGAAACTTTAGGTAAAGAGATATATGAGTACTATTGTCTTGCTTTGTATAAAAAGTTGAATAGTTCAAGACATCATGTTTATTATTTAGCAATCTAAGAAAGGTTAAAAGCTAAATAATACCTCTTCTGAAGTGATGATCTATCAAATCACCATCTCTTTATGAATTCTTTGAGTCTTTATACTGGTCAAACTGTTTCCATTCATAATTGGCTTTATGAAATATGTAATGGGTCATTTTTAAAAATTAAATGTGAGGTCTACTCACATTTGAGGTTAAAACCACTTTGAATTTTGTAATTCAATATGAGTACTTTAATATGAAATATTAACATGTTTTTAAAAACCAAGATGAATGAGAAATTATTCTCAAAAAACCTTTGGATAACAAAATTTATCAAACCAAAATATTTTTATGAATTGGGTTGTGGGCTTGTTGACTAATGAGTTTGAGTTTGAGTTTGGTTAATGAAAAATATTTTGCTATTAAGTTCTTGTTTGAAATAATTTCTTTTAGTTCCTAAAATGTCTTGATACATGAATCAATACATTAATTATATGATAATAATGGGTGTAATTATGAGTAATTCATGAACTACAAACATTCATGAATATTCTTCATGAACTATAAACATTCATGAATATGTTTCATAAAATGAACATTCATTATAATTAATAAATGAATTATGAGAAATTAATGTTTTGGTTCTCAAGTCCTATAAATAGGTGTCTTGGATAGGTGAAAAGTTATATGAAAAAATTCCTAAGTTTTTCTCTTTCTTTGTTGTTGGTTTTTCTTAGATTTTTTCTTCTACTCTGTCTTTTTATTCTAGAGTTTAGGTTTGGTCTTTGTATAGAGATATCGAATATAATTCTTTTGAGTTTGTTGGACCAGCTTATTTATGTGTGTGCCTAAACAAATAGGACTTAATTGTTGGAATCAAGTGAGGCTTGTTGAAGTTAGTCATTTTACACTAAGTGGGAAGCAATAAAACTTTAAAGACAAAGGATTAATCTTTGACAACAACAAAGTTTTAGATTGTATATATTCTAAGGATTTCAACAGGTAATTAGTACTCTAAACTAGTTTTGTTTTAAGTATAATTTCAATATTTGTGTTAGTTTACTTGCTAAGATTATTTTTCCTATATCTTTCGCAATTTATATATATATTTGTTTAGTATGCATGCTAGATTTTTACATTGATTGCAAGATTACCATGTTTTTATATATTTGCATGGTTATGAACTAAACAAATTAATACATCTACTTGTTTAATAATGTAATTATTTTGTGATTATTGGACAAGTATGGGATATAAGTCATATCCCATTGAGTACAATCTAATCTCATATATATACTTACCAAATATATGCTCGAGTGACTTTTTCTTTGCAAGCAAGTAACACAGTTTATTATCCAAATTTAAATTAATTTTAGTTAATTAAACACGTCTAAATAAGATATACCTCTTTCTTTCTTTTTTTCTAAAACAGCCACAAAAATATATCTCAAGAAGCAAAACAGTACTGGCCTTTTTGTGACACTATCCCATTACTTGAGAGATCAGCATTAGCTGTCATTGCTTTGATATCTGATATTCAAAAGAGAGTTTTTGCTAATTATAGATGTCACCATTAAATCCTCCAACTAGCATTATAAAAGCATGGATGATATATAGTGAGGGATATAATTAGCTAACAATTTATGGGGGGTTCTAACTAAGCCTATGGTTGCATTTTGGCTTTTGTACGTAATTTCTTAAATGTTCCATTTCTGTTTTCAATATTAACAAAAAAGTCGACACCGTTTTGCAATGCCGGGGCAGTTTCGGTTTCAAAATCTCCAAAGGATCACATTGTAACACATCAACAAATTCAGGGATGCCATTGCAACTTTAAGGTTTGAGAAACACCCAAGGTTATTCCTCCATGTAAACAGTGGACATCAATAAATCCGGGTTGTGTTTGATTAGATTCTGTCTGTCAAACTAACAACGAAAGAGAGTTAATTGCCCACCGAAACTTGTCTTTTATCTCTCTCTTGATTCCCTTTTTCTCAGTGAAACACGCAATATATGGATAACAAAAATATTAGATACGTAGCCGGGTTTATAGAGTCTGGTTTATAATCCAAATAAAACAGCTACTTAATCAGAAAAGTGACTTTGTTATTGCGTTAAGCATAATTAGGATATAATTAATTAAGATCTAATGGTCGATATTTCATCCGAAAAAATCTCGTAAAATCCCAACCCTTTTAAAGTAACATATAGAATGGATTATTTAAGTGTTTGACTTGGCTGGTTTTTCCTGATGTGATGTGACCTATTCACAGAAAATGACCAGATTTTCCTAATAAAATCGGCAAAAATATAAATAGGATACGTGTTGCCATAGTAAGGGAACCTGGACCTATAAATATAGACTCAGCCTCATTCGACAACCAATGAGTAATTTGCTTCTAGGTTATAATCGCGCATCTCTCTTTAGCCGAAAATGGTAAAAGAGGCAGCAAGAAAGTGCTCCCATTGTGGCCAAAATGGCCATAACTCAAGAACATGTACTAAGGATTGTATCAAATTGTTTGGAGTTAGCATTGAAAAACGTGAACAAACAATTAAAGGAAGTGCTAGCTTGGATAACATAGCAGCCTTAGATGACATTAACGGTGCACATCATGTCGATCCCGGCTATAGTTCCGACGGCGTTATCGGTTCTAAGAGAGGCAGAACAGCGTATACAAGGAAGAAAGGTACATGTGATCCATTTATTACATCTCATCATTCATCTATTTGTTACTAAATGCTAATAACAATCTCGATGTTCACCGCTCCGACAATTCCCGTAATCTGGATGGCAATAGCATATGGGAATACGTACCGAATGCCTTCCAGTCGATCATCATCGATAATAGTTATATGGCATGCGATGAAAATCGCTTGAGGTTTTTTTTCATAAAAGATTTCTATTCTCGCAGTGGTTTATGGTTATGCCATGGGATAATCGCACTTGTTATTGTTTTATTGTATATCTTCTAGGGTTAATGTATTGTCGGGATTCTACTCATTTATGTTGCATCGCCACCGGGTTTTTTTTTATTCTTTCCGTCACCGATCATGTCATGCAGATAACATATATTTTCTATTTATAAAAGAATATCCATAGACAAATGGATGCTAAGTTGTTAGTTTGTTTTATTGATTTTTATTTCATGTTGATATATATCAACCAGATCTGGGCATGGGTGACACGAAATATCTGAAAGATAGATATGGTGTGTGTTTGGTTAAACGTATATCATTTTCAAGGACAATGGATCATGGATTTATTTGAGTGTTTGATTAACCTCTTGTCTCATTTCCAGGCAAGCCATGGACCGAGGAGGAGCATAGAACATTTTTATCTGGCCTAAGCAATCTTGGCAAGGGCGATTGGAGAGGCATTTCGAAGAAATTTGTGATTACTAGGACCCCAAGTCAGGTTGCTAGTCATGCACAGAAGTATTTTCTGAGACAGCAGGCTTCAAATGAGAAGAAGAAACGTAGATCAAGCCTCTTTGACATGACCTTCAAAGGAACTGTATGTCTCTTATAGCATTCACAACAATACATAGCAATTTCTCTTTCCCCGTGATAATTTACTGGACTTTGATGACCTTATTACATCAGGATCTGGCTTCTCATCAGGATGCTCCGAAACTGCCTTTAATTAAGACTTGTGGGAGTTCATCACAGGTAATTCTAGCTTGCTTTTCAAGTTTAGTTGCTCAAAAGTTATTTGTTTGAACAAGTGAAATTAGGTGTAATGGCTTGTTGCAATCAAACAGGCTAGCACCTCTTCAGCTTCACCATTGAGGAAAGCTGGCGAGGATATCCCATCACAAGTGAGTTCCACCTTCAGCAAGCAACTTTATATATCATTAACTGTATAGAACTTACTAATCATGAGTTCTTCTTCATCTTTACAGGCTATCAGCCCATTACACCTCATCAACCAATTTCCTTTGCTTTGCTTGCATAATCCCCAGGTCATGAGTCCTACTGTCGCAGCCGGTACTGGCGTTTCAAACTACAATCCTTGCATGGTAAGAAAAAGTTTGGCTCTTGATACATATTTTTGTGAACTTTGACGGCATTAATTCAAAAAATTTCTCTTCAGAACCGAGCTGCCTCTTTTATTTAAGGTACACAAACATTCATCCTATTATCCCCTGGCCTGCTCCTTTGCATCATTCAGAATTTACCTAGTCTGAAACCCTAAACTTTCTAGTTTACGAGCCAGTATGTTCTTCACATGTTATATGTTTTTTGCATCTAGATAAAAGCAAATATTTCCTGGAATTAGTATATTTATCAGCATTACTTCAATTCTGTAATTACAAAGTACCATTTTCTTTTTTTAAAAAAAATTTCTCCAATAAATAATCCTGATCATCACCTATCTTCTTACAGCAACGAGTCCTTGCCAATGGACGGCGGAGCTTTCCGGCAAGTAAAGCAGCACCCTTTGTCTCCATGATGAACTATCCAAGGGCCTACCATCCTTACATGCTTAACAGCCCTGCAAGCCTGGCTGGTTGCGCACCTTGTATTGCCCATCAACCATCCGGTATCCCTTCACCAAGTTCATTTCCTCAGAGCTTTTCTCCACAAGGTGCTTCAACTTCATTAGCAAAAATGGAAGACCCTCTTGAGCTTAAAATTGGACAACCCCCTAAATCCCCCCAAGGAGCAAATATATCATCCCCAGCATCTGGTGCCATTAGTGTTAAATGAAGAAATTTAGCTTCAAAGTTCCCTGCATTAAGCAGCAGTACGTGGAAGTCTAGAACTAGATTTTATATACTTCAGTTACTGTGCATTAAATAAAGTTTTGAATTATAGATTTTTTTTACAAATTATTTTCCCTTTTTTGCTTTATTATTATTATTATTAACAAGAATTAATTGAGAAAAAATCATTGTTCCTATCCTCACATGTTATTGTTCATTAGAACATTAGAATAGTAAGGTGTTTTTTTTCTTTTCTTTTCATTTTTTTTTATTTTCATTTTTTAACATTGAATTGAATTTATTAAAAATTAAAATTTATTATTTATTTTGGTGTTGTTTAAACAAGATTATTATAGTCTCGGAAAAACATCACAATATTGGATTGATACTTAGTTTTACGGTCGTTTATTTTTTTTTCTATCGTATTATTAAATAAAAATGATATATCATATTATTAAATAAAAAATGATTCTGAAAAAGATGTAATTATTATGAATTGGTCTTCATGATTTATTTTCTATAGAGTTATGTCTTCATGATTTATTTTAATTTATTTTCTATAGAATTATCATGATCTTTGAAAAATATGACAACATTGGGTTGGTGCTTGATTTTTTGAGCATTTTTTTTATCATATTATTAAATAAGAGATTATTCTAGAAAAAAACACAATTATTGAGAATTAAGTTTCATGATTTATTTTAATTTATTTTTTATAGGGTTATTGTTGTCTCATAAAAATATCTCGGTATTGTGTTGGTACTCAGTTTTGCAAGTGTCTACATTTTTATCATTTAATTGAATGAAAATAATTTCAAGAAAAAAAACAAAGTTATTAAACTTAATGGAGTTTATGACCCAGGTTACGGGTTTGGCGGGTTAACCTAAGTTTACCCGGGTTGATCTAATGTGTCACTAACTCAATATTATTTTAAGAAAAGTTGTAGACTTGAAAATATTTTTAAAGTCAAATCATGTTTTAGCAGTCGTTCGAGTTTCTTTTAACCCGTCAAGTCAATCGGATCACATTGGAGCAATCCCATACAGTTTAATTTGAAGCTCGAGTTAGATAAATAGTATGGTCATAGGTTTTAGGTTCGACCCACTGAGTTGGGTTTAATGACACTATCAAAGAATTTCACTTGGTCTAGGCATTATTTTTTTACATGTAAAAAAATCTTGGTCTCACTGTAACGTAACACCGGGAATTATCTTGTCTAATACTAAAAGTCATGTTTGATCTTTCAATATGTGTCATCTCATTCCCATATTTAGGCATATGAAAATGGTTAATTTCTTGCTTTCTAGAGCAAATAAGAGGAGGAAGCTAAAAATTTTGGTTTTTTTCAATAGTGTTTTGCATTATAAAGAACAATGTGATTTTAAGTGTTCCTATAGTGTGGAAAAGTTTAATTTGGTTTCTAAAGTTTTTAATTTTTACATATTTATTGATCCTTATATGATTTTAAATGTTAATGTTTCGATTCTATAACTTTTTTTTATGTTGAGAGAGGAGAAGAAAGTCGTTGGTACATGAAGAGGAGAAAGAGTTTTCAACCGCTATATTCTAACCATATAAAAGCCAATTTTGATGTTAATGGGTTCACTACTAGCAAACGGAATAAAAGCAACAGAAACATTAATGTAATATTTTTTGTTGTTGTTTACCAACTGAAACCATAATGAAAAAATTTTATTGGTAGTTTCAAACAGAAACAACGATGTAATATTTTTTTAGCATTGCTAACATGTCAAATTACTTACATAAATTCCATCGGTAATTTTAAGAGAAATTAAAACCCAACAGTGGTTCTCAACTCATTTTTATATTCTTCTTTCAAAACAAATTACAATAGCCCTCTCATCTCCATAAAAACGTTTGACAGCCCCTCACAAGCTCCATAAATCTAACCATCAGAACCTGTCAACATTAACATAACATACCTTCAAAGGCTCGAGCTTCCCTCCTTTGGTTTCATTTCTTGTCAAGATTTACTCTACCAATTCTGATATTCATTAGGGATGATAATGGCAATAAAGCCCTTGGTTTGTAATAACTCTTGAAGTTACAAGTTTGAACCAACATTTTAATGGTACCTATTTAAAATCTTCCAAAACCTCGAGGCTCTAAATTCAATTATAATTAAGAATGATAATGAGCTGGCTTTTAAATGACATCACTAATAATATTGTTAATGTCCTAGTTCTGACAATCTATTCATCCTTTCTTGACAACGTGGCTATCTATTATCGATGGCTTTTTAAAAGTTCCCATAAACAATGCCATTGATTATGTCTATTTATATCTCATAGGCTTGAAGGCCAAGTTGAGGTCTGAGATAATATTGTTAATGTCCTGGTTCTAACAATCTATTCATCATTCCTTGGCAAAGTGGCTAGTAAATCATGCTTGTTACCTGTAAAATGTCATTTTTTATATATTTAGGGACTCTTCAATAATTAAATTAATATCAGTTCAGAGGGAGATCACTTATACTTTTGAGAAAATGATTGTTTAAGATAGATCTACCATTGTAAAATAGGGAGAAGAAAACTAAACTTGTATGGAGATTATCTTTTTTATATATATAGCCTTTGAGGTCTTTTCCCTTGTTCCAGGGGAAAGGGTTGGCGTATTAGCAAAATATCTCTGTCCTGTCAAGATAAAGAATCTCTTACGAATCAGGATAAGATATCCTTGTCTTGTTAGGAAAAAAATATATCTGGCTCATCATGATAAATATCTTTGACCTACGGTCTTATTGGGGAGCTTGAGATTCTTTTGGAGTTAAAGAAAGCATAGGAGTAGCATTGATGAATATGGTAGATTGTCAGACTCATAGATGTTGGAAAATGGTGAGTCTGGTAGCTCATTAGGCCCGCATGTGTCTGGACTCAGCGCTTGGCTGAGCTTAAAGATAATGAGTTTGACAGCTCACCAACTTATACATGCCTAGACTCAATGATTGATTGAACCCATAGATAATTAGTCTAGCAAGTCAGTAGACCCTTGCATATCTGAGCTTAGTGCTTGTCTATGCCTAGAGATGGTGGTTCATAACCCTCTCTTTAGCCATACTTCTAAAAGACAGTCCTACATAAAAAAAAAAAAACCAATAAATATTGATCCATCACACACCTATAAAACATAAATTCTTTACACAATACACACACAAATACTCTTCAGTGTTGAATTCATGTGGGCTTTGAGTTCTGAGATTTGTTCATGTTCTTTAGTCTTGGAACATATGGTGTAGATTTGGGATTTTAAATTAATTAGTTTTGAAATATCAAGAGATTTGACATTTTGAATTTTTGTTTGTAAATAGACTTTATAAAAAAGATTAGTGGAATCTAATTACTCAATGTTTATGTATTTTATTTGTTATTGGTAAGGAGATAGGCTAGAAATAATATAGTTGGTTGTAGAGTTGGTTCAACTCATCTCTTCTCATAAAAAAAACCATGAAGAAAAAAAAAAGGACGCAATGAATTTATTAAATATTAATGAAAAAAGGTAGATTTTATCATTTGAATTTTTTGAAAAAAAAATTTATGTAAATGGATAAATAGGTGGCGTCTACAAAACGTTTCTAAAAGAAAAGGAACGATAAAATAAAAGGATTTATTTCCTATCTTTTATGGCATTTTACAACAAAAAAGAATTATGTTCCACTTGGGGTAACTTTGTAAACCACGTGATAGTTTTCACCTAGAAAATAATAATAATAACCCCTAAACCAAACCAAAATAAAAGGCAAATAAAAGTAAAATCTGAAACTTGGAGGGTGGCGTCACACTATCAAATATTGCATAGTTAAGCTCAAGGAGAGGGCTGTATCAATCAAAAGAGTGCAAAAAGACTCCTAGATAAATCCAAGGTTTGCCTAAATTGTAACATGCTGGACAAACTTGCAAGAGTCTCTGAAGGATTAAGACATCAATTTTTTTTTATTTTTTTGTATTTTGATATATTGATATTAAAAATAAAAAAATACAAAATCTGAAAAACAAATCATAAAAAATATTTTTAAAAAACTTGTACTCTAATACCAAACATACAAGCAAAGATTGCAGGTGGTCTCTAGGACGCATGAAATCTGCCTCCAGAGATTTCAAATTAACAACGGAAATTGTTCGGCTAATTGAAAATAAATGACAAGAAGTTTGTTTGTGCTTCAAAAACTTGGGGAAGTCCGTGGAAGAAAGAATATAACAGTAACATTTAGTACCTGCATGCCACACATCTTTTGTACAAGCCATTTAACAAATAGAATCAAGACTAGTAACAATAAGGAACTTTGTTGAATTTCTTATGGAACAACTGAGAAAGCACATTTTTGAATAGTTTAAAACGCGGGGTAGCCTGCTGTTCAAGGACAACTGAGAAACCATGCAAACTAGGAAGAGCAGCAGCCAGTGTTCTGGTTAACAGGCTGTCCACGTATCTGCACAGTGGGTGGCCTTGCATTGTTCGCTGCAGGTTGACTTGCCATCCTGTGGAAGTAGAGGAGATTATGAGGAAGGAAACTGCAAAGAAACGTACTTGTTTCTTTGCCACTCAACAAACAACTTTTTCTCTGTGCGTCTTCTCACCTTAAATCTACGTTCTAGTATTTCACAAGTATATATATCACCAATTCATTTAAAAACATACCTGTTCTTGATGTCAGCAGCCATGGCCATAAAGGCTTGCTCCACATTGATGGCATTTTTTGCACTTGTTTCCATGAAGGGAATACCAATTTCATCTGCAAATGCCTTTTGAAAGCCAGATAAACAGTAGGAAAACAAGCATACTTTAGTAATCAGTAGTTCAGAAGCAACTATGGCGATAGATGATAGCAAGGGAGATCAGTTTTACCTTAGCTGTTTCATATGAAACAACTTTGTTGGCAGTGAGGTCGGACTTGTTCCCAACCAGAAGCTTGTTAACATTTTCACTTGCATATCGATCAATTTCATTTAACCATTGCTTAACATTGTTGAAACTCTCTTGGTCTGTCACGTCATAAACTATCTGCGACATGATGCAGCATTAACAAAAACAAATTTAGGGATATAAGAGGTAAAATGCCAAAAATATAAATGTATGCCAAACTCACTATAATGCCATGTGCCCCACGGTAGTAGCTGCTAGTGATTGTCCTGAACCGCTCTTGCCCTGCAGTGTCCCACTGGAAAAGGACACAAGGCAGGCATCACCAGCAAATAGAAGAAAATTTAACATTAACATTGTTGTTATCCATTTTTGGCCATCCACATAAATAATAAATAAAAAAATCAGAAGAAAAAAAATACAAAAACAATTGAAAAAATGTTGGAAGAAAATAAAAAATATATCAACGAGAAGAATATACCAGAACATCTAGGAAATTGTCAAAAACTGATTGAGACTTATACAAGATTAGGAAATTTGAAAGTGTACTTTCGAGGGATTAAGGCTCTATTGGCAAAGAAAAATTCAATTTGAGGAAGGAAATTCAAAATTGGATGTTCAAAAACTCAATTGGAATTTTTTAAGGTCTAATTGAATTTATTGAGGAATTAATTGCAAGAAAAATTGATTTTTTGAAGTTAATTTAAGCATTAATTGGAAGAAATTAGAGTCTTGGGGTTGAATTGCAATTTTTAAGAGTTAATTTAGTCAAATTAGAGCCTTAATTGCATAAATATTGAAGTTTGATGGGCAATTAGGGACATGATAGAAGAAATCCAAAACTAAGAATCAAACTGAAAAAGGCACGTGAATGTAAAGGCTGAAATTGATTAAATCAAGGGCCAAATTGAATAAATTGAAAGTTTGTTGGTCAATTGAGGATCAAAATGCACAAATTCAGAACCAAAGACTAAAATGAAAATAGCGATCAACTTTGGGGCTGGCAATTGATTTTGGCAAGGGTGAAATTGCATAAAATTAAAAGTCTAGAGACAATTACGGATACAATTAAAAGCAATTGGAAGAATAGAGACTCAATTGAAATTTGTCAAATCCCAAATTAAAAACCCTAAATGACGTATCATTCAAACTTAATGAAGAGAAGATGAATGGCCCGTCGTTTGTTAGCTTGCACCTTTGTTTTGCTAATTTTAGCCGATCGAGACACATGAATGTGGAGTTACAGACATCTAAAATGAGCGAGGGTGGATCTAAATGAAAGGTGTGCACCGTTTCTATCAATTTCAAGTGGTCTCAGATGATGATAACGTCAGAATTGCCCCGACAAGGCCTCAAAAGCGGACAACTCAGCCAACACCAACAGAGCAACTATCATGCAAAAACCGATTTGGTTTTTGCGTGTTCATGCACAAAGGCTCCTCAATGGGCTCTTATCAAGGGTTTACAACACTTCTCTCAAGACCAAGAGGTCAGAAATGGATTCAAGACCTCTTAAAACCTAGCAAAACCCTATATATATCCAAAAAAAGTAAAGAGAGGAAAAAGAAAAAAAATAGACAAGGAAGCTAATTTGAGAGGCTAACACAAAATTTTCTCAAGTTTCTTAATCATAGCAAGTTTTTAATCATAGCAAGTTTGTGAGAGGCAAAACTTTCCAAATAAAGAGAGAGAGAGAGAGTAGCTATTCTAGGTATATCATCTGATCCAAAAGCAAGCCTTTGTGGCCTACTTAAGGTGTTTTTTTATTTGTTTTGTTTTATATTAATGTTGACAAGCATAGAAAAGAGGTTTGAAATGTTTAACAAATGATGTTACATTCACCACTTTGTTGTTGTAATATTTATTTAATGAAGTTATTTCGATGTTTTTGATACATTAAAGTTATGTTTAAGTTTGTTTTTAATATACAATATTGTTTTAGTTTTTGTTTAACTCAGGCCATGCATGTTAAAGTAAGAGTGTTTACCCTGGGTTTGTTAGGCTTGTTCATGCACAAAATGGGTTCATAAAACTAATTTTGAATCCATGTTGCATGAACAAATATGTTGTTTTAAGTTGATAGTTTTTTTTATTTGGTATCTCATGTTTGATTTTAATGCTTCGATATTTTTTTGTTAATTTCTTGGTTCAAACATGTTTGTGTATGATATTATAACTTGTTGGGATAAAAACGCGTGCTTTAGAAGCCAAAAATTTCATTTTCTGGGCTTGACAGTGGCTGCCTTTGCTAGAGATTTTCTGGGCATGTTCTTCGTCTTTTTGAAAAGAACATTGTCTTAACCTCTAGATTCGGACCATGTATGATCCATTTCTTTGCACAAACACCTTCGTTATGCATAATTAGTAGATGATCTAGTGTTTATTTGCATCACTAACATGTTTTTGATAGGTTTTAATCCTAGATTATCGGTCCTTGCATGATTTCCAAAAATCGTGATGTTTTAGTGATAATCGAAGTAAATGGATACTAGATTATTGGTCCTTGCATGATTTCCAACATGTATGTGCCTTCATTTTGACCAATTCTGGTCTTTTTGGAACCCATGTTACAGGTTTCATGTTCAATATTCTTGTAGTTTATCTTTGTTGTGTGTTTGATTTGTTTTGTTCAAGAATTTTTTAGTTTTTGTGTTTTTTGGGTGTTTAATTTGTTTTCTTACTTTAGTTTTGTTTTTGGGTTGTTTTCGGATCAAACCAGAATTTTTTGTTCGATTTATGGTTAAATAAAAAATTTCATATCAACCCAATAGGGATTTATAAAAAAAAAAAGCGTCAAAGGGTGTTTGGTTTGCCATCATTTTTTTTAAAGGGTTTTAATACCCGCATGATAACGGGTAGTGGATCAAAGCAATCAAGTCACAAATACAACTAAAATTTGAAAATCAGAGGATCGCAATACTATTCATTATACCAGACGCACGAGGAGTTAAAGACACAAAAAAGTTAGTATAATAGAAACAGGAGACAAACATAAAATAAGTCTCGAACAATTCTCAAAATGATGTTATTGGGAGCTACCCTATTAAAACTTGAGGTGTTAACCGTAATAAGTTTCCCCTGAATACTAAACAAACAATATCTCAGAATATGAAAAGAGCATCTTACAATTTGAAGTTTAATGGTTTTTCCATCTTGCTCCACAGTGCGAATTTTCTGCAGAACAGAAAATCAAATTTATCAGTCGCATTCTCAAATCAAACCAACATTTGCGCAAGTCAATAACTCTCTAGATGCTTACGAAGTCAACTCCAATTGTGCTGATGTAACTTTCCAGATAGGAATCATCCTGCATTGAAAAGATAAAAAAAAGCAAGTTCAACGCATCAAACCTTCACAATCTAATGAGCTTGCAATGACTGCAATCAGCAAAAAGAGAAGACAAGAGGCCAAAAAAATTTAATCTTACAGCAAATCTCAAAAGCAGACATGATTTGCCAACACCAGAATCCCCAATTAGCAAAAGCTTAAACAAATAATCACTGCCACCAAAACAAAATTATTCAATTTAATTATAACCCATATCATAAAACTGAAGCACACACAAAACCCACAAACCAGAACCAATGAATCAACCTTATGACTACAGATCCAATTAACCCCCTAAAATATTTTCACATATCCCAACAAAATCCAATTCTTTATACGAAAAGTTTCAAAAAAAAGTCGAGATCTTTGTAACTTACTATTCAGGTGTCATGGCTGCTAGTAAATTCGACCGGGAATTGAACCGGTCTGGAGAGTAACGAATCTGAAATCTGACAGGCAAAGGTAAAAACTAAGAGAAAGACAGTTATGAGCGACGATAAAAATGGAAAACTAACACGGTTTTTTTTATATATGTATATAAATATATATGGGACCGGCAGCTTGGGGGCTTTAAATAGTTAATATAACATAGGACCAGCCCGAGGTGGCAGACTGATTACTAATATATGGACCGTTCAACTTCAATACTAGAAAGGGAACAACCCGAAACTTAAAAAGCCCAAGAGACATTAAGCACACTTGTGTGATTATGGTATTGTTTGTTTTTATATTTTAAAAAAATTTATATTTTTTATTTTTATTTTAAATTAATAATTTTTTGATATTTTTAAATTATTTTGATGCGTTAATATCAAAAATAATTTTTAAAAAATAAAAAAATTATTTTAATACATTTCTGAGTGAAAAATACTTTGAAAAACAATTACAATTACACTTCTAAACTAGAACTTGGTCGCAGAGTGGCATTACCTTCAACATCTTGAATGCAGAAGAAACCTTGGATAAATTTTAAGAGTCTCGAAGTCATGGCTTCGTATGATTTTTGGCTCAGCTTCATGTTGGCAGAGTAGCATTGTTTTACACATCTTGAATGCAGCTTGAGGGGATGTCAAAAGGAAGAAACTTTAGACAGATTTTGAGCTTTACATGAGTCTCCGAGTCATGGCTTTCAATGATTTTTGGCTCTGCTTCATGTTGGCAGAGTGCAAAACCAGGAACATCCATAGTCATAATTTTTTTGCCTTCAATTTTATTTATTTTTTATTTTTTAAAAAACAAAAGTATGTCCGAACAAAATTGATTCGGCTTTTCTTGAAAAATGTCCAAATTAAGTTAAGAAAAACTAAAAGTTTTGGGGTTTTTGAACCGTACACTTACATTTCAGCGACTGTTACACATTATTGTTGTGGATTATAATAATGATTTTTATTTTATTTTTTCATCAAACTTTATTTTATTTTATTCTAGTATTGTGTTTTCTTTTGACGGTTTTTATCCTTTACATTTTCTTAAGATGTGAAGGTTTTGATAAAACTTTAGAGATTAAATGCTAGTCAATTTAATTATTTATTGTTTTAATTTGAAGCATTAAGTTACGGTTAAAAAATAAGGACTACACTGAGAAATAATAAAAAACTAGGGTGGCTATCTCAAATTCATTTGGAAAAGCTAACTTAGTCCCCATATTTTGTTGTGGCTTTGCTTTAGGTCCTTTTAGTTTTTCATATAAAAATTTATTTTATTTATGTTTTAGTTTGTGGATTGAGAAAAAGAGAAAAAGTCACTGAAAAACAAGAGAGTAGAGTAAAAGTTATCAGTTGATCACGTTTCAACAATAAAAAGAGTTGTTTTTAGTGTTGGTGAGTTTTATTTGACGAGAGGAGTTTTATTAAGCTATTTTTTACTTTTTTTCTTGCTGAAAAAGCCAGATCAAGTTTGAAAAAGCCCTTTTTTTTTATTTATTAAGAAAAATAAACAGTTTGAGTTTTTTAAATAGTGCATGTGCACTATAGCATATCTCACAAATCATCATGGGCTACAATAGTGATTTTTTTTTTCATTTTAAACCAAATATTTTTCTTCATTTCTTCCTTTTATTTTATGTTTATGTGTTTTTTAAGTTGATAGTTTTCTAGTTTTTTGCATTTTCTTGAGATGTAAAGGTTTCAATAAGGTTTTAGAGCTTGATTGTGGGTCAATTTAAATAGGTTTTTTTTTAATTTATAGCATCACGACATAATTAAAAGACTAAGAATCAAACAGAGAAAAAAAACTAGGGTGATCTATCTCAATTTCATGTGGAAAAGTTATCTTTACTCCTTACATTCTGCATTGGCTTCGATTTTGGTCCTTTAATTTTGAAATAATTTTTTATACAAAACTTGATTTTGTTTGTTTTTAGTTTTTGAGTTTAAGAGAAGAGAGAGAAAATTACCAAATAAAGAAGAAAAGAGAGAAAATTATGGTTGACCACATTTCATAACTAAAAAAGTTGTTATTGGTAAGGGTAAAGAAAAAACCAAACAAGTACTGATTAAAATGAGAAAACTAAAAAATAAATTAACTGAAAAAATTGAATTGAAAAAAAAATTCAAATTAACCGATTAAAAATATCATTATCTAAATATATATTTAAAAATTTTCTTTGTTTTTTAAAAAAAAGAGGTTAAAAGCACGCGTATATTTTTTTTACGTTAGAAATAATTTTTGATCCAGTTTATTCACAAAATGTATGGGTTGTACTCTTGGCATAGAAAATTTGATCTTAGGATATTTTTAACAGCAAAACCAAATAATAATGAAGATAGAGTTATTAATATTAGGTTTAAGACAATGATGCATCCATTGAAATTGGGATTCCGAATTCCTTCTACCATCGGGCACCGATCAAACGGTGGAGGGAATTCGGAGATCCCAATTTTGGTGGACTGATCACAATTTTTAGATTTAACAAATTTGGTGAAATTAACTCCAAATTTGGAGGAATCTATTCAACTGCACAAAATGTAGGAGCATGCGGATACATTGCAATAGCATTTAGAACCGGGCATCTTCTTTCATTCTCAATAAAGAAAGCACAAAACTTTAATGAACATCACAAGATTTGCATGCTTGCAAAGGCCCTCGATGATCATGTTCCCAATTGCAAATTAATTAGAAAGAAAGAAAAAAAACCAGCAGGAATTATTTCCATGTCTAGAATATCAAAATCTTCAAAACAAGTAGCTATAGCTAGCTAGGTAATTATCTCAATATAAAAATGTCTGCATACATCGAAAATAATTTTTCATCAGAACATTATTATGCATGCGTACCGAGTTCATCAATTTAGTGTCATAACAAACATTGAAAAATAAATAAAAACTCGAGATGGAAGGAAGTTCAAGAAATAAAATATATTCTAAGAAATATTGCACTGCTAAAGAAAATGAAGATCAGTAGTTTTGATCATTTTTCTGGGACTTTTGTGATGTTTTGTTTGTTTTGGCATGCCCGAATCTCCCTGATCGAGTGGTAGAAACCCTGTTTGCGTACCGTCACTATCAGTATCAATGTCTCCTTCAATTGTCAATCCTTCAATCCTTGCAGCTATGGAATCCATATTTCTAACTCCCACATTTACGTCTGCCAAAAATGTAAGAAGGAATTAAAAATCCAGGAGAGACGAATTCTACGAGCTAGCAAGATTCATCCAATGATATCAATAAGAAGGAACTGATGTCAATCAAACTATAAACTCATTGGCCATACAATTTAATATACAGTCATTTGGATCATGTCTGTCATTCTCTAAACCCTTTTATTACCTGGATTGGAAAAGAACCATAAAACAAGGCCACAAAGAAGCAGCACGAACGGAATAATATGGACAGCATTTTCTGCAAACTTCGCACGTGACTTCTCCTTCATAGCCAATTCCACCATTGGATCATAGGCTGGCAGCTGATTCAATTCCATGGACGATGACATTCTCATCCCTTGAGTTCCCTCATTGGGCGACGAGTGCATATAGTACTGATCAGCCATCCTGTGCTTGAAGTAATCGTCGTCGGCAACCCGGTTCCAGCTTGCTGATCTATGCATTTTTTGTGTTTGTTTGGCAAGAACAATGACAAGAAAAAAAAAAAAAAACCGGAATGAAGAAGAAGGAGAAAGGGTATATATATATGGACAAAAATGGAAGTGTATTTTTTATGATGGTTCTTCGTTAATGAATTCAAGGAAAACGGCTTGGATTTGGGAGAATCTGTTTTTTTGGCTGTCCTCTTTTTCTATGTATGAGGGTTTGTTAAGGTGAATTAGTCTTTGTTAGCTATTATTACAACCTAGTCATTAAATACAAGGAAATGTGTTCAAGGACGGACTTCTTTTTTTGAGAAAATTATCAAATTATCTCATCATTTATTTTTAAGAAAACTATCCAAACTTGTCATCATTACATCTCATCTTAATCTATCATCTAATGAAAATTAAGAGTAGAGAAGGCCAAAGCCCCAACTCTATAAACCCACAAGACCTGGGTGGGTAATAACAGAGAAACATGGAAAAAGGGCAGAAGACCAAACCAGCACGGTTGACTCTAAACCAAAAGAACCAACCTGCTAAAATAAACTATGATCACCAAGACCTAATTAATACATAATCCTGACAACAAGCCAAGTAAAATAGCCATTTCATTTGCTACTTTGTTTCAACCCTGGATTGGTGAAAAAAAGAACACACTGTAGAGAGAGAAGTTGCATCTAGGCCTTGATCTTTAGTTTGTCGATGAAGTTCTTTCCTTCTGCGATGCCATTCTTGCATAGAAAATCCAGGAAATCTCTGAAGCTGCTCTCTTTATAGTTCTTAGGGTGTTGATCATCCACAAGCTCCTCTGCAGTCCCCATTTTCTCATCCATACCCATACTATGTAGGCTAGCGATTGAGATTCTAGTCCTTTCAGAATTCAGTATGGCCCTATGCACAACACTTTTGTACAAGCCATTGCTTAGTACCTGATCAAGATGGTCCCCTATGTGGACCTGAAGAGCACCATGAACTTCCGGGATTAGCTTCCACTTGCCTTCTCTTTTATCTATTACTTCAAGGCCAGCCGTGTTCTGGAGGACAATGCTTAAGCAAGTGTAGTCCGAATGCGGTGGCAATCCTAGTGCGAGTTCAGGGTTTGGGCATGGAGGGTAGCAATTAACTGCCATGGCTTGCATTCCATCCTCCATCTGGTTGCTCAAGTAACTTGGACCCAGCCCAAGGCTCTCATTGATGGCTCCCATTACCTCCAAGGTTAGTTTCCTAACTTCTTTGCAATATTTTCCCATGTTTTCCCTGAAGTACAAAAATTCCTAGATATGAGAAAATCTAGGAATTTGTTAAGAAAAGACAAACAGAGATTCATGCAATTGGACCCCGAATTAATGAGATTCATCAATTATAAGCTGCTTTCCATTTGCATTGTTTTGCTGAGACAATTAATATAATTGGCATATAGTAAATTAAAATGCCAACTTGGGATTGAACTATGTATTTAGTTCAGTACGTGGTATGCAGGGATGGAGTGAATGCAAGTGTACGGCAGTTTTTTTTTTATTTAAAAATATATTAAAATAATATTTTTTAAAAATTATTATTGATATCAATATATTTTGAAAACATAAAAAAAATTAATTTGAAGTAGATGAATAACTACATGTAATATCAAGTTTGAAGCATATTAAATATCAAGTTTTGCCTTTATATATGGCCTTAAGAATGAGAAGAAAAAAACAAGTTAAGATAAAAATAACTACCTATAATGAGGTGGATTTTTTTTCCATAGATGAATCCAGTCAGATAAAGGATGTGCATCATGCTTGAGGAAAACCCTCCAAAACTGGAACTTGTCATCTCCATCGATCTTTGAGGCCCGTCCCATACCTTACTGGCTTCTTTACATCATTAGACATGAACTTCACCTTCTCTTCGGTAGGTAATTTGAAAAAATCCGACGCCACAGAAAGTGCTCCATCCAATATTGATTGGCAAATTCCATGATTGACAATCTGTGTGATCAATATATAAGCAGAAAATAAAATAAAAAATGAATGCTGTCGAGTTCCATAAATTTATGCTGTACGCTTGTTACGCTAGTCCAAGCAATAGAGATCGATATCCCATTACCTGTACATGTTGAACAGCCATTATATATAACTTGAAAAGGCTTGTGTAAAATATTGCGATACTTACTTGAAAGAATCCCACTTGGCGACAAGCATTTCCAATTTCTTTAATGGCATTAGCCCTTTGTGTAGCATCCTGCCTCAACCTAGAAAAATCAATAACAGGCACATTGGCAGTCTCTGGAGTCAAACTCGGACGATTTGAAGATGGAATTACATAACAATCTAGCACGCATGACCAGCTTCTCTCTTGTGCACTGTTGCCAATTGTAAATGAACTTGAGCTATCCTTTTTTTCCATCTCTAAACCTCAACCAAAAAATGTCTCAAAAAAGGCTCAAAATAGTACCAATTAAAATATGAGTAGAAGGATAAGCAGGTAAAATAAAAATTTGACGGTTTTTGGTAGAGTATCTAAGAGTGGGGTTTATAAAGGAGAGTTTTGAGTGTCAAAAGTAAGTTTGTTAGTACTTTGGACACGCAGACCAGTTTCAAGAGTAAAAGCTGCAACGTTTTCCTGCTATTCTGATGTAGACATTATGTCAAAACTGGGAAAAATCATCTGTTCTCTATCCCATCCAGCTATTGATAAAAGCTAGAAAACAAAAATGAACTTTTTGCAGGAAAGTCATGGGAAGTTGTGGATTTATGTAGCCAGTTGATTGAATTGAACTTGCCATGCAACGCACCTTTAAAACCAACTAGGCTAAAGGGGGTCTCTCTGCTGAACATGTGTTAAGCCACAAGCCCACTTGCATTGTCGCCTCCTCAAAACTGCTGGTATTGAGGCCCGTTGTTTTTCAGATGAGGATAGAGCATCCTAATTATGACCAGCTTGATTCAATCACACACATGCAAAGCCTGTTTAATATATCTTTCTTGCAAGCAGCCAGGCCCTAGCTCTATGGCTGCGTCATGAATATTATAACCAGAAATTGAGTATAGCCATAAGATTTTATTAATTATTTATCTGGATACCCAGGAAAAGTTTGTTTTGAGCCAACAAATTTTGAAAGACACCATCCATTTTTTCCCACATCATGATCATGAAAAAGACTATAGTACTTAAAAAGCATTAATCGTATTCAGTGAACAATTCGTGTACTATTCCTAGAGACTGGAAAATTCTATCAGCATGTGTGTATATGACTGATGTCCAGAATTGACCCAGTGCATGTTGTCTTCAGACGGATTTATATATTTCGTTTTGATTATTTCCTCCATATTCTTGAAAATAAGGGTTACACTGGTATGCGTATAGTACTGTGCATATTCGCATGCAAGAACGTGCATCTAAACCATTCGGATGTGTTGAAAAGCTGCCGCCTTTAACTTTCATGTAATTTCTTTTGGCTTTATAACGTTGGTCCAACGGTTTGGTGCATCGTCGCCATTCCCTAAAATAATCCAAAGTGCAAATCCTAATCAGCTCCCATCTCCTGTTCTTCAAGCAATCATTCCAATGTGTTATTTGATTTGCTAGTGTGGACATGGGAAATCAGTAAAATTGCTCAAGTCAAAAACTAAGAATTTGGAGTTGGAAGGGGGTTCAACTTCCTCATAGCAGGCAAGCCTTTTCTTCTCACCCACCTCACCAACTATAAAGAAAATGAATAGAACTTGCGACACAATAAAGGACGATGGTTCGACCACCCACGTCGGCTGATAAACTATATATACTGACCATATCTTGCCCCAATCCATCCACCACGTGACAAAAATGTTAAATTAGTGGATGTTGTGGAGGTTAAACTACACATGTAGTCCCTCAATTCTTACATTTCAGTCATTTTAACCCCTCCACTACGAATTTCAGCTCAGCAACCCTTATATATACTTTCCATTTGTGTTTTTTCATGTCCTCATTTTCACTTAATTATAAGTATATCTGTGGAAACACATGACATCCATATAATGACCATAATTTGTATGAAGGACTGAAACAACAATGAATTGAAAGTATAAGGGTTAGTGTGCCTAAAACTTTATTAAAGGGATTAAGATGACCAAAATAAAAAACATGGGATCGGACCACCTAAAAAAGTAATTTACCCTGTTTTTGATAGGTGGAGACCGCACCACAATTTCAATCAAGCTTGAGCACCGCAATCCCAATATTCACTTCGGACCGATGCTTTAATATGATTTAGATGAAGGGAAATGCTCCTTTCATGATGAATTGATGTTCGAAACAAGAATGTCTTTTGACAATTTTTTTTAGTCTTGAATCCCTTAAATTTGTAGTAGATATATCTATTGAAAAGATAATATTGATTTAAGGGTGGATAGTGAAGTTTATTCCTTCTCGATTTTTCAAACAAACCATGTTGTATAAAATAAACTCAAAAAAAAAAAAAAAAAAACACGAAACAAACACAAGTATCGCAAATTTGAAGTTAGGTCATCTAATCTTAATCAACCTTCACATATATATATACAAGCTGTGCCTAATTATCTTCTTCTCGTGTTCGCCTTCACTATTCACATATCAATGGCTAAGCTGGTTTTGGTCTATTCTCTGGTTGTTCTTGGCCTAGCATTAACAAGCAATGCAGCAACTTACATGGTAGGTGATAACTCTGGCTGGGACATAAGTACTGGCCTTGATACATGGGCACAGAGCAAGACATTTGTCGTTGGGGATCTTCTATGTAAGTACTTTTACGTTATGGTCATAATTTAATGTTTCAATCACTAGAAAAAAAAAATTGAATGGCAACAGGACTGATCTCTCTCTCTCTCTCTCTCTCTCTCTCTCTCTCTCTCTCTCTCCTGTCAATCGTTGTAGTGTTTCAATACTCATCATCCCACAGTCTTGAGGAGGTGAAGAAAGAAGATTTCGACAGCTGCAACACCACTAATGTTGCAAGAACATTCACAAATGGGAACACAACCGTGCCTTTGACAGAACCTGGGACGAGATACTTTGTTTGTGGTAACCAGTTACATTGTCTAGGAGGAATGAAGCTTCAGGTAAATGTAGAAGACAATCAAGCAAATCCACCGATTGGGGCGCCACAAGCACAGCCAGCAGGGGGTACTCTTACACAACCTTCTTCTAAGAGCAACAATCCTGCCTCTGTTATTCCAACTTCAGCGGGGTCTGTCTATGGGGGAAGGGATTGTATTGTGATGGCTTTTCTTGGTTTTGTGGCTACCATGTTCTGGGTGGTGCAAGTTTGATTAGTAAATGTTTGTAATTTTATTTATTTATTTATTTATTTATTATTATTATTTTATTAATGTGAGTGTTTGGGTTAGCTTATGCATACTTTGACTAATCTTATGAACCTTAAATTTAACGACCATGTAAGTCTTCAGTAGCTCTAAAGGGACTCGGTTTTATAACTATCCTATGAACAAACTCAAGACCCAACTAGTTAAATTACCTCTCATAATTATTTTTATTATTTTTTTATTTTTCATGTACGGTGAGGTTGGTTTTATTTTTTTATTTTGACAAGTTTTTTTTGGTCGTTCCATGTTAGCCAAGTTTTAGGAGGTTAGCTAGCAATTTCAATACAATATCTGTATCAAATACGAGCAAAGTTTTAGGAATCCTTGTATATGTTTTCACACATGCATTACAGAATGGATGACCAATTCTCTCCAACCTTTTTTTTCTTTTCTAATTTGGTATTGGAGAACCTGAAATGGCCTCGCCCTCAAGCCTCTAGCCTTACTCCGAATCCTGTATTTCCAAATGCCTTTCCTTCTACTCTAACTCATGCTCAAGATTCTCTCTATCAAAATGACCCTTGGAAATTTTCTGATCTGGAAGACTCAATTCACTCCCGTTCGTAATTGCTATAGATTGAATGGCACACTAACGGCACCATTCCAGTACCACCAAAGCATATTTTCAATTCTGAAATCAATTCCCTTTGATGAAAATCCAGAATACAACAAATGGTTTCAGAGAGATCAACTGCTCCTTGGCTGGATCGTCTCCTCACTCTCAGAGGAAGTCATTCCTTACGTAGTAGGGTTGGATAATTCTTATGATGTATGGCAAGCTCTTCTTCATGCTTTTGGTTCGGGTTCCAGTGCTAGACAAGTGCAAATCCACCTAGCTCTGCAAGAGCTCGCCTTTGCAGACAAAATTATGGCTCAGTTTCTCAAGGAAGCTAAATTGATCTCTAATGAATTAGCAGCTGCTGGAACTCCTCTTGGTAAGGCTGAATTTAATGCAAATATATTCAGATTACTTCCCACTGAATATCATCCCATTATTGCTGATGTCTCTGCAAGAAACGATCGCCTCTCTTTCCATGAGCTGTTAGGGAAATTAATTGCGCATGAAATATTACTTCAGAGTTCCAGACGCTTGATCACTGCTACTGCAAACATTACAAGTCACTAAACCTTTCATTATATCAATAATGGTAACAATAAGAGGAAAAACAACTCCTCTAATCAGCAGCAAGGACAAAGAGGAAACAGGAGGTTCTTTAAAACACCATGTCAAAAATGTGGTTTGCGAAACCACTCTGCAAAGTGGTGTCGAAATCTTTATGAGAAGAACACTGGCACACCAACTACAAATATGATTGTCAAACAGTCCAGCAAGCCTTTCAGACTGGTTCCCAGACACTGCTACATATCACCGCATGGCTCCAGACTTGGCTACCCTGAAAATTTCTGAAGAGTACAAAGGTAAAGACAAGATTCTAGTTGGTAATGGAAATGGCTTATCAATTAAACATGTTGGACAGGCTAGCTTAAATTCCAATTCTCAGAAGTTCAAACTTAATCGTATTCTACACGTCCCTCGTATGCAAATACAATCACTATCTGTCAATAAATTTACAAAAGATAATAATTGTTTCTTTCAATTCCATTCTAACCATTTGGTTGTGGAGGACGAGAAACACAGAAACCTTTGCTCCAAGGGCCGACTGAAGATGGACTATACAGACTTTCTGGGGTTGCCTTGCAGTCACTACGCCAAGGAGCACAAGCATTCATCAGTGAAAAAGTCAGCGTGGAGGATTGGCATGCACACTTGGGACATCTTCATTATCCTTTTGTGGTTTCAGTTATTAATAATTTTCAATTGCCTGTTCTTCCCCTTCAATAAAAGAACTTGAACCAAGATGTTCTTCTTGTTACTTATGGAAGTTAACTGGAGTCACTTTGCCTAGATTCTATTACAAAGGTACGTAGCTTTTGGTTACTGTTTAGAAACAGAAGAGATGAAGACAATAATAAAAAAAAAAAGACATAAAAATAGTTGAAAAGTTATAAGAATGGCTGTAAGCAATTTCATTGGAAAATCCAAGTTGAAGTATGATGGCATCTAAGAATTGATCCTGGGTGAAGAAGTTATAAATAAGATGCATGTGAAATCTCAACTTTTGGTGATGCCTTAAACCTCGAGACAAGAGGCAGAAGATTTGATGGAAACTTAAACAGGGGTAATGCCCATATATCATCATTACACTCAATTTTAATAGATGACAACTGAATTATAATGGTGTTAAAGTTATTCATTTGCTGTGTGATGGACATTCCTTTTATAATTTTCATATTGAACAATTTCTTTATCAGATACACCTTGTTGTCTTTGATGGCTTTTCATACAAACTGGATAGAGCTACCATTAGATCTACAGTTGTCTCTTCTTTAATGATATTTTTTGCTGTTTTTTTTTAAGTCAGTCAAGATTTAGAAGTAGAAGCAAGTTAAAGACTAGGAAGCAAGGTGTCTATCAAAATTGTGGCAAGTTCTATCATTTCATAAGAAACTGCATATTGAAGAGGTAATTTTATAAATGTTGTTGCTATTGAAGAGGTACATGAAGACTTGATTCTTGTTGTTTACAGTTTATTAGTTGATTGGGCTCTTGACTCAGATGCTTCGTTCCATACTTCTCCACCCCAATGAATCTTGTAGAATTGTGCTGTCGATGATTATGGTGTGGTGTACCTAACTGATAGAGAAACATTGAATAATGTGGGCGTTAAAGATGCAAAAATCAAAATTTTGAATTGTTCTATATGATATTTGTAAGTGGTGGGGCATGTTCCATAACTTCAAATGGACTCCATCTATGTAAAATCAGTAACGATAATTATTAATATTACTAGGCTAGATCAAGTTTTTTTAACACAAAACCAAAAACTAGAAGGCCAAAAAAATATCCAAGAAATGTGGATTCAAAAATATTTAATATGATAACTTATTGAATTTTTCGAGTTTTGAAAAAGTAATAACCCTTTAAAAAAAGCAAATTAAAACTAATTAATCCGATAGAAATCAAAACAAAACATATAATAAGAACTAATTCATAATATTTTTAAAAAATTATTAAGACAATAATATATCGGATCAAACTTTATTCATGATTTAATTTGCTAAACTTGCGACTTGGGTTAAACAATGTAATTTTTTACCTATATATCATTAAAAAAATAGAGAATTTTTTTTAAAAAAATTAAAAGATAAAATTGAAAGAAACAATTAAATAGGAAAAAAAAAAAGCATCAACATATTGGATCGACCTGAATTTCATGATTTAATTTGTCAAACTTGCGATCTAGATCATAAAATTCATTAAGTTTAGTAATTTTTTTAAATTTGTTTTTCAGCTAAAGATATGATAACAAAAATAGTGGAATTGTTCTTTTAAAAAGTTAAAGGATGTAATTGGAAGGAAAAAAAATAAAAAAAAGTTTAGGCATATGGGCCTTGTCTAAGTGACCCAATGTGTATGGACCTTAAAAAAAGCCCAAACATGTAGGCCTCTAGCCCAGACCCATGAACCTGAGCCTTTTTATCTTTTTTTTTTTTTTTAAAAAGACAAACAACATGTCATTCAAACTTTTTTCTTTTAAAAATAATACAACTGGCATGTTGTTTACTCCTACTCAGATTTGGACCATTAGTGGTGGCCTAAAAATCATGTGCTGATTTTTTAGGTCAAAAACCTAATTTTTATCTATTTTTACCTAAAACATCTAAATAACACCCATGTAACATAAAAATAATAATTTATCAAGCTAAAAAAATTAAAAAATAATACAATAACACATATAAAATCAGGTAAGGATTTTCTTTCTCGGCTTTGATCCTTTTTTTTTCTAGACAATATTAAGATTGAAAATAGCTATTATTAACCTTTTTTTGTCAAATAAAACTCTTTGACACCAAAATCAACCTTTTTAGTTACCGGAATCAATGGAAACCAACAAATCCCTTTTTTCTTGATGAAATCTAGTGATTTTCTCTTCTTTTTTTCAAACTCAAGAACTAAAAAATAAAAAAATAAACTTTTGGATCAAAAATAATTTTTTAAAAACTTAAGGAATTTGAAAGTTAAGAAGAGAAAGTAGGAGGATACACATAAAATATCGAATTAAAATTTAGATTTTAAATTGGTAATGAAATTTCTCTATAGTTTACACTAATTTATACCTTGGTCACCTATGTTTTAATTTGCTCAAAACTTAATAAATTATATCTCGATTTGGGTATAGAAGTACGCAATAAAAAAGAATTGAAGAAAAAAAAAAACTAAAGTAAATGTCCTATAGTATATGTTATAATAATAATAATAATAATAATAATAATAATAATAATTGTATTTGTCAGAGATGGGTTAATCGGGGGGCTAGGACTAGGATGCACATCCTCTCTTGAAAGAAGAAGAGACAGCTAGAGGCCTGTAGTTGACAATCGTCAATATATACATGTACTTGAGGTATGGGCATGTTTTTGACAGGGCTAATACCAACCCATCTTCGACATAAATGACTCCTCCCTTACAATCTTAAAGGGGCCCTTTTCTCTTTGAGATCTAAACTGAACAGTCACAATACCATGAAACCGGAAATGTTGACCTTTTTCTGTTATGAAGATCGACGGCGACTACCGTCCAAAGACGGGATCTAGAGGCCTTGAGTTAGACAGAATGAACAATGCTGTTCCAATAATGTTGACAGGGCTTCGACACCAATGTTGAATGTCAAACTAAATAATTGCTGCCATGGTTTGGAAAATTTACCTTCATCAGTAGTGTTTGTCAATGACCCTGTACGTAGAATCCAGCCAGAAATTAAAGGGGCGGAGTGTCAAACGTGCATAAATAAACTAAGATGGGAATGAATTATATAGGAATTGATGTCTAATCTTTGATTTGAAAAATATTTTATCTTAAAATATTTTATATGTAAATAATTTTTAATATTGGAGGTGATGTTATAATAGTAATTGTAACCATGACACCGGTGAGATGACTATGATTGTAATAGTGAAGGAGAAATGATGGTGGAAAAGTGATATTTGTCATGAAAAAAGTGATGGTGATGGTGGTGAAAAAAAGAAAACAGTGATATAGAAATGATGGTAAAGAAAGTGGTGGTGAGGTAATCATAATAGTAGTAGTTATGAAATAACGGTAATGGTAATATAAAAGATGATGGTAAGATGATTGTGGTTATAAGATGAAGATTGTAATTAAAATAATTAAATAATTGGATTACTATTAGTAAAATATTTTATAAAATTTTATGAGGTATAATACTTTTCAGTAAATAAACTAAATTTAAAGATTAATTATAAAATATTTTATATTGACTATTTTTTTTATAAGTAAAATATTTTCCGCCAGACAGAGGTACCTTTGGACACATCTCTAACAGGGGGGGGAATGCTTTATCCGATCAAATGATGTTAGCACCAAATTAATCATGTTTTAAACGCAACCTAAATAAAACAATGATTGAACTGACCGACTAATAACCTAAGAATAGAAAAGGTAAACAAGACAAGAGCTTAACCATCTCAATTAAATGGGAGGGTGCATCTCTTTATATTATCTGGTCAAAGATTACATTAACTGGCTAATTAAAATGGTTTGTTTTGTAATGGAAAAAATATATTTTCCATTCTTCAATTTCTGTATAACTAGAGTGTGAGCACGGTTCATTGGGGAATCTTATTACGACCTTATAATTGCCAAATATTTCAAGGAAACTTTGTTTATTCTCCGTACATTTTCCTTGTTATTTCATTATATTCATCCTGATAATAATTCTTCTGCAAAACTTCCTATAAAATGACATCATCAGTGATGGTATAGGACGACCAAGAATTTAATGGAAAGCGATTTTATAATTATAGTCCTGAAATATATATTTGGAAAACATTATATAATCCCATGGCTTTGACTTTGTAAAAAAAAACAAAATTCTTGACCTTTTCCTCACTGCTCTTGTTAATTAATGGAAAGTTTCACATGCATGTCTGCAATAATGAATTCTTTTCTAATTGAAACCCAGGTGATATCCATGGATTTTGCTCACCTGTCATGAGTGGATTTTTGCCCAGATTTCCCCAAATTAAGGCCAATAGTAGTCTTGCTGTACCCTTTGAACAATATTGTATATCTTTCCAAGGTACGTACTTCTCTTAAGATAAGCAATAAATATCCGTGCCTATATATGCTGGATCGATGCTTTAAGTCAAATATATATTTTGATAATTTTAGTTTCTCTTAGTATATGTTAATTAATCAATCAAATTACTTGGGCCCTCAGTTGTAAGAACTCATGTTCATTCAATCCACACATCTCTCTCCTTTTCAGGAGAATTGCATGTATCCTTCTTGTACTGAGACCTGCTTCCATTTCAAGATCTCTTTCCACACACCTTTCCATGTTTCTTCTCCGAAACTAATATCTTACCTAAACAGCTAAACTCATTGGTTACTTACCATGTATATATATATGTTTGGTCCCACAAGAAAGACCCATCAATGTTCTTACTCAAAAGTAACTTTCTTTCCCAGCCAATTAAACTACTGCCGTACAAAATCGAACAAAACCCTTGGAGGTCATAAAATTCAATATGAATCTTGGACATGTGATGCGTAGTTTCGTACTGTTGAAAGGAATTGTGCTGTCTCTGTTTAACTCGTTTTCTCCCTTACTTTTTTTCTTTTCCACTCTGGCCGTCCTAACTCGTCAGAGTGTTCATATCAGGTGCGTACAGTCGGACTAGAAAGAGCATGGCCTCTCCCTTCCTCCTTGGGAGGAGAAACTCCAGTTATCCGGCCGTCGCTCAATATTCCATCTATTTTTTCCTTACCTTCATTTCTCCGCCCTTGACATAACCACAGATACACATACAACGAATATTTGTAGAAAATCGTTGCCTATGAATATTAAAAATATTGCACAACACTTTGAAATAAATGTTACAATACAGGCATGTATACGTATGACACTAAAAAATTGTTGAAAAAGTTCAATCAAATAATATTGCAATCCTATATATTGAATTACATCAACCATATTAAATATTTTTTTTTCTCTAGCCATGCTACAGAAACCATATTATATATATATATATATATATATATATATATATATATATATATATATAACCATATTTTAATTAGTCGGGCCAAAAGGCATATTGGTAGAAGACGGCTTCTTGTTTATTTTTCGAACTGGTTAAGTTTTGTTTTTTAAAATAAAACTATAAAAGCATTTTAGAAGCCATCAAGGAATTGCTAAAGTTGTTTTTTTTTTATTGCATCAATATATATATATATATACAAGATTCCGTGAGTGAAGAAAACTCCCCAACCTATCATTTGCCATGCCCATGTTCCAGTTTCTTGTCCTTTAGTGAATGCACATCACAGGGAAAATATTAAATGTGTAACCAAACAAATTAAAAGGGATGAAAATGGAAACATGCCTGATCAAGTTGTGCTTCAAGCCGCCAACAACGTGAAAGAATCAAGCTAAACATATGCTACTAGCATTTTTTAATGTTTACTTTGTAAGAAGTTCTGATTATTGGCTGCCGACGAGCCCTATGTTTTTGAATGGAATATGATAGAAAAATATATTAGGTTACTTTTTAAATCATAAACTTCAAAATTTTATCATTAACCACGTGCATGTGGATTAATATATAGGTTTAACTAGTTTTTTTCCAGGCATAGATAATTATTTGAAATTTGTATTAAACTTAGTCTAAGTAATAAGTCTCGGAACATTTTGATTTGACTTCTTGTATAATTTAGATTTAATATTAAACAGCGTGAGAGTTATTTTATTATAACCCCTTCAACTTGATCGATCCAAAAATAACCCAATCGGTCGATAAAAAAATTCTAAGGATAAAATTAAGATAAAAATAGAAAGAGATTGACATAAAAAAAACCTTATGAATCAATTTCTTATCTAACTTGGGTTTAAAATTAAATCCTGTGGAAATTACCCTAATATAACCTAGTCAACTTGATCGGTTTAGAGGCAACCCGCCCTACGGGTAAAAAAAAAAAGTCTAATTATGAAACGGAGAAAAAAAATGAAATTTATAGGGAAAAAAACCTATCAACCTAATTCTTTGTTTAACCTGAATTTAAAATTAAATCATATTGGGGTTGCTCTTGATATGATCTAATTGATTTGGCTAGTCCAAAATCAACCCTAACGATTGTTAAAAAAAAATCTGATGATATATGAAATTGAAAATAAAATAATGAGATTAAAATTAAAAAAAATAGGAGAAATGAAAAAAAATGAAGTGGATGAATTGAAAAAGAAATAATTTTTTTTTATTGTTTATATGAATAATGAAGTTCCATAAAAATTCTCAAAATTCTAAGTTGTTTTAGTATAGAAAAAAACTGATAAAGAATCCTATCATTTACATTGACTCGCTATAATATTATACAACAAATTGATACGTTTTAAAATGGTTCACTCCTCACGTTTCATTAAAATTTGAGTTTTTTGAGATCCCAAATTAAACAATGCACTTAACAATTAAAATTAACTTCAAAGATAAATAAAAGAAAGCGTATAAAACACAAAAAGATAGTCATGGTAAAATATATTTATTTATGTGCATCTATTTTTTTTCTTATAAAAAATAATTTTTTTTATTTTTATTTTTAATTAGCATTCAATATATACACATTTTATGATTTATCAATTTATATACTTTTCAGTTTATTTTATTAAATATAAATATATTTTTTTTATTCTTCAATTGTAAAATTTTACGATAACATCATAATGACGACGATGTCTTCTTTTCTTGAATCAAAGATTAATTTGGAATCTTATTGGCCATGTGGGTACAGTCGCCAATATATCGCTATAAATATTTCATGCCATATTATATAATAGATACACACAAACAAACAAAGTTGATACAATTATTTCTTGAGATAAACCTTGTAATTAATTTCATAAATGATCTCTGATGTAATATTTTTAGTAATTGTTTTCAGAGAAAAGTTAACAGATGCACTTAATTATCACAGTCATTAAGGGCTAGTCAATTGGTATTAGTATTGCTTAAATGCTGTAATAATTAACGGATTGAATTTAAAATTTTTAATGTAATCACGATTGTTTTGTGATGTGATTAAATAAAAAGTTTAAAACTCAAAATCAACTAATCATTATCACATTTAAATATTAATTAACCATCCAAAACTAACAATGGGCCAATAAGTAATCTCTTAATGAGTATCTTAATTAAAATAAAATACTAGTTAACGAAATCCTTATATTAAAAGTATTGACTCATTGTTTATTTTCTATATATCATTTATCATGTAGGGTTAATCTCATAATTAAATGTATTGGTGTCTAAAAACCGAATGGAAAGAAACTTGATTAATTTAATACAAGAAAGTTGATGTTTAAGCGATTAACTTTACTTGTTACACTCGTTACCATTCCGATATCTATAACCAGATTGAGGTGTAAAACCATAGAAGCCCATTTTGTCAAACAACCCCGAATTGTTTGCACAGATTTTTCAAAACGATCACATCAAGATATGTTCGTCGTCCTATCTCTAATTTAAAAATCTCTATATGGAGACAAAAGAATTAAATTATGTTGAAAAATTCAAAATCATAAATAAATAATTGCATTCTTTAGCTGTCAAAGCCGGGGACCTTGACCAAAACCTCTCCTCAAAGTGTATAAGAAGGTTATATAACAAGCATCATCAAATAATGAAGTAAACATTGAGAGGAAGGGAAATGGAGTTGGATAGGTTGAGTGCTAGTTCAAAAGACGTTGAAGAAGATGATGACATCCTGCTCCCAGGGTTTCGATTCCATCCAACCGATGAAGAACTTGTAGGATTTTATCTTAAAAAGAAAGTAGAGAAGAAGCCTATCAGGATTGACCTCATCAAACACGTTGATGTCTACAAATATGAGCCATGGGATCTTCCAAGTATGCATGCTCTTGCACTATTGCTCCTTTGTTCATCGATTCAAATATATATTATAATGTTAATATATGTAGTTATAACTATGTGCATGAAATACAAAAATGTTATCTAAACACCTTCAAAGTAATTAGTAGAACTATAATTTGCTTTTTTTATCACAGAGATTTACATAAAATCTACTATATAAAACTAGGACGAATTATAAGGGAAAAAAATTTCTTTAATTAAGTTGTTCTTAACTCTCTCAGGTTTACCATACCATTCTGTACATGTGTTGCAGAAGACAAGAAATTCATGTCACTAAACTGCAAGAAAATTTCCTTTATCAATTTTATTTATTGCCTTTTTTTTTTGTACAGAAGAAGCAAGTTGTAGTGCTGGAGAAAGGGAGTGGTACTTCTTCTGTAGAAGAGGAAGAAAGTACAAGAACAGCATCAGACCTAATAGGGTCACAAGATCTGGATTTTGGAAAGCTACAGGCATTGACAAGCCAATATATTCTGTTGGGAAAATCCATTACTGCATTGGCCTGAAAAAATCGTTAGTTTATTACCGAGGAAGTGCTGGAAAAGGCACGAAAACAGACTGGATGATGCACGAATTTCGCCTTCCTGCTTGTGAGAATACTTCTAGCCTCAACAATCCTGACGACTGTGATATTCACGAAGCTGTAAGATTCGTCAATTCTTGTTTTTTTTTTTTTACTGAAAACTTGGGATGCTTAGTCCATTCGGTTTTTGATAGTTTTTATTTCTGTTTTTTAATGTTACAGGAAGTTTGGACACTTTGTCGAATATTCCAGAGAGAAGCTCCCATTAACAAAAAATACCTCTCTTCAAAACAACAGTGTGTTAGTACTGATTCAAGTGCTAGCCCTTGTCAATCAGACAATCGTAGACATAACGATGAAAGCTTCGAAGTTTCAGCTAATAATAAGGTGATTGAAAGCCAAGCTACCAATGATCATTTCTATGGAAATAATAACCAGTCGTTTGCAGCCCAGATGAGCTTAACGAGTCAAGTTCCATTTACAACATCATATCTAAGCTTTTTGAATCAAAATGGAGACCAACTTTTTGGAGATGAGAACTGGGATGAGCTTAGACCAATGGTTGAGTTTGCTCTTGATCCTTCAGAGATATATTGTATTAGATAAATGGAGGGCAGATGATGTTGCCGGTATCTTTTTCTCTAGTAAAGAAAAGTAGTCCGTCTAAACGTGATGGGGATGGGGTGGCATGGAATTCAAATAACAAATAGTAACTCACAAGAGGGTGTAATTGTATTAGGCTTCTTGTTTTATGCAACTATTCTACACGTTTAATTTCACTTACGTTTTCTTAACTCCCCGCCACACCCTCATTGCTACTTTTTTAACCAGGACTTGTACCCCACTGTCACGGGTTGAATTGGATTTTCATTTATAATTCTATTTAATTTAATTTTTGTTATTTTATAAATTTAAATTTAAATTCATTCAAATTATTTTAGATTCAAGCATGTTAAATATATAAATTGGATTAATTTTATGTGCATATTATAGATATTTATGAATTAAATTTATATTATTAATTAATTTTTATGAGCTGAGTTGTGAAACTCGAAAGAGGTTCATGTAGGGAGGAATATTTACAACTCGAAAGAACCTAACATCTAAAAAGATTTCAAAAGTTTTATATAATCTAAGTGTCTGAAGCACGAATTATTAAGAAATGATCGAGCACCAGGACAAGGAGTAAGCTCCATCAACAGTAACTTATGCTAAGATAATTATGCAACTAGATCATATCTAAGCATTTGGTTATATATATCCAGCAACGGCTATATAAATCACTTTATAAAATACTTATCCAATCCTATTATGCTACTCAAGAAATGAGGGACAAGAGTCACGAATTTCCCAAAAGCAGAGAATACCATGCGAGGAATATGTAAGGGATTGGAATGAACAAAAATAGCAACATAAAAACTAAGCTTCAAAGCAAGGTAAGTTTTGGTGTTTAAAATAATTGGTGTAAGGTGATGAGTAAGGAAGAAAGAGAGTATTTGTACCAAGTAAGTTCTATATATGGGATATACGGAATAAGTTGGATTGATTAAATTTCAAAAATCTTAACTCACCACTTGACTCATAATGTCCATTTCTTAATTAGGGTGTTTTTACGACTACTATACATAATATCCACGTAGGTCGAGTTAGATAATATATATATATTATAGATAAACTGATTTTTTTTAACACTCTTACCAACTGCTAGGAAAAAACTGAAGTTGCACTACCAGAAAATTATCAAATACAAATGAAAATACCGTTAGTAAATTATAGTGACATTTACTAACAAAATATTACCTCGCTATTTTCATTGATGTTCATATATGAAAATTGTTCATCAATGATTATAGAGAGAATTATAGTTGGAAATTAAAAAAAATAAAGAAGGAAAAATGATGTTTTATTATTACATATAGAATTACTGAGGAAACATGTCTGTTGCTATCAAGGTTGATAAAATCACGATTTAACTCGTAAAATCGTATGATTTTACGAGTCAATGTAGGCTTTACGTGCTAAATCCACTACTATAAATTCGTTAAATACCAACGGATTTACCGACGGAATATGTATGTCGGTAATTTGGGGTTGAAATTACCGACAAATAATTTTCCATCTGTAATTCAGTCGGTAACTACCGACGGCCCATTTTCCGTCCGTAATTCAGTCGGTAACTACCGACGGAAAATTTCCGTCGTTTCCATCGGTAGTTACCGACTGAATTACGGACGAAAAAGTTTGGGAATTAAAAAAAAGGCGGGTCGCTGACGTGGAGGTTTTGGCAGGTTATTTGTTTCCGACAGAATCACCGACGGATTCAAAAACGACAGCCCGTACAGTGACGTGACCGGTTCGCCGTTTAAATTTC
This sequence comes from Populus simonii, assembly GCA_007827005.2. NCBI lineage: Eukaryota > Viridiplantae > Streptophyta > Magnoliopsida > Malpighiales > Salicaceae > Populus > Populus simonii. Next base: position 7,199,802 of record CM017464.2, read on the forward strand.
CAACGGACTCACCGAGGGATTTGAAATGGCAGATCCATACGGTGACGTGTCTATGTTTCCGTCAGAATCAATGACATAATCACAGACGGAAATGTCGTCGGTGAAACCGTTGGAAAATGTTAATATATGATAGCTCTGTCGACCCTCTCCTCCCCTATTTCTCCTTCTTATTCCTAATCCCAACTCTCCCCATCTGCAAACAACCAGCCCCCCCTCCCCCCCCAAAAAAAAATCTTCCTCATATCAGCACAACAAGTTATATTTCTTGAAGTTTTGTGGTCACAGCATCCGTGTTCTGATTTACCGACGGATTTTATCAATTTTTGTAAGTAATTCTATCTTTTTAAATTTTAACATTTAATTAAATGTCAATTTTATTGTTTTTTTAGTATATGTATTTTGTTAGTAGATGTACATGTTTTATTGTTATTTCTCAAACAAACTTGTAGTATATGAATGTATAATTCTATACCTGTTATGGTTTGTTTTAGAATTTGTAAGATTGTTTTTGTTTGTAAATTGTTAAAACTTTATGGAACTACCGAATTATATGTGCTATTTTGAAATAATTAATAGCTTGCTTAATGGGTCCGTTTAAAGTTTTATCAATGGTATTGCGGAGTGGTAATTTCTGTAAATTTATATATTTTAATTTGTATGGACGTTGATAAATGATAATGAATATTTAATATTTATGAGAAGTTGTGATTGGTTTGTTGGATAATCTCGAGGTAAATTAATATTTTTGCAAGTTTATTTACCTAACTTAGTTAATTAATACATGATGTCATCATAATTTTATAGAGTTCAATATAAGTCATTGATGATCGTTCATGGATGTATCGAGATTCACCCCAAGGATTGCGGAGGATGGATTATTGTAACGGGGTTCAGGGTTTTATTAATTTCGCAACATCTATTCCCAGAAATTTTACTGGAGGCGGTATTAGGTGTCCATGCAGGAAGTGTGAAAATAAAAAGTATCTGCATCCAGATGTTGTAATGATGCATCTTCTACACAAAGGGTTTATGGAGAATTACTAGTGTTGGTATGCACATGGAGAAGTATTTGGTAGTAAGAGGAGAATGGAAGAAACGGTGGTTGGGTCTACTTCTAGTGCTAGCAACGTGCATGAAGCGGCAAATGACAACACTAATCCTTACAGAAATATGGTTATGGATGCAATGAGAATGAATCAAGGTAATGGCAGTCAATGTCCAATCGTAGAAGAAGAACCTAATGCAGATGCAGCTAGGTTTTTTGATTTGTTGAAAGATTCTGACGAACCATTATGGGATGGCTGCACGAACCACAGTAAATTATCGGTCGTAGCATAGGTGTTCACCATCAAGTCAGATCACGGGTTGAGTGAGGCCGGGTATGACAAGATTATTGAATGGGCAAGAAGCATTTTACCTGAAGGGAACAGGCTGAAAGAGAACTTCTATGCTGCGAAGTCCATGATGAAACCCCTTGGTATGACATGACTGACAGAGGAATCAGAGTTGATCCGCACTATGGTCTGGTCGAAATCAACTCAAAAGCTAGACTCCGCAACATAAACGATGTCTTTGTTTTCGCAAAGCAATGTCAACAAGTTTATTACACATACACCCCTTCATTTAGAAAGGATCGATCAAGAGTGGATTGGTTGTCCGTTTTAAAAACGAAACCCCGGGGTTTTGATTTACACATACACCCCTTAATTTTTTCCATTTATTTTGATTGTTATTCTAGAGTTTTTTTTTTTAATTTATTGTTTTGTTGTATTGGCATAATTATTAAATAATTTGTTGAATTGTAATTCTTAATGTTGAATTTACCTTAGAATTAGTAATTGAATATGTTGGAATAATTATTAGTTTTACTCTATTATTGCATGCTTTGTGTTTAATTTTTTCCATTTATTTTGATTGTTATTCTAGAGTTTTTTTTTTTAATTTATTGTTTTGTTGTATTGGCATAATTATTGAATAATTACTTGAATTGTAATTCTTAATGTTGAATTTACCTTAGGATTAGTAATTGAATATGTTGGAATAATTAGTATAGATTGGGTAAATTGGTTGTGGCTATTGTTAATATGTGCAGGTTTGTGGATTTGGGTAGTATCCGGTATAGGGGAGCTGGTCGCTCAAGTATGGTCGCAGCTAGTTCGTCTAGCAGCGAGGATGATATTTCCTTAGGTGCCTCTCAAGAAGAGGCACCTACACCACCTGCACAGTCAACCGATGTTGCCTCTTCCAGCGGTACTTCACAGTGCAGAGGCGGAGTGCCTTCGCAGCGGAATCAATTTACCCGCAAGTACGAGGCACAGTGGAAGGATGACCTTTCAATGTAAGTTTGTTAAGGTTTTAGTTTTTTTTTTTAAATTACAACATAATTTATGAAGTAATCACTATTGAATTTATTTCATTTATTTTCAGGTTCACAAACATTGAAGCCGCCCGAGTAATATCATCGGCTTTTAAATCGTCGATGGAGATTCCATTGTTTCAATGGAGTCAGATATCCAAGCATCCTGAATGGATGCCTCAAATCAATGCATGGTTTAACAGGTTTGAGGTTGGTATTAATTTATAATTTTCAGCTTATTAATATAATTGTAAATAAATTATTATATTATTTAAACTTTTTTACTTATACACAGCACAAATTCTGCTGGGACAGTGAGCATAACACTGTTGTGAGGAGGGTGTGGGAAAATCACGCGGCAACTAGGTAAGATCGAAAACAATACAAGATTTTTTTTAGACAAAAATTTATGTTTCGAAATGTAATTTTTGGTTGCGTGAAGTAGGTTGCGTGATTTTTGGTATGAAGCACAAAAAAAGGCAAAAAAACCTGCGAGGGATAGGGGTTTCCAGGCTGGAACAATGTTGCGGTTTGGAGGGATTTCAAACCGATATACATCCCGGAAGATATATGGCCGCACTATCTTGAGCACGTGATATCTGAGCGGTTCACACGACGCTCACAGTCCGGTGCTGGCAACCGGAATCGGACAATTCATGGCGGGGTGACAACGCACACTAGCGGCTTCGTTCCGTTTGCTGCACATGCGAAACGGATGGTAAGATTAATTTAAATGAAATATATCGTTAAATTCAGTTGTTGTTAATATATCTTTTTTCATTATAGGCTGCGTCTCTTGGACGTGAGCCGAGCCCGATGGAGCTGTTTGTGGAGACGCATGTGCGTAGTCAAGACCGCCAGAGGGGGGTGCAACAGTTCGTTGATAACCGTGCTCAACATTTCGTGGTATGTTTGTTCAACCATTTTATTTTGTAAGTTATTATGTAAGTTATTATGTTTATTGTATTGAATATGATGATTACTTTTCTTTTATTTTCAGGAGACCTATAATAATCGGTTGAGGGAGAGATACGGAGACGATATTTTGACCCATCCAGAATTCGATCCGTATTTGTGGATGGAGGTTGGCTCGTCAGGTAATCGAGTTTACGGTCTCTCCAACACTACGGCCGACAACTTGCGGTCGACCCGTAGTGTTTCAACCGTTGGGAGCTCCCAATCAATATCGAGCTCCCAATCTAAGGAGTTCGTGGCCTTGCAGCAACACACGGCTCAGCTCACCGAGAAATACGATAACCTATCAGCGGAGTACGCACAACTCAAAGCATCTCATGCACAACAAAGAGCGGAATAAAGAGCGGAGTCTGAGCAAATCAAAGCGTCTCAAGCACAACAAAAAGCGGAGTATGAACAACAAAAAACGGCTTATGAACAGCTTCGCGAAATGATTATGAACATGGCAAATAGTGGAACATGTGCGCCTAATCTTTTTTGGCTGTATAACCACCAGCCTCCTATAGGATCTCCTCCTCCTCCTCCAGCTCCACCTTTATATTAATTTGTAATAAACATTATTTACCTTTAAAACTTCATTTAATAATTTTCTTGAAACATATTCAGTTTTTAATGAATATTATTTAACTTTGTTTTTTTTTTATGTAATATAAATTTTATTTGCATAATTGGTTTGTATTACAATTAATTTATATAGTTTTATATTATATATCCTAAATAATTTTTTAAAAACAAATTAAGAAAAAAACTATTACCAAGGATTTTACCGACGGATGAATTCGGTCGGTATTTTGAACACTCACCGACAGACTTATCGACAAAATTAATCCGTCGGCATTTAATAGTAGCTGCCAATAGTACCGACGAATTTACAGACGGATATATTCGGTCGATATTTCATACACTCCCAACGGATTTCCCGACAGATAGTTTCCGTCTGTCAATCACAATATCACTGACGAAATAAAAATCCGTCGGTATATTTCAAGCGGGAATCTTTTTTTTTGGCGCGCAAATTCCGTATATAAAACCATCAGCAAATAGTTTTTTTGTTTTTCCGACCGATATAGCGACGGAAAAGGGAATCACCGACGAAAGGAAAGCCGACGGACGTAATCCGTCGGTGATAACGTCGGTAAAAAAATCATCGACGAACTTCTAATCACACACCGACGGAATTGGTCTGTCGGTAAAACTGTGAAATCTTGTAGTGATCGTTTATAAAACTCGAAAATGAGTAAAATTGGGTTAAATCGAGTAAAATCGTTAAAATCGGGTGAAATCGCGTAAAATCGTGTTTTTACCACCGATTTAACGATTTTACCCGCCGAAAAAAAATTGCAATTGCTATTACAGATGTCGACTAACTATTGGCGGTGTCGACTGACTATTAGCATTTGGTGCAGTGCAGTGTACGTGTAGCACGAGAAACAACGAAACAACATGTACTTGTTCATTGTTACTATTTCCTTGTTATTTTAAATTAATTTTTGCGTAAGCTAGACAGCTCCTGTCATTTTTCATGTCTCTTCTACCTTGTTCTAGCATGTTGGGCAACTTACCCCTTCTAACATGTTGTTCGATGAATCTCTGTCAAGTATCAACTCTAAATAAATTGAGTGTAGATCTTGATAGTAAGAGAGTTGTCGATTGCAATTTACTCTACTTCTTTGGAATATAACATTGCTTTATATTTGTTTTAGCAGTTTACCTGTTGTTTTTTTTTAAATTAACTTTTTTAAAATTAATTTAATTTTGATATTTTTACATTTTTTTAATGTGTTGATATAAAAAATAAAATTATATATATATATATATATATATATATTATTTTAAATGTTAAAATATTTGATAAAAATCTTATAAATTTGAATTGTTTATTTAGGTTCATACAAAATGAAGAAATTGCGATGAAGCTGATTTTAGTTTACATGACATACCAGCAGATTATTTGTTTTAAGTTTGTTAATTATTAGTTAATGAAAAGTTATTTAAATTATGTATGAATTTTTATTTGAACCATGTATTTTAAGATACTTGAACTATGTATGAATTTTTATTTGAAGCATGCATTTTTTTAATGTATTTTAAAATTCCTTATGATTTTACGATTTTACGATCCGAGTTTGTTTTGTATTTTTCTTGTCGTGTCAAAATCATGATTTTAACAACCTTGGTTGCTATTACCTGTCTATGAATACGTCAATAACATTAAGTTATAACCTAATAGATGACCTCCCTCTCCCCCTCCTCATTTCTTCTTCTTCCTTTTTAATACCCTAGAAAACTTCACACAACACCCTCTTATTTTGTCACAAATCAAGCTCTCATCATCACAAATTTAGCCACCCCAACACTCAGTCTAACAATATCCCTCTTCTAGTTCAATTTTTTCTTAAGATTTGCTTCATCAAGTAAGACAAACTACCTATTTTTTGTTATAACCTATTTCTAAAAGTTGAATTTATGGTATTTTGATGTAGTATATGTAGTTTGTTTGTGTGTTTACTCTTTTATAGCTTTTTCTCATAGAAATTTGTTATATGAATGTATGATTTGTACATGTTAGGGTTTGTTTGAGATTTTGAAAAACTATATTTATTTTTCATTTGATGAAATTGAGTTTGATTTTGTAACTTAGGTGTTTTATAATGAACTAAATAATGGTTTATTTAATGGGTACGATTCAATTTTTTTTAATTTTATTGTTAAGTTAAAAATTTCAGTAAATTTGAAGGGATTTGAATTTTTATAGAAATTGATAATGATTTAAATGTACTATTAAAATAGATTGAATAATTTTGAGTTAAACCAATAATAGCTAATTAGTTGGTTACCGATAATTTGTTTAGTTTACATTATTAATTAATACATGTTGTCATCAATATTCTATATAGGTTTCATATAGTAATGGATGATCGTTCTTGGATGTATCTAGTTTCACCTGAAGAGTCGTACAAGATGGATTATTTAATAGAGCTGATGGTTTTACTAATTACGTACTATCTAATTTGAAAAATATTAGTGGAGGTGTTATTAGATGCCTATGTAAGGGGTGTAAAAATAAAAAGTTTATCGATTAAGATGTTGTTATGATGTATCTTCTATAAAAAAGATTCATAGAGAAATACTTATGTTGGTTTACACACAAATAATCATATGTTTCTTATGAGACTATGATAGAAAAAATAGTTGGGTCAACTTTTAGTTCTAGCGACATGCATGAAGTTGTAGATAATAATAGTAATCGTTATAGGAGTATTGTTATGGATTCAATGGGAATGAATCAGGGTGATGCAGGTGAATGTTCGATCATAGATGAAGAATCAAATACAAACACAACCAACTTTTTAATCTTTTGAAAGATTCTAACTAACCATTATGGGATGAGTGAATAAAATCACAGTAAATTATCGTCTATTACACATGTATTTGTCATCAAGTCAAATAATAAGCTAAACGAGACCAATTATGACAAAATCATTGAATGAGAAAAAACATTGTACTTGAAAAGAATAAGCTGAAAGAGAATTTTTATATTGTTAAATTCATGATGAAACTCTTTGGCCTAGGATATTAAAAAATTGACAAGTGTTCAAACTTATGCATGTTGTACTACTTAGAAAATACATATTTGACTGAGTCAAAAACTTATGGGCATGCTCGGTATAAACTCATAACTAGCAAGGGAAGGACTTTTATCGCATATTATTATATAATGTACTTATATAGGAAATATTGTAGACATACTCTTGTGTGGTAACCTCCACCATTACTATTGTATATTGCCCTACACACACACACACACACACACACACACACACACACACACATATATATATAAAGGGTTGGCTAACCATTAGGTTAAGCCTCCTAATTATTCTCCACTTGGTATCAGAGCTTTCTGTCGTCAAAACTCTTTTCTCCCTACCTCCCTTTGCAGCCGGCCCTCTCTCTATTTTTCCTCCATGGATTCTACTGCTGCCGGCGACCTCTCTCTCTCTCTCCACCGGTGGTGCAGCACAGCCGGCCAGCCATCCCCAAGCTGCTGCCGGTGGTGTCTTTTCTCCCCAACAGCAGCCTCTACTTGTAGAGCATGTCTCTGATTCTTCCTCACAAGTCTCTGTCGTTCCTTTGCCTCTCATGGGAACACACACTCCAGCTATCGTTCATTTATCAAACACCCACCAAGTTGTTTCATTGAAACTTACGAACATAAATTATCTTTATTGGCGAATGCAGATGAAGCCATATCTCCTTGGTCAAGGTGTTTTTCACTTCGTTGACGGCTCAGTGTTATGTCCTCCACCTCATATTTTTGACAGTTCTGCTGGTTCTTCCTCTATCATCAACCCTTCTTTTCTTCATTGAAAGCAACATGATTAGCTTATTTTGAGTGTTTTACTCTCCTCTTTTTTCGTGGATGTGTTGCATCTCGTGGTAGATTGTTCTACCTCGTATTGTGTTTGGCGCACTCTTGAGAAAGCGCTTGCTTCTCCGTCTAATTCTCGTATCATGCAACTCCATAACTCTTTTCAAGACCTTCGGCAAGGTGACTCATCGGTTAGTATATACATGCAGCAAGCCAAATCGTTATTTGACGAATTGGTTGATGCTGGTCCCCCAATATCTCTTGAAGACTTCAATCTCTATGTGTTTCGTGGCCTTTGTGGCGAGTTCAAAGACTTGGTAACAAGTCTCATAACCAAGGCAGAACCGCTATCATATGCTGATCTTCACAGCCACCTTCTTACCTATAAATTTCTGCACAAGAACTCTTTCCATTCTATGGTTGTCGCTCCCTCTCTGCTGTCTTCTTCTTCTCTGCCGCAACAGCCACCATTGCTGCCAACACCACAGTTTTCTACTCACCATGCCATATCTCATCACAGCCCCAACTTCAGCCGCAACAGGGGTCGCCTTAGAGGTAATTGACGTCCCAACAGCAACCATTACACTCCCCGGAACAAGGGCCAATCTGCTGCAGATTGGCGACCAAACCATTGGCAGCAGACTAGGCACAACTCTAGCACTGGGTAGTGGTCTAGACAGTAGCATGTACGCTGCCAATTGTGCTCCAGTTTCGGCCACACAGCTCCCCAGTGTTCCCAATTTTGCAACAACACTCAATAGCCCTCTACTCACTTTGTTGTTGGGAATATTTCTGCTGCAACTTGGTTCCCTGACATCGATACAAATCAACATGTCACACCTGATCTTGGAACTTTGACTAATTCTGCACCCCATCTTGGTAATGATTATCTGCATGTTGGTGATGGTAAGGGCCTTGACATATCTCATATTGGACATACTACATTACATTCCCCAAAACACATGTTTACATTATCTAATGTTCTTCATGTGCCTCACATTACCAAACCGTTGTTATCTGTTCAAAAATTATGTCGTGATAATCATGTTTATTTTAAATTTCACGCTTCTATGTTTTATGTGAAGGATCTTGTCACCAAGGAAGTTCTTCTTTTTGGTCAGAGTCATGATGGTTTTTATGTCCTCCCCGAGTCTTCTGCCACGTCAGTTCCTCAAGCTTTTTGGTCTCTTTGCATCTCCACGACTACCGACCTGTGGCATCGTCGTTTGGGTAATCCAACCCCTCGCATTTTAAATTTGTTAGTTTCCGGAAATAAAATCATATGTACTTCTAGACATTCTCTTACTTAGTGTCAAGCTTGTCCTTTACGCAAGTCATCCCGTTTGTCATTGCGACCTATGGTCACAAAACTTCTGCCCCACTTGATTTAATTTTTAGTGATGTTTGGGGTCTCGCTCCTATGTTTTCTTCTGATGGCTTCCGCTATTTTGTTATTTTTGTCAATGCGCATACCAAACATATATGGTATTATCCGTTTGTTGCGAAATATGATGTCTTTTCCCCTTTTCAACGTTTTCAAACACTTGTTGAGCGTCAATTTTCACTTAAAATTAAATATGTCTAAACTGATTGGGGCGGTGAATATCGTAAATTAAATAAATTTTTTCAGACCATTGGTATTCATCATTGGTTAATTTGTCCTCATACTCATGAACAAAATGGCACTGTTGAACGTTGTCATCGACATATTATCGAAACTGGCCTAACCCTTTTAGGCCAGTGTAATGCCCCATTGCGATTTTGGAACTGTGCTTTTGAATCATCGGTATACCTTATTAATCGCATGCCTTCTCTTGTTCTCCAAAATACATCTTCGTTTGAGTGTCTGTTTTGTCGCACTCCTGATTATAACTTCCTACGTACTTTTAGGTGTTTTTGTTTCCCCTTTTTGCGTCCATATCATGCTCATAAATTAGATTTATGGTCTTCTCCTTGTGTGTTTTTAGGCTATAGCTCATTCCATCTTGGTTATCGTTGTCTTAATTTAGAGTTTGATCGTATTTATGTCTCCCGTCATGTTCGTTTTCATGAAAATATCTTTTCTTTTGCGAAGTCTGAACAGGTAACATTCTCATTGGTACCTCCCACCCCACCTACCTATCTTCCATCCTTGAACCCTCCTCCATCTTTTCAGCTTACTACTTACTAAACCAGCCCCAACCACAACCCAATTCTGCCCTTTACCGAACCCCATCAGACTACCCTTTTGCCCATAGATTATGCCACCCCTTTATCACCATCCCACACTGCCATACTGTCACTATATGCTTTTCTTTCCAATGATCATTGTCCAGGAACAGGTTCTTCATCACCGAATGCGCATGTTCTTAGGTTTGCTGCAGCAGAGCAACCCGATTCTGCAGTAGATCATCCCAGTTCTTCCGCAACCTCACCAACATTTGCAGTGCCGACCAGTACCTCCACTGCTTCTCCAGACCTTTAGTCCTATCATCAAACAGGTGACCGTCAGATTAGTCTTCTCCATTGTAGTTTCGTGTGGTTGGAAAATTCATTAGCTTGACATCTATAATGCCTTCCTCAATGGTGTTCTTGACGAGGAGGTCTACATGAAACAACCTTAAGGTTTTGTCGATTCTGCTCTCCCCTTTCATGCGTGTCGATTGCATAAATCTCTATATGGTTTAAAATAGGCTCTGTGGGCTTGGTATATTCATCTGAATGATTTCCCGTTATCTATTGGTTTTCGTGCCTCTAAGGTGGATACCTCATTGTTTATCTTCTCTGTTGGTGCTGATATTTTTTATCTTCTGGTCTACGTTGATGATATTCTGCTTACGGGTAGTAACTCTCTTCTACTCCAACGCCTCATTCAACTACTAAGCTCAGAATTTATTCTTCGTGACTTGGGTTCTGTTCATTATTTTTTGGGTATTGAGGTTCAGCCTACTAGTTTGGGTCTTATGCTTCGCCAGCATAAATATACACTTGACATCCTTACTCGAGCTGGTATGCTATCTTGCAAACCTGTTGATACTCCTATCTCTACATCCAAAGCTACCATTCTACTCGATCCATTGTTTTCTGATGCTACCCGCTTCTGTCAAATTATGGGTGCTCTTTAATATCTCACTTTTACATGCCTGGATATTTGCTTTGCTGTTAACCGAGTCTGTCAGTTTATGCATGCTCCTACAGATTCTCATTGGGCTATCGTGAATCGCATTTTGCGTTATCTTCGGGGTACGACATCACATGGCTTACATATTACTCGTAGTTCTTCTTTTGCCTTACATGGTTTTACATATGCAGATTAGGCAGGCAGTGTTGAGGATAGAAAATCTACGAGTGGTTACCTTGTGTTCTTTGGTCAGACGCCGATTTCGTGGAAATCCAGTAGGCAATGCACAGTTGCTCGCTCTTCTACTGAAGCTGAGTGCAAAGCCTTAGCCGATGGCACTGCTGAGGTTATCTGGCTTCAGTACTTATTAACAGATCTCTAGATTCCGTCTGTTTCTGCTCCTATCATCTGGTTTGACAACCTTAGTGCCACTTATTTATCTGCGAATCCTGTTTTTCATGCTCACACAAAACATGTTGAGGTCGATTATCATTTTGTTTGAGATAGAGTTGCAAAGAAAGAGATTCAGATTCGTTTTATTTCCTCTCATGATCAACTTGCCGATGTCTTCACTAAGCCACTTCCTACTTCTTCGTTCATTACTTTTCCTTTCAAGCTTCGAGTTGATCCTTCACTCTCAGCTTGAGGGGGCATATTATAGAATGTACTTATATAGGAAATATTGTAGACATACTCTTGTGTGGTAACCTCCACCATTACTATTGTATATTGCCCTACACATATATATAGAAACGGTTGGCTAACCATTAGGTTGAACCTCCTAATTATTCTCAACTCACATAGAAAATAAGATACTTTCAAATCACTTCTAGACTGTAAAAAGGTTATTTATGTCTTCAAAAACTACTGAGCACATGATATGACATCATTCACTTGATGTAGTAGATGAAGTCATGGTGCGCTCATGGTGCGTCCTTCCAATAGTGAAGCCTAAAACAGTTTAATAAGGTGTATCCTTAATTTTCAATGGAATCATTGAACGTACATGTTGTGTTATGTACAAACAATTCAATTCATTCAGGTCATTTGTTGCACCATATTCTTGTTGGTCGATGATACTCATAATGTGTTCTTGTAGTATGAGAGCATCGTGTTTAGTTTTTAATCTGGTAAGTAGAAGTTTTCTGGTTTTGTTGTGACCCACAACTGAGTTAAGCGAAGTATTTTTTAGGAGCTTCCTTATTAGAAGACTAATATCTTCCATTATAATTTTGATGTCATGAATATAAAAAAAAAATATGTTTGAAAATATTTTTAACACAGTGATGGATGTAAAAAGAAAGACAAAGGACAAAATAAAAGTTAGAATGGATATACTTTTGTTTTGTCATCATAAAAATATGGAGTTGGTTTATGATGGGTCACGGATCGCAAAGCCTAAAGCCAACTTCACCTTCGACAATAATGAACAATTACTTATCTACCAATGACTTAAAAGTTTATGTTTTCTTGATTGATATGCTTTGAACATGATATCTAGATTGATGAATTTGGAGGATGACAAATTATATAGAATGAAAAGTCATGACTACCACATATTTATACAAACACTCATTCCACTTGTTTACAGATATTTATTGCTAAAAAGGATATGAGATGCACTCATGAAGATCAATTATTTTTTTAGAGACATATGCTCTAACAAGTTATATACTTAACACATGGAGAAGTTTTAAATGAATATCATTTAGACAATCTACAAACTTAAGATGATATTCCCTCTATTTATTTTTTACTCATTGGAGCATTTAACCATACATTTTATCATTTGAGATAAAATTTTGAGGCCTTGTCTAATGCAGATGGATGTATCCATTCGAGAAGTTATGGATTGTACATGTATTCTAATTACAATTATATTATCTTTTTCAAAAATTAAAACATTTGTTTAATTTCAGGCTTATATTGTTTTGAAGATCTCAATATTTATCTCGTACTATTTTGAGCTTCACTTGAAAACAAGAATTAATCGCATTCCAAGACACAATGACAGTGGGAGAGTGTATTTGAGCGAGAATTTGTCAATATTTTCTCATCCTAGATGACCTTTACCAAAAAATACAGTGACGGAAAGATACTTGACAAAAATCGAATCCAGACATGCATATAATTATATGTTATTTAACTACGATGAATCGAGATCTTTTATTCAGGAAGTACAATATTAGCATGTTGTTATTTTTAAATAATTTTTTTCTTATACTCTTATAAACTGATAGATTGAAAAAATTTTCGTAGGCAACATCGTCAATTTTTACTTTCTCAAAATTCACATGTGATTGAATTTTAAAATTTTCAATTACAAGATGAACAATTTTTCATGTGGTTCATAACACATGTAAGCATTACTTAATAATTCTTATCTCTCATAATATTTAATTTCATTAAACTTTTCTCTTTAACTGTTAATGATTGTAATCTTGTACTAGGTTTATCAATTGGGAGAGAATGTTAGTGGTGGTTTTAATGTACTATATATGTTTGGGTTCTTAAAGAAAGGTTAAGTGCTATAACGAGTATTTCATCAATGAATATGTCTTTCATACTGCAGAATATAGTCAAGGTAGAAGACATATAATAATAGAGTTTGTGTTGAGGGATCAACTTCTAATGAGTTTGAAGTTGATTATTATGAGAAGTTAGAAGAGGTGATTGAATTGCAATATCATAATGAGCTTAATAAAGTCTTTTTATTCAAATGTTATTGGTATGATGTCACCGATAGAAAAATCAAAGTAGATCCTCATTATAGTTTGATCGAAATTAATACAAAGGTCGGACTTCATAACATCGACAATATCTTTATTTTTGTCAAGCAATGCACACAAGTTTATTACATATACACTCTTTTATTTAGAAAGAATCGTTCAATAGTTGATTAGTTATCCATAGTGAAATCAAACCTAGAGATCGTGTCCAAATTATTCAGGAACAATGATCCTCGTCTTCTCGCCTTTATTCGTCCCCCCTAAAGATGCATCAGACTTGCAAATCGTTAATTGCCACCAATGAAAGGCTTGTTTAGGAACGTGATAAAAATTATTTTTTAATTTTTTTTTTGTTAAAAATTATATTAAAATAATATATTTTTTTATTTTTTAAATTCTATTTTAATATTAACATATCAAAAAAATAATTTTAAAACTAATTTTTTAAAAAAACACAATTGTACTGGAATGTTAAACTTGCCGAAAACCTAGAAGTTGAACGCTACTTGTGAGGTTGATTCATGGAAATTACACGGATGTTATAAATCGCATATCTTCCATGTGCCAAATTACGAAGAGACCTGATATATGTGCGGCAGCGGCTGCGGCTGCGGCTGCGGCTGCGGACCTGCAAGAATAAGCATTAAGAAAGTCCTCGTGCATGAAAATTAAACTAAATTTTCTTTCTGACTCAGGCACTATCAAGTTACTTTACAAAATAAAAATAAAAAAGGGGATAGGAAGGAAAATTCAGTCACTCATTTGCTTAGACAAAACAGTAGCAAACAAAAATCAGCTCCTAACAAAGCAAAACTGGGGCCAGCTAAGATAAAGGTAAATCTATAACCTAAAACCATTGACAAACCCGGTTCTTCTCTGCTCCATAATACTTGCTTAAAGCACTAGTCTGTTATTCTCCAGAACTTCATGCTTTCTTGGTCCAAGTTAGTGACGTCCTTCCTCTTTTGGATAACTTGGCTGGATCCTGGAAACCATTTTGCTCCTCGGTAAATTGTGCTGCCAGCCGTGCGAGGCTGCCAGCCCGTAATTCTTCCAAGCTCTCACCTTCCTTTGCTCTCTCCAGAACCTGAAAAATAGAGCATTGGTTATAAACGTTTAGTCACCTTCCTTTGCTCTCTCCAGAACCTGAAAAATAGAGCATTGGTTATAAACGTTTAGTCCTATTGATTGGATAATAAGCATGGTTTAGAAATTTTCTGAAACAAAATAATCACCTGGCCAAATGGGCTAAATAGTTGTGTGAGATCTTTCTCTGTTGCCTCAAAAGCTACATTTCTCACAAGTAGTTTTGTAGAACTCTTATCCTTCCCAGCCTTTTTCACTGCATGTTCATCCTTCTGGGCATGGCAAAGTTGCAAAATATGAGCATGGCCATCCAAAACAGTTCCCTGAACAAAAGATTGGAAAAATAAGGTGAGCAAAAACAGCAGCAGATTTCAACAACTACACACAATGTCTGGATTTGTAATTACTTGTAGATCTCTGCAGATTTTTGTAGCTGTTTCCACAGAATCAATTAACTCTATAAAGCCAAACCCATTGAAACATTCTTCCCTTTTTTTCATGTGCTTCTTTATCTGCATGAGAAACGAATGAAATGAAATCCAACATAAGAGTGATACAGAATATACAATACAGTTAAGGTTACAATGATCTAGATTATTACCCTGACACTTTGGATTCTCCCTTCTTTCATGTGTTCACCGAAGTGCTTTTTCAAAATTTCATCAGCAATCTTGAAATTCGGGTTCTTGACAAACAAAGATCGCGACTTTAGCAAAACAGACAACAAACCAAAACATGAAAAATAAAGAATGAAGTTGGGAAACCACAGCTATAAAATCAATCTCTTATAATTCACAATCTTTTGTGGTATCATATAATTCACAACCTTGCATTAGTGTGGTTCCAAAATTGAAGGAGATTGATTTACTATATCTATAACTTCAAAAAAAAGAGAAAAAGATAAGGAAACAAATGCAGAGGAGAAATGATATGTGTCTAACCTCAATTCTATCAGGATCCATTTCGGATATTTCTTCCAAACTTCGCACCAGCATCACCCTTTGGTTACCCGATTCACGGATTTGTTGGATTTATCCATCAAATCTTATATAAATATTTTTTGTCGTTTAATTTTTTTAATTATTTTTTTTAATTCACTTTTTTTCAATATTGAATTGGTTAGAAAATAAAATTCATGATTTTTTTTATATATATTTTCTATAGGGTTATCATGATTTCAAATAAATATCTTTTTTAGACTTGATGCCTGATTTTAAAAGCATTTATTTTTATAATAAAAATAATTTACAAAAATAATAAAGTTATTAAACTCATTAAAGTTCATGATTTAGATCGCAGGGTGACCGAGGTCGATTCAATCTGACATCGTCTCAATATTTTTTAAAATAATTTATTGTGTTAAAGGTTTTTTAAAATTATGTTATATTTTTATCGGTCATTCAAGTTATTTTTGAGCCCATTAAATTGATTGATTCATTTTAGGTCAACTTTCATGTGGTTTAATTGGAACTCGGGTTAATCAAAGAGCATAGTTGACAGGTTTTAAGATCGAACTGTTTGATTAAATTTAAAAAAATTAAATTTTTTTTCATATTTTTAATATTTTTTAAATTAAAAAAATAATAATCTGACTGCATCGAAGTAGAGGCTAATATACTATTATGGCTCTAAGCCAGATGCCTGGAGCCATACAAATTAATAAAAGCGTCAGGGGCCTGGCGACTTTATAAGCCAGCGCCATATATATATAGGAAAGGTACCAGGTCAAGTGGCCGGCACTGAACATGGAACCCAAGCTTCGCGCCTGTGTCTAAAATCCGTGTCTGGATCTTTTTCAGGCCTCGCTCGTTGTAGGAAAAAATGGGCTTTGAGCCCAATAAAATACTCCATTTTCATCAGATAACATTAAAGATTAGATAAGTAAAGGACCTATAATTTACGACCAAACCCAACTAGTTTTTTTATAAAATAAAAATAAAAAATGAGGGAGAACTTGTAGCTTGCGGAGCTTGAGCCTGATACTTCCTCCTGAAAAAAAGACACTTTATACTTCATTGATTCTTTTTTTTTATTATTATTATTATTATACTTTATATGTATAAAATGTCATAATGGCCCTTTGCATTGACCAGTAACCCACTGGTTGAATCAATAACTTAACCGAGTCATTATTCAAATCAGGTTCTTCAATAACGAGACTAAGATTCTAAAGGCAAGTCGTCAGCTCCTAAAGTCCTCAAACGACAAGTCGTCATCCTTGAAAATAACTACATGATAACTCACTCACATCAGACAAGAACAAGTGAACAACAACAACAGCAAAAAAAAAAAGAAAAGGAGTCAATGCCTTCCTCGTACTTGCCATCAGCATTTTACAAGTGAACGACGACGACGACGACAACAAAAAGATGAAAAGAAGAGTCGATGGCTTCCTCGTACTTGCCATCAGCATATTCTGCAACTCAGAGAAGATCATCTCAAACGTCAGACAACCCAATAACTGCCGGACCCCTTTATCCGGGTCTAGTTCCGGCTCCAAATCCAAGACCCATATTTCAGTTTCTAGCTTTTGGACTGTTTATACTCCTTGGTTTGCTTCAGTTACTACCTGCCACTCATTTTCGAGACCCATTTGACCCTTCCAGAAATTGGGTTCCTCTCCATTCTAATCTTTCTTCTCCAGTTAAGTTCATTCTATGCACTTTTTTGGTTCAAGCTCGAAACTTTATGGTGTTTATGTAGTCAAGATTGATGGTGTATTGTATACACTCGTGGCTAATAATTCTGTTTTTATTTTATTTTATTTATTTATTTTTATGGTTGTAGTTAAGAGAGTTTGATGCAAGAAATGGTGATGGAGGTGGAGATGATGGAATGGTGCATGTTGTATCATGGATGGATTGTTTAGACCTTAGAGTTCTTGGAGTACTTGCAAATTCAACTCTGTCTAGCTCAAGGTTTGTTTGAACTCATCCTTGTATAGTTTTGTTGAAAAAAGGATCAAAGCTAGCTGCTTGGTTTCAAATTTTCAGCATTAGATGATAGATCCTTCTGCATGTTTATTTTTTGTACCTGTAATTTAAATTGGATATTGTGTATTAGAGTTATTGTTTTGTCTTTTCATTGGCTTATTCAATTGCTTGTTATTCTTTGTTGTTGGAGTTTGGATTTGTTGTAGAAGGCTTGTTCTAGTTTGTTAAACTTTTTTCTCATTTCTCATTTCTCATTTATTGTTGTTGATGATCAGCTATCCAGAACTGGTTTCTTTTCATTTCTTTATCCCTGGAGGGAATGAAGACAAAGTGCCTTTCTATAAGTTGAAGGTCTTGTTTCCACATTCAAACCTTGAAATTCACGGGTAACACTATTACTATTATGTTTTCATACTAAATAATACTTTTGGGGAGCACGTAATCTATTTGTTTGTATTGATGTTGTTATGAAATAATGTAGGCAGGAAGAGGTTAAAGAAATTGTGAGGATTGCCTTTTCTGATGAACAATATGCTAAACCCAGTTACGAGGAAATAGTACCGTTTATCATACCAACTGTGCACCAGTTCTTGAGCAAATTCATATACGTTTCAGCGAATGTAATTATGAAGGTTAGTTCTATATGTTTAACAATCGCCTTTCTTTTTCTGTATTGCTGGTGTTTATTGTAGTTTTTTCCTGTTTTGTTTATCTTTGGATGAAATGGGGAATTCTTTTGAAATTAGCAATAAGCAAAATGAAGCTGTAGAAAAAACTGAACTTGTTGTAATACTATCTTAGGCAAGTTGCATCAAAATATATACTTTTCTCAGTCATAGGATAATTCATGATATCTATATGTGGCAAAAGATCATTTCTCCAGTTGATGTTTCTCCCGAAAGAGCAGTGTCATCAAGTTCCTTTACTTGTATTGCAGGCTAGAGTTGAAGAACTCATTGGAGTTGACTTGGACGATTATGCTATAGCAACTGCTGAAGACTGCTCTCAGAGATTAAAAACTTATGTGAATTCAGATGTTGTGGATGCTATTCAGAGATCAGTTTCAAAGCCTTGGGTATCAGAGACACCTTATGCAAAGGATACTTGTTTGCCAGACTTAAGTGTGCTTGTGATTAATGCGAGGAAATTAGACAAAGATATTGTTGAGACCGTCTTATGGTGGAGCAAAGCTCTGAATTTGAGAGAAAGGTTTCATATTCTCCTCTATTTCTGATTTTCTTTTCTTCAATTAGGAATCTGACATGGTACCAGTTGACAATTGTCTGTTTATAAGACTAGTGACTCGGAATATAATTCTATGGGCTTGATTTTTGGAGCAGTGTGTTTTAACAGCAGGAAATTGAATGTTTATCGATTTGTTATTATTTCATCATTTTGCCTATTGTTTGGGGTAGAACAATAGCAATACAAAAGTAATTCAGGATTAGCTTTAACATTCTATGGAGTGTTGATGCACCCTTAAGTTTCAATTTTGAAAGCAGCATGGCCATTTAGGCAGGACCAAAATGCTGTAGTTTTTTCGCTCTTTGTTATCACCTGGCCTCATACTGTTTCATTAGATTCTGGTTGCTGGAGAACATATATTTTCTTATGGAATTTCTCATCTCTTTCCACTTGTCTTTTGTCCTGTCTTGGGTTATTTGCAGGACCGATCAAAAAAATCTAGCACTTGTGCTAGCACTTTACAACAGATATCTCAAGCTTTCTTCTTCTTGGTTGGTCAAGGATATCACATCATCTGAAGTTAACAGCAGCATGATTATCTACTACGATGGGCCCAAGACTAGTTGCATCAAATCCATCAGTGGCGCTGCCTCGGAATACAGTCATGGCAATGTCTGGACTCAGTACCTTCCTTCAATCTCGGATCGAATCTTGGGCAGCTAAAATAGTACCTATACAACAATGCAGGGCATGGGATGAAATTTGCTGTTGATGAATTATAAGGCACTTGATATTGCAAGTCAAATTAAACATGAAAATGCATATTGTTGTAGGTAATTTGAACATTTACTTATATTTTTTCTTTGCTCTGATGTAATTGATAAATATCCAATATGAATGGAAATGTTCTCTGCAGTAAAACCATTCTTTTGATTTAGAGGTCAGCCATTTTGTGAAGGAAATTGGTTACAAGCTTCTCTTGAGGATCATATGAGCATATTAGAAGCATAAAGTTCGTAAACTTTGGTTCTTATTGACTAGTATCGACTTCTGACATAAAGCAGTTGAAGATCATTTGAGATTAAAGATACTGTTAGTAGCACAGCATTGGTAGGTCTGAAGTTTCTGGAAAAAAACATATGCACTTTTGATGGGATGAAATTCTTGCGTGTAGCTGGATCATTGTGCTCCTAGATAATATAATGCTCGGTTCACTAGACAAAACTATTGTCTGGCGGTAGGCACCTGGTTGTTGTGTAATTACGTTGGATGATGCTTGAAGCAAGACATGGAGTTTCCTTGAGGTCAAACAAAAAAAATTAAGACAAAAAAACGGACAGTTCAAGATTGTCGTGTTGAACATTGTATATCCAGGAAAGGGAGCATAGAAGCGATGTGTTTAATGCAGAAAGCACTTTGGCCGGCTGCTTCTGGATTTGTGTTTGAGGTCGAGGGATTGTTTGATTTGTACTTAGTAGTTCAATATTTTTCTGGAAAAAAAAGTAGCCGTTGGTTTCAATGTCCTTTTTTCAATTGTTTTTATTCCCCTTCACAAAATTACCAAGTTTATTCTATTCTCTATTCTTAGTCCGAATGGAATCCATTTCGTAGCCGGCAAGTGTAGCCGGCTATCAAATTATATTCTAATTGCATTAAAAACCCCATCTTTTCTACTGATTTTCTTAATTCTGCATCAGATTCTTCTACATCTTCTGGTTGATGTTCACGTATCATATTGTAATCAGAGCCCAAACAATAGTGGCATTAAAATAATTCATACATATTTCTATAGGAATGGAAATGGAATGATAGAAAGCAATATTTTAACTCAAGGACACAAATAGCATGTACTGCCATTCTTCTACCTCCGGCACCGTTGACTACAATGTTAAGTTTTGTTTGATAATGCAGCAACCATGAAAAGTGGGGATTTATGAATTTTTTAGTAGGTGATGATAAGATGAACATAGACATGTGAACGTTTGTACCGCTAATTTAATATCTCAGATTCGAAGGAAAGTTTACAAGATTTGGCTCGCAGATCTAGAGGCAGTGCAGAGTGATATTAAATTAACTAACATATCATTTCTGATAAAGAGGCTAGCTTAAATTTGCAGTAACCATGTGTTTTTCTTGGTATTTTCACCTAGTGTTGATCGATTTTGGAAATTTCGAAGGTGTGCATAAAGAAGTTGGCATTTGTTATGTTCAGATGAGAGAGTTCTGATGCATGAGTGAGTTTCACCCAGTCAAAGGCCTGCATGCTCCAAGAAAGTACAAAATATAGCATTGTTATTATCTTTCTCAGAAAAGATTAGTGATGGTGAAAGGTCATTGAGAAAATGAAGAATCTCAATAAACAAAGAAAGGAATTATTTTAAAAGGTTGACAATTCCAATATGATGTGGGCTGTTTTTGGCACCCCCTGTTTTATGTCGAGTTCTATCCA
Organism: Populus simonii; assembly: GCA_007827005.2. Lineage (NCBI taxonomy): Eukaryota > Viridiplantae > Streptophyta > Magnoliopsida > Malpighiales > Salicaceae > Populus > Populus simonii. Next base: position 7,220,987 of record CM017464.2, read on the forward strand.
ACGTAGATGAAGACAAACTACACTCACTCAGCTATTAAAATCATCAGGGTTCGTCTTGAAAATTCTGGTTTTGGTGAAATGATAGAGCAAGTTACGATTTCTTATCGTTGAAAGTTTTTTTTTTCTTTGTTTTTCTATATCATACTGAATTAACAGAAATTTGTGTGGTGAGAAAGATGCACGGGTCATCTAGGAGAACAAAGGGGAATGTAAGATGGAGCAAACTGTATTCATTTTCGTGCTTTCGACCGCACACATCCGATCCTGATTCTGCTCAGGAGCTCATCGGTCAGCCAGGATTTTCTCGGGTGGTTTTCTGCAATGAACCTCAAGTGCACAAGAGAAAACCTTACAAGTACACAAACAACTCGGTATCCACAAAAAAGTACACTGCTGTCACTTTTCTACCCAAAGCACTTTTCGAGCAGTTCCGCAGAGTTGCCAATTTGTATTTTCTTTTGACAGCAGCGTTGTCCATCACTTCTTGGGCTCCTGTTAAACCTGTAAGTTTGATTGCTCCGTTGGTATTTGTGGTGGGGATCAGCATGCTCAAAGAGGCTGTTGAGGATTGGTATAGGTTTTTGCAGGTAACTTCTTGCAAAACATAGCATGAATTCTGATTTTTCTCCTTATATCACTTGAAAACTTACATCACCCATTAATTATTAATTATTCACTTTATTTTCCATCATCTTTACATTTCAGAATTTGATTATATTTTTACTTTAAAGTGAAATTTAGATGGATTTTCTTGCTATGGTTATGTTACCATTAATTCTGTGCAGGACTTGAATGTGAACACTCGAACAGTAAAGGCTCATGCAGGAAATGGCTTATTTGTGGATAAATTATGGAGAGAGATTTCTGTAGGAGATGTTGTTAAGGTTAACAAGGATGAATACTTTTCGAGCGATCTTCTCTTGCTATCGTCCAGCTATGAAGATGGTGTTTGTTATGTGGAGACTATGAACCTTGATGGAGAAACGAATCTGAAAATCAAGAGATGTTTAGAGGTCACACTTGATTTGAATGAGGATGCAAAATTCAGTGAATTCAAAGCCACCACCCGTTGCGAGGATCCCAATCCAAGCCTTTACACCTTTGTGGGGAATTTAGAGTTCGAGAATAAAATATACCCCTTGAGCCCTTCTCAAATACTTTTAAGAGATTCAAAGCTTCGAAACACTGATTATGTTTATGGAGCAGTGATCTTTAGCGGGCATGATACGAAAGTAGTAAGGAATTCCACCATGTCACCATCTAAACGAAGCAGGCTTGAGAAAAAGATGGATAAAGTCATCTACCTTCTTTTCTCTATGCTTCTTCTGATCTCACTAGTGACTTCCATCGGGTCTGCTGTGGTCATAAAATCTGATATGAGTCAATGGTGGTACCTTAGTTTGGAAGATTCTGATCCACTCTTCGATCCATCAAATCCTTTAAAATCAGGTTTTCTTCAGTTCATAAGGGCTCTAATATTGTATGGTTACTTGATTCCCATTTCTCTGTATGTCTCCATTGAAATTGTCAAGGTTCTACAAGCTAAGTTCATTAACAAGGATAAAAAAATGTATGATGAAGCAACCTGTAAGTCTGTCCAGGCTCGAACTTCAAATTTGAATGAAGAACTTGGTCAAGTAGAAATCATTCTGTCAGATAAAACTGGAACTTTGACTTGTAATCAGATGGAGTTTAGGAAATGCTCGATTGCTGGAATTTCGTATGGGGGTAACATAAATGAAGTTGATATTGCTGCTTCAAAGCGAATGAATACTGACATTGAGGCATATCGATCTAGTATCGACCAATCTGATACAACAAGTCAGAGCCTTGAAATGTCTGAGTTTTCCGTGGCTGATATTATCACTCAACAGGCTATTCTTAGGGGTCAAGAAAATGCAGATAATTTGAATGCTAGAAACTCAAGACTCTCTGATGTGAGGAAAGAATCAGTTATCAGGGTCATCAAGGGTTTCAACTTCAGGGATGACAGGTTAATGAACAACCAGTGGATTTACAGGTCTGACTTGTTTGATATGACAATGTTCTTCAGAGTCATGGCTCTATGTCACACAGGTATACCCGTTGAAGATGGCCAAACTGATAAGCTTAAATATGAAGCAGAGTCCCCAGAAGAAGTTGCTTTTTTGATTGCTTCACAAGAATTTGGATTCCAATTTTTCCAGCGGACACAATCCCTAATGACCCTCAAAGAGCTTGATCCTTCCTCCGGGAAGCAGGTGAAGAGGTATGCCCACCCCCAAACACCCCCCTATGTCAAAAAGCGTTAAGCTAATGTCATGGTTTATGTTCAGGGAGTACAAGCTGTTGAATTTGTTGGAGTTCAGTAGTTCTCGTAAAAGAATGTCTGTAATAGTAAGAGATGAAGATGGTAAAATCTATCTTCTCTGCAAAGGGGCAGATAGGTAAGTCGCCCACTCACTCATTCCATTATTTGAATCCAGTTCTGTACAACAGCGAATGAATTCCACTTAAGTCATTCTGTTCTCATTTTTCAACATTTTTTTTCCAGCATCATCTTCGATAGGCTTGCAGATAATGGTGGGGCATACCAAGAAGCAACAACCTCACACCTTTCAAATTATGCAGAAGATGGATTTCGGACTCTAGCATTTGCTTACCGAGTACTTGAGCTGGCTGAGTACGAACAGTGGAACTCAATATTTTTGCAGGCAAAGACTACAGTAGGTCCTGAAAGAGAAGAATTACTGGAGCATGCAACTGAAATGATAGAAAAAGAACTAATTTTATTAGGAGTTGCTGCTGTTGAAGACAAGTTACAGAAAGGGGTTAGCCTTTTCTCTTTCTGAGCGAGTACATGCATGTGTGGGATTGAAAGTAGAGAGTCTGTTTTATGGAACTGATGCATCTTTCTTGACTTATGCATCAGGTTGTAGAATGCATAGATAAACTTGCTCAAGCAGGGATGAAAATATGGCTGCTCACTGGTGACAAGAAGGAAACTGCAATAAACATCGGGTAAGGTTTGTGATTTGTGAACTTTTCTTGAAAGATACAAGCCCAATAGGAAACGAAAAGAAATGTGGACTGCCTTACTAATGCGCTCTTTTTTCTTCCTGTTTTCTCCTGTTCTGCAGATTTTCTTGCAGCTTGCTTCGGCACGACATGAAACAGTTCCATGTATGTTTGAGCAAAGAAACCGAGTCTAAAAACCAACTGAAGGTGACAATTTCAAAGAGTGATGTCATTAGTGCACCATCTGAAAACTAATAAGTTAGTGGAAAAGATAACAGAATGGTTACGCAAACCCCAAATACACTTAATAATGGATTGTTGTTTCCTTACTGTGAATTTGATTGGTGATTACAGATTTTCTTAGCTAGTAATAGATTGCATTTTCCTATTTTTTCAGACTATGAAAGAGGAGATTTTGCACCAGATTGAAAGTTCATACCAAGTGATGTGCCAAGATAGCAATAAATATTCACCCTTTGCTATGGTAGTGGATGGAAGAGCTCTTGAAATTGCTTTGAAATCTGATGTGAGGGACCAGTTCTTACAGTTAGCTGTTAATTGTGCTTCTGTTATATGCTGCCGAGTATCTCCAAAACAGAAGGCTTTGGTAGGTTTTGCATCTTTTGAATACACTGATCACTGATGAATGTAGAATTGACACAATTTGGATGCACTACAAACAAGATTTGAATCAAGTCCACTTTGTTTCTAGTGTTTTTTTCTTTTTACTGAACAAGTTCTATTAATTTTTCCTCCAACTGGTTCGAATAAGAAATCCTTATGATTTCTTAAACATCTTTCGATGAAATTCAATGACTTGCATTTTCGAAATATTAGTTGCTCACAGACATTGGCATATCCAGATTACTCGATTGGTGAAGGAGTATACTGGTAAGACAACCTTGGCAATTGGGGATGGGGCAAATGATGTTGGCATGATTCAAGAAGCTGATATTGGAGTTGGAATCAGTGGAATGGAAGGGATGCAAGTAAGCCTCGCAATTCATTGCAGGAAAACCTTTCTCGCATCCTCTTGTCATTTTAAGCCGAATATTAAGTTTCATATCTCCGTTACTGCTTGCAGGCAGTCATGGCTAGTGACTTCTCATTGCCTCAGTTCCGATTTCTGGAGAGATTACTCATAGTCCATGGGCATTGGTGTTACAAGAGAATCTCTAAGATGGTGAGTTTCCATTTCTACCATATGTTAATTTACTATCTACATGTTAAGGCTGCATCTCTTCCTTTGGACTCAAACTTCCATCCTCCTGCTTTAGGTTCTATACTTTGTATACAAGAACATTGCTTTCGGCCTCACTCTATTCTACTACGACATATTCACAAATTTCTCTGGGGATTCCTTATATGATGATTGGTATATGGTAATGTTCAATGTCCTTTTGACGTCATTGCCAGTTATATCACTTGGAGTCTTTGAGCAGGACGTTTCGTCAGATGTATGCCTCCAGGTAATGCTCAAGCAAGAGAACCTACATTTCCCTATAAACAAGAGAGAAGGAAGACTTCTAATGCATTTACATTTTCTGTCAAATGAAACAGTTTCCATCCCTTTACAGACAAGGGCAGAGGAACATAATTTTTTCTTGGAGCCGTATTGTTGGTTGGATACTGAATGGCACAGTTGCTGCCTCAGTCGTATTCCTTGCAAACATATACATATTCTCTCCTGCTGCATTCAGACAAGAAGGAAATGTAGCAGACATCACACATTTTGGTGCCATTATGTACACATGTATAATATGGACTGTCAACTGCCAAATTGCTCTCATCATCACTCACTTCACTTGGATCCAACATCTTTTCATCTGGGGCAGCATCCTGTTATGGTACATTTTCGCAGTCACCTACGGTGCACTCCCTCCCGACTACTCTCAACGAGGATTCAACATCATCACAGAATCGATCGGATCAACACCTAAGTACTGGATTGCTACATTTCTTGTTATAGTTGTTGCATTGCTTCCATACTTCACACACATTGCCTTTCAAAGACTGCTCTATCCCATGGACGATCACATAATCCAAGAAATGAAACACTGCAAGAAAGATGTTACAGAAAATCAGATGTGGCTGAGAGAACAACGAAACTCGCAGAGGAGCACTCAGGTTGGATTTTCAGCAAGAGTCGATGCAAGAATTCGGTCATTCAAAGAAGGGTTGAGCCTAAAGAGGATATCAATCTATAAGTCTGTGACAAACACTCCTTTCTATAAATCATGGACAAGCAGTCCATTATTTTCTTAAGTTGGCTGAAGAATGTATTCTTTTTGTTCCTTTTTAAAAAAAAATTATAATTCATTCATAGATTTACCTTGTAAGCTAGGTTCACACCTCTCGATACCTCAATGACAAATTTACGTTAGTATATCCGTTTATTCTAAATGCTTGAATTGGGCGAACTATGCATATGGTCCTCTAAGTTTCAGATTTTGATCACATTGACCATTGTACCACAATTTTGGGTATCGCCAACCCTCAGTAATTCCAATTTGTGATCACACATGGTCCTCGTGTGCAATCATGCTAACTAGATTGCTGCCGTATACAAAACTTTTAATAATATAACTAGCAAGTTGCTTACGTGTTATAGCGGGAAATCATAGTTTTAAAATTCGATCTGGCTTGGTTAGTCGACTCGGAACTTAACTGGTTCGGGGTTGAAATTGGATTGGATTTGTGAAAAAAATAAGGGTAGTTAAAAACCTGACTTGCCCGACAGGTTGACTCGATGACCCGGTCGATCTGGCAAGACCCGATAAAAAAAAACTCGCTTGCAATCTGTTGACTATTTTTTTATTTTTTACCAAAACGATGTCGTTTTGATTTGTAAAAAAAATTGAGGTTGACCCGGTCAAAACCCGTGACTCGGGCCTTGGGCCGGGTTTAAAAGCACTACGGAAAACGTTTCAATAGTGATTTAAATTTCATATTTATTTTTGTATTTTAAAAGTATTTTTGAAAAAAATTTAAAATTTTTTTTTTTCTTTGTTTCAAATTTTTTTTTTGTGTTTTCAGATCATGTTACTATGCTGATGTCAAAAATAATTTTTTAAAAAATTTAAAAAAATATTATTTTAATGTATTTTCAAGTGAAAAACATTTTAAAAAGCAACCGTTATCACACTCTCAAATACCCCCTAAATCTAGCCAAGCTTTACATGTTAATATGGTAATCGTTTATCTGGTGAGAGTTGATTTAGTATTACCAAGCCAACCCGATAGGTGCAATCAGGACTCGATCAACGAAAGCTTAGTTTGATTTTTTTAAAATTTAAAAACAACATTAATTTAATGTTTTTTTATAAAATAAAATATATATTAAAACAATGATGTTCTAAATTGAAAAAAAAAAACTAAAGAAAAAGAAGAAGAAGATTGAGTTGTTGGAAGGTGAAATAAAAAAAATATTTAATTAAAAAATAGATACAAAAAAAATTAACTCAATCAACTTGGATTAATCTATCAAACATGTGAACCGGGTCATGAGATTTGGATAATACCTAGAAAGCAAATAAAAAAATTTATAAAATTTAATTCTCAATCAATCCAATATTAAATGATGAAATCAAAGAAAAAAAATCAAATAGAAAAGGTGGTAAGAAAAAAACACTTTATTCAACTTAAGTTAACCTGTTAAACTTATAATCTAGGTTATGAGATAGTGATAAATTCATAAAAAGTAAATTGAAAAAAATTATGAATAACTACTTCCAACAAATATAATATTGAAGATTGAAATCGTGAGGAAAAAAAAACTAAATTCGTGAGATTAATATATAACTCAATAGAAAAAAATTAAAAAAAAACATTAAAAAATATAATTTTTAAAATAACATAACAGTCAAGTATTAAATTGAAAAAAAAACTAATAAAAAAAATCAAGTTATTGAATAATAAAATTAATATATATATATATATATATTATTTTAATAAATAATGTTTTGTAAAAGTGATACAATGATTTAGCAAGTATTTGTTAAATATCATTATTGTAGATCCTCCGACAAAAGAGGAACACGTGGAAGTCAAAAGAAAAAGGAAAGAATCGAAAGCAAGGATGCATTTCTTATAGCATAATTTGCAAGTAATTAAGAAGTTGAAAAGAGACCAAAGAATTGAGCACTCATAGTTTCTTTAGCCTTAAAATTTTATCACCTTTTTCTTTCTAATTTAAGAGTTGAGTTTAACACCTTTGTCTTTGAGGTGTTAAGGGCAAAAAAAAAAAAAAAAAAAAAAACCTTTTTCACCCTGTAAGAAAAGATAAAGCAATAATGTAAAACCTCAATATAGTCCCTAAGCTATATATGTCGGTTCTCGATTGAGTCCTAAAGAAAAAGATTTTATCAATTGAATCCCTAATGTCTTAGACACTTAGGTAAAAAAAAACAAAAACAAAAACAAAAGAAAAAACAAATTCTAATTTAACGGACTGCAAGTCTGTAACTGTATAGCCGCCACAACCCAAAGGTCTCCGTTTCGGCGTTTCCTGTCATCGCACCTTGCTTATTAGGTTTTTCTCGCAACCTCAAAACACAACCGCCACCGCCATCTCCTCCACCTGAGGCAGCATACGGAGCTAAAGATTCACAAGCCCTCTCTCACATGGATAACATACAAGACATATTGGGGAATAACAGTCCCGAAGTCATACGCTGGCTCTGTAACCTATCAGAATCTGAGCTTGTAAGTTAAACATGAGTTTTCTCTTTTATTTCCTTCTTCTTCTTCTTATGATTCTTGATGAACTAAATAGTTTATTTTTTTTAATTTGTGTTTGAAGGATATGCTAATTAGGTTAAAATCACTAATTCTCCATCGCGCCAAAGTACTCGGTCATGATGAACTCGCCAAGAATTTCGATTTGCCCACGCTTCGAGCCATCGGTATCTTTTCTGCCCCCCGCCCCCCCCCCCACCCCCCCCCCCCCCCCCCCCCCCCCCCCCTCTTTAATTGTCATTTAATTCTTAACGATTGTAAATAGATATGGAGTTAGAGTGAACTGTTGAAACTTTTAATTCGGAGCCTGTTCCTCGTCATATATATATATATATATATATATATATATATATATATATATATATATATATATATATGCCTGTTGTGATTGTTGCATTTCAATCGTGTGTGTAATACATGCATTGATCGTAGTTGTTTCGTATTAGGTTGTCCTTTTTTTCTCTCCTTATTGAAATTGGATTGATTTGGTCTCCAGGATTCTTCATATTAGGGTTTGTACTCTTTTTGACTTGTTCTTAATGGTGAATGACATTGGAACTGTAGTAAAGTGTTGTAAGAATAATTTCGTAGCCACATTATTATCTTATGCGGAATTTGCTTTTGCAGTGATATACCAAACCCAAATATGACCTCTACTGCATGCTCTAAATCGTGGACTTGTAGTTGAGAATCCACTGAGTCTTCTAGCCCTTTAAGGATCATAGAGTGCTTGTCTCTGTAAGCTTGTGACTGCAAACATGATGTCCAGATTCCAATAAAAATTTGATCTCTCTGCTTTATTTTAGGTGTTTGATATGATTAAGAATGAAGTGTGATTGAGCATGATAAAAAATGGTCATTGTGTGGAGCAGTGATAAATTTTTCAGGCTACCAAGCAACTGCACGGTTCAAATCCTGAAACTGTAATTGTGGCATGCTCTTGATCATTTGTTTGAATCCTTCTTTGGCAGCTCCAACAATAAAAGATGTCCTTACATGCAGAATATTATAACAGAATGTCTGCATCCTTTCACTGGTTGAATGTAGCTTCCTTCCTTGTAGAATTGAATTAATTCTGTGAAGTTCTCAACTCTTGTAGTGGCTAAGAAAGTCTCGTATTTTCTCTGAGCTATATCCAGGGCTCCTTTTGATGGAATATCTGAAAGGAAAGCTTAAAGATTTATCACAAGTTCAAGGCTTGACTAAGCTTGTTGTATTCCCTGAGTGTTGCAATCTATTAAAAGGTAATCCTGGGGAAGATTCCAGCATGGAAGAGCTGAAGGCTTGTATTGGTATTGATGAAAGAAAGAGACCAACCGAAAGGTATGAAGAATCTCAGAGTGCAGTTGTTAATGAATTTCTGTTAAGTTATGATATATATATTTTTATGGGTGTTTGGACCTTACTGATAATTCTAGAACTATTGTTAATTAATTCATTTCCCTACCTTCATTGGCAAGCTAGTGATGCATAAAGAAAACAACTTATGATTTTGTGCGAGAAATTATCGTTCTAGATGTAGTATCTGATATTTGTTGAAGTATTGATGTTCTTTCTGTCTTTCTTTATGCCTTTTTCCCTGCCACAGCAAGAACTTGCATCCAAAACTACATCTAATGACTGATCAGCATCTGGTTCAATTTGGTACTCTGCTCATAAGCTTAGAGACAATGCTTGAGGAGTTATGTACTCACTGAGAGCTATTCTCGTTTTTTATTTCTGTTTAGTGAACTGATATTGGTTCCATCAGATTTGAAGTTAAAATTAGAAGTGAAGTTTGCATTTCTTCGGCAAACTATGGTTTTTTTGCAGCCCTGTTATCGCTTCCTTTACAACCAAATTCTAAATCCTTGAAAACATATCCAACCACGACCATACAAGCTATTTAGTAATTGTCACTTAATGTTTCTAGATTGCAAAATCCATCCTGGGCAAGGATTAGTTTCCTGCCTGTTGAATATGTGAAAAGGATTTTCTGGATACCAGTTCGTATAATTGGTGAACTGATTGCTTGCTGGTTCCTTGCTGTAATTTGTTGTTATTAACTCAATGGCAGGAATAATGCTCTACTGTCTGCTCGTCATTTCTGATACATCTACTAATCTCCCCGTTAATCCATTTGTTTGTAGACCAGGTGAAGAGGCAACCAAACAGAAGAAACAGAGATTATGACTTTGTGTCAGCCTATTGAAGACAATCACAGTTGGCAAACTGCACTTCACCAATTTCTCAGAGGAAGGCAGCCGTTTTTACTGAGGCTGGCTTCAAAGATGTAAAACTGTATCATATATTTTTGCCACAAGCTAGTCTTCCTACCCTCCGGTTTGGAGCCTGTGTGCAAACTTGAAATATCTATACCTAAAGCAGTCAAAAGAGTCATATGTATCTCCTAGAGATTGTTGTTTATTGATATGTTGATCAGCCCAATTTTGAAATCCAATCTTCTACCTGCTTCTTGTTTTCAAGCCAAAATACTTATTTTAAGTCATTTGTCTGAGATTCCTGGCGCAACGAAGCTTTTCACGTACCGTTGATCTGAGATGTGATTCTATTGGATTATAAGCCCACATATAGGGAAGTATAGAACATTTGGCTGAAAGCGAACACAAAACACAACAGAAATGCCAAGTAACCAGGGAAGTCCTGAACTAGCTCAAAGCTGCTGGCTTCTAGAGAGTAAGCCAATTGGGGTCCAAGTTCAGGTGTGAAAAGGGACAAGGGGAAGAGTTTTGCGTTTTAAGCATGCTGTAGAAGTATAAATCAATATGCATGCCATTCTTGAGCTGCATGTCTTGATGAGCTGAAATTTCATGATGGGATTCATGGGATTCTTGGGGTGGGAGGGGACAGGGGTGGGGATGTGATGGAAGAAACCACTGAAATAGATCAAACAGCCTTTTTGAGGATGTGGGCTTTAGTCATTTCCTCACTCCTCCTGTTGTGGCCACAGCATGATTTTCATGGCGGTCGTGCTTGTTTCTTTGTACCAACAAACGCATGGCAATAAGGGGTCATGGGGACCCTCTTGTTCTTTAAAGATCTTGAAAGGAGATGTCCATTTCCCCTTTCACGTACAGCACAGTTTTTTATTTTAATGTCTAATAAATAAATGATTAAAGAAGGCTTTTATGGTCTCAAGTGCACTTCACACATGCCATTTATTATACAACAAGCCTTATTTGATATCCTGATTCCTAACCCAATAGATTGCTTCACCTGAAAAGTAGTTCTTAGTTAAGAAACTATTTCCTAACCCAATTCAACATACTTTGCTTCAACGAGCTAAAGATAGTGGAGAGCCTCTCTTGTGGAATCTCTATATGGAAGAGAGTGAGTCCACTGTCCACTAAAGCCAGTAGAATTAATTTCTTCCCACCAAAGTCAAACTCTCCATGCCCTTTATCAAAACAACCCCCATGCTTTGCAACCTCCAAAGAGAAGATCATAAATAGGTGCCATTCAAAAAAGGTAGGTTTAGGGCCAAAAGAAATGATTAAAGATACACCACATTGTCCCCCTTCACCATCCGAATCATATTCCAGTTCTGTTCTTTTCTTTTCCTCGTCGATTATCCCACAACTTACACCCACAAGCTTCCATTTATACGGAGAAAATAACAGAGCTCTTGAAACAGTTGCAATGGCTTGAATAAAATTCATAAAAAACCTTGGTGTTATTCGATACGTACCAGGATAAAAAAAACAAGTGGTCATGATGCTACTCATGGACAATTAATGGGTTAAAAAGTTAGGTCTACAAGGCATGCGAGCGAATCTTATCGTATCGTAACCTTGTTCAACATTATAACATGGTGTCGATTTAAAAATGAATAAACACACACACTAATCACTTTTAATTAGTGGATAATGGTCATTGAACCTAAAGAAGATTAAGTTGCTTAAGCATCAAGGTACTCACTCCCAATTATGTTATCCTCCCATAAGACTTTATCCCCTCCATGAGATCACCTAAAACAAGAAGATGTCAATTGTCTCAGACGGTAAAGCAATTCCACCAATGAAACTTAATTTCTGCTTTTTAAAAGTATTCTTAATTCGTATTATTGATCAACAAACATGGCCTTATGACTTTGGATTAATTGCTAGAGGGAGGTGTTTTTATTAATACCATATATTTCCAAGGTCAATGTCATTACATCATATCTGTGATTTTGTTCATGCCAAGCTCCAGGCAGAATCTTACAATTGAAATCAATCAAGGGAAAATCTTGGTGACAATACTTCACTATTATTTCTTTCTTTTAATAAGAAGAAAAGGGGCAATAAGATCACATCTCGTTCATGCTATATTTCGAAAGAAAAGTGTGAAGAATCACTGATTAGATTTGCATCAACAGCAATTCACTATTGACTGCTCTATTATTATCTCCAAAAAAATTTATTATTATTAGTCATTTTGTGCCGGCAACGGAATCGGTTCTATGATTCTATGTTATTGTAGATGTGAAATTGATTTTGCAGTAACAATTATTATACTAGGCCTGTCATGATCATCCTTATCCTCGAAGACAGAAGGCAAGAACATGCCAACAAAACTTTTTATCTGTCTGTTTCATTTTTCTAATATTTCTATTTTATATTTCTCCATGTTCAATTTTTGTAACCTCGGTATGGATGACAATGAATGACCTCCTTCGTCTCCGAGTTACACACACACACACACACACACACACACACACGGGGATATTTATAGAGCTAGAGTACGGCAGCCCAAAACACACAGCCTCTAATTAATAGTGTTATAGTTTATTAATCCCAATCACACTAATTGGGTGCTGCTGTTTCAGTAATCCAAGTCTGTCTATCATTTTACCAAGAGAAGAGAAATTGTTATGTATACGTACCGATTCATGTTCATCAAACCAATTATATTACTGGCTGGTTTACAGTAATATTATAATATATACGAGAGTGTACTGCAACTTCCACATATAAATCATTTTAGTTCATGCTAGATATGTTGCTTGTCCGTCGGGCTGAATTATCTTCTTTCTAATATATAAAGACAAAATGATAGATTAAAAAAAAATTCAAATCACAAATCATATGTTAAATTAACAATTTAAATATTTTTAAAAAACAACAATAAATAAATTAGAAAAAAAAACAACAACAAAAAATCACATCCAAGCCCTATTCAGATTATCAAATAACATTAATTTTTTTAAAAAAAAATAGAATAAACCTCTTAAACATGGTCTCATATCTAAAAGCCGCATCATGTGAGAGTTTTTACCCAGATTTAATTAAGAAGTATAATTCTCAATTAATATAATTTTAAAAGATGAGATCGGTAGAAAAGTATTAATAAAAAAACTTGTAAAAGCAACAAAAAAAAATAAAGAAAAAAATTAATAGAAAAAACCCAAAGAGGATGTAATTTAATGAAAAAAATCATTTAAAATAAAATAAATATCAATTAAAAGAATAAGAATCAAATTTTAAATATTAAAAAAAGTTATAGGTGGTGAAATTGAAAAACATATGTAAAAATCAAGTAAACCCAGATAAACATCCTAAACATGACCACATCTTAAAAGACTCGCAACCTATAAAACACTAGATCCGGATTTCATCAAGAAGTTTATTACAAGCCAATTTAAAAATATAAATTTAAAAAATTTATCAAAGGAAAAAAAAACTCCAACACATGATCTAGGACATAAAATTAGAATGACACTATAAATAGAAAAGCAAAAAAAAATACACCACCAAAAAAAATATAAAAAAATTACTTTACAAAAATCTAATCCTTTAGGAATTACAAAGTCTAAAAATAAAATGAACAAAAGTCAAAATAGTACTTATATTATTATAATAAATAGTATTTTTTATGGGAATTAGTATTTTGGATAATGAACCAGGTTAGTACAAAGGTTATTCTATGTTATTATATACCATGTGAGTTCAAACCGGTGAAAATTCACCACAGGAATATTCACCGGTAAAATCACTGTAATTCATGGACGAACAGTTGAAATTTCTGGGTTGTTGGGCACCGCCGGTGCATAGTTATAGCTCATTATAACACTTGATTTTATTTTTTTTATGTGGGTGTTCGGATCAACTCGCGCGTATCTCGATTAATTCTACAGACCCTGAATTAACTTAATGACCATGTAAACTTTTAGTAGCCATCATATGAACAACCACATGGTTCGAACTTGAGACCACAGAGGAAGTAAATCTTTTAATCTCAAGCTTTTATCACTGGACCACCACCTAAATGGTTCATATTTCGAAACCTAAGTTTATGAACAGATTGACAAAAACGGAATCGTATAGTTACCTACTCATAGCATTTAATTTCTTGAATAGATGCAGCCGTTAATGTCACTCTAGCTAGATTTAGATCTTAAATTTACCTACCTAGCTGGCTAGACCATATGATTTTGACATAATTTAGGTGAAGAAAATTTGAAAATTTTAATAGGGTTGTAATTAACTTGGTTAATTTTGACCTATAAATTAATTTTAACCTGTCAATTTCTCTTAAGGTTTCAAGAAAAAGCGAAGCTTCAACTATCATTGACCAATTCATACGTGTGTTGTGACTCTTGTAAATGTTAGAATTTAACGATGAATTAAGTGTTAGTATAATAATTACAAGGCATACTCTTTTAATCATTAGAGTTTAAATATAAGAGTGGTCCTTAAAAGGGAAGATTTTTTACTGATTCTTTAATTAATTTTAGTGCTGATGGATTGCCTTTAATCGATCTGAACAGATAAAGTTTAATTAATTTGGATTCTATAAGAAATCTCACCACTTCACTAGAAAATGAAAAAAGACTATGAATTACTGGCCACTTGCCCTTATCTAACACATGTAATATGCAAGAGGTGTTAAATAGGGAAGACTTTGGGTGGATTAATTAATTAATTAAACTCGACCATGTCTTAGTGTGGATTTAACAAGATACTGGCTTTGGAGTTAGGTTAAAATTAAGAATATTCCGACAATCAAGAAACTCAATGATTCTTTTCGATACAGATCCTAAACCCTAATAAGAGCTATTACCCTCTCTATCGTTTCATATCACGCAGTGCTTGTTGGACTAGCAACCCGACATGAACACATAAAAAGGAAGTTTGAAATTCGTAGCTTTGAGAAGTTTTTCACTCATGTTACACGATGATCATACACTATAGAATAGGGTTTTTTTTCTCACGACATGCTGTATAATAACATGCTGTAATTATACTATTTTGTTTCAATGAGAGACTTTAAGCATCCTTCAGCTGGCTTTTTTTTTCCTTAACAAAGAACATGCTAGCCTAGTAGTCCTCGATCTTGCAGCTTTATTAGGTGGACCAGTCAAATTGCTTACAAATTTGCTTGAAATCGCAATTGCATGTTCCCACCTCTGTGGAGAGACCTTGTTTACGTATTTTGTTTTTAATGGAGATTCTAGCTTTTTTTTATAGATTTGGCGAGTAATTATAGCAGTTTTCTCATTTTTTTTCATGGGAAACTATATTCGTTTTCTTATGATTAAATATAAGCTCGCCACGATATGATTTGTGAAAAAAGAGAGGATATAAATTAATTAGAATTTGATAATAAAGTATTTATTCACTTATCAGTTTTGATAATGCTAATTAATTAGAAGTTAATTTATATGGGAATTATATACATCGGTGAAAGGTGTTTTGGAAAAGGAAAAGAAAAGGCACCATTTCTTCCATGTCGGGGACCCTCTTTGCTTTGAATTTCATGCCTTTTATTGTTTCTAAAAAATTGAAATTCTTGTTGCCGCCTCTCCTTTTCTTTATACCAACCGAAAGAGATTCTCTTTTTTCCCCTTCCAACGGTAGAAAGGATGTCCCTGTATGGGTTGACTAAATGACTATACATCAAGGTACCATACTAATTAAACATCATCACCATTATGCAATACTTACATTTTGTTGACCAGAAAAACACCTACTTGAGTTGTCTCTAAACGGCGGGTTGTAGATTTATTCTTCCATGATAGAATAATTGCTTCACCTAATTCACCTGCCAAGGTGAATTGTTTTTTTTTTTTTTTGTTCTTGTTCTTGCAAAGGATGCCGAGGAGAGCAATTGTTCTATCATCCAATTGCATTCTTGGATGGTGAGAGTTAGTGGACTTAGATTAATGATGTTTAAGACATGGCCTTGAAATTATACAAGACAATTGAACAACGGGTTATAAAGTAACACTGTCGGGTAATAAAGTGATTCAATGTTTTTTTGACATCAAATTAAGACCAATTAATTAGTTCTTGTGAACTTTATGTTTTTTCTCTTCTCTAAATTAATCTCTCTTTGTCACGGCTACCTAGCCTCTAGGTTTGCTAAACTTTGGGCTAAATTTGCATTTCAAAATCTTGACGACGAGCTTGATGTTTTGTTCTAAGATAAAAGGAATGGTGGTTATAAATATGGGGCTTTTAAATTATAAAATTTTAAATAAAAAGCTAAACTTCATATATTATAGATAATTATATAAATTATATTTTGAAACTTCACCTAACAACTTAACTTTTTGAGTAGAGATAGTTTTTAATATTATATTAAAATTTTATTGACCAAACGGTTATAAGTTCGAATCTTACTATTCTTATTTTATTTAATAAAAATTAAGTATTAAATAATATAAATATATATAAATTTTAAATTTTTAAGTTAAAATAATTTTTTAATATTTATTATTATTATTAATAGTATTAGTATTCATCGGGGATATATCCCAAAAAGAAAGAATACAAAGAGCTTATTCCAGAGAAAGCAAACCCTGCCATGTTAGCTAGCAGTAAAGAGGTGGACTGTTGGAAGAACGAATTCCAATGCTCTAGCCATGATCATAATTAGCAAGCTAATCCATACATCTATTATCTTTATGATCAAGTGAGAAGCTATCTAATTTTTCTGTATGATGCGCTTCCTCGTTAATAATTAGAATTTAAATCTTAGGTAAGAGTATAATAAGTAATGCTTTTACGAATTTTTTAATTCAGACACAAATATTCTATAGATCGCATAATAAGCCGTTGTGTTTTTGGTTTAAAGTAAAGGATATAGTACTTTGTTTTAAAAGTAAAATAGTTTCTCTCAAGAAAGATATACGTTTGAGTTTCAAAACAAAGCAATTATCAATCAAACATAATTTTTAGACCAAATCAACTAAAATCAATGCACTTTAAAAACAAAGCAATATCAAAAAGGTATAAATACCATAATATTATTAAAGAATAATATAAATTATATTTTAAAATCTCATTTAAAAACTTAAATTTATGGGTTTAGATGATTCTTCAATATAGTATCAGAACCTTAATAAACCAGCGGTCATGAGTTCGAATCTCATCATCCCTATTTATTTGATAAAAATTAATCACAAAGCATAAATATCATCATATTATTTAAAGAATAATATAAATTATAAGATATAATGCCATTTAAAAACTTAAATTTTTAGTTTAAAATAATTCTTTAAATACATCTAGTAATTTTACCAGCCAAATTAGCTAGTGCGCGCATGTAAATTATATATAAAAATCCAATTATGGCAGTATAGTTTATACAATTTCAGCAGGGAGAAAGGTAAAAATCATTAAATTTCTTAACATAGGTAACCTCGATTGACTTTAGCAGCCAGCCGTCACCTGTAGATTGGTTTATTGATCTTGATTGTGTGAAAACAATCATATCAGATCCTAATGATCACGGCCATTGAGATCATCATATTGGAGACAACATGAGTTAGTTAGGAAATTAATTATGAAAATCTTGTCAAGAAACAGGTAACCATCTACATTTGGAAATGCAAGACCGTTTACTGCTTTCTAGCACTTCATTAAAAAATAACCACCTTGGCTTAATCAAATTCATTAATCCTGTGGTAGCCAGCTCTGGACCCATGAATCTAATTAACACAGATCCCTCCCATGACAGGGAGAGCTTGAAAATACATCCAAGATCTTGCATCACCTCTTCAAAAATATATCGATGAAATTGGGTGTTTTTCAAAGACTATTTCATGACTGAATAATTAATGGATAAATAAGTAAGTAAATGGAGGAGGGAATAATGCTTGGAAAGGCTAATTAAGCAATACAAGTAAGTAGAAAATATATAGTATACAGCTAGCGTGTAAGAAAGTACCCCATCTCACAGACCTTAAATCCCAAACTTGTTTATATAATTGCATGTATGTTTTGTCTTGATGTGGCTAGGATATCGCTGTGTCAACATTTTAGCACCATGCTTATTTTCTTTTAGGTAAAAATAACTGTTAGATTTAAATAAACGCATTATTCGTATCTGTGATTGGTGAAGATTAGGTTGGGCTCTTCGAGTTTTGATTGGACACGTCTATCTATGCATACACTTGATGTTTTCTTGGCTCTGTCTTCAAATAAGACATCAGCGTCCAAGCTTATCTTGAGCATGTTATTTGTGTATAATATATATATATATATATATATATATATATATATATATATATATATATATATATATATATATGAAGATCGATTCCATGTAGAGGAGCCTTGGTGGGGGCTGATAGGCTCACAAGAATACACATATAACCCGAGTAACTCACGTATCTAGCAGCAGTTGGTTTCATCTTTAGTTGGTTTTTGTCTCCTGAATTGATTTCCAGTAACAATTAATATTATTTTTTTAGTATTAGTTTATTTATGAGTGTGTTAGAGGTTGTTTTTAAAATATTTTTTATTTGAAAATATTTGAAAATAATATTTTATTATTATCTTAAATTGTAATATAATAAAATCTAGGAATTAATTTTGAATGAATTCATTTATAATCTTTACAAGATAACCAGTGACATCCTATTAGTTATTTCTTGAACTCACATTAAAAAAAATACAAAGAAAAAAAAGAGATAAAACCCATGACCTACTAAAAATAAAAAGAATATCTCCATTTAAAATATTTTTTTAGTTGAATCGGTTTTAAAAACAAAATTAAAAATAACTAATAAAATACTATTAATAATATTATCAGTTACTTTCTAAACACTGTAAAATTACTTGTTTTCGTCAAAATAACAGAGGAACACACGTAGGAGTGCCTGGTGAGCTTTATCTAAAGCAATAAAAGTAAACACGGTTTTAATTTGTAATCCGAAGACGTTTTGCAAAATTCTCAACTATGTTTTTAGGGTTAGTGGGAGATGTAATTAGTGTGTTCTTGAAGCATATTCATTGACCAAATGCAAGGAAACCCCACAGTTGACTAATATACAATTATTGTATCCATTAACTCAAAAGATTTTGCCATTGAGAACTTCATTATGAGTTAGTTTAACGGGGGCCACCTAAGATTGATTTACCCACCACATATGGTTATTTTTATAAAAAATTGGATTTAATTGGACCATTTTGATGTTTTTAATCTCTTTCTTGTCATTGTAAAAGGACATGAAATTTGCATGCGCTGGCTAAAGCTAAAGTAAGTTCTTCATTTAATTAATCATATATTGATCTACAATTTTAGTAATCATTGCTTTAAAATCTCAATTTACTTACTTAATAGACAACAGTTTTCTCTTTAATGATCATATCGCTGGATTTTGAGCTACACTTACTAATATTCATTTTTGGCTAACAATTGAATGCATCCAATTATAAATCGTCCTAAGCTATATATATATATATATATATATATATATATATATATATATATATATGAGAAGTAATTAAGTGTATTACAAGTTATACCTCTCACATAAATATGAGACTCGTTACGAAAAATATTTATAAATTCTATCTTTATTTGAAAGAGAGGAATACAATTTCCGACACAATGAATATTTCCTTTGTTATCTATTATGCTTGTTGGGAATTGTTAAGCATATATGGGCTACTTCTGCATGGCTAAATATATTTGATTAAGGTTGGGTATTATATAGCAAGGCTTTCCTAATGCTAATGGCTACTAGACTTCGAGATACTTGTCAAATGTACTAATATTCCATGGTGTCTTGTATTTATGACGCTAAAGCTAACTAAGTTGTTTGTTACCAGGTTTTGTTACCAGAAAACCGGCAAACATATATAAATGTACACATTGATATAATATTTTCATCGATAAATTACGGTGAATTTTTCTGACTAAATATGTCTTTGTAATATCCATCAAAAAACACCGACATAAATATTCTTTCAGTATATACTAAAAGAATTACAATGAGAAAAAAAAGAATACGAAAAAAAAGATAAAAAATACAATAACATGTCTTTTTTACAGACAGAATTATTGACAGATTAAAATCCATCGATAAATCTGTCTGTAATATTTAATTTATGACCTGGCAAGCGGCCCTTCTCTCTCCCTCTCCTATTTCTTCTTCTTTCTCCATTTCTCTCTGCATCAAACAACACAACCCCTTTATTTTATCAAAAATCAACCCCTCACTACAAATTCCGTCATCTCAACACTCAGTTTGTTAGCATTCCTGTTCTGATTCAAATTATATTAAGGATTCTCCGCTTCAAGTAAGCAAAATTCCCATTTTTTTTTATTTGAACTCAATTTTAAAATGTTAATTTTTATTACATATTTTTGTAGTATATGCATTTTATTTGGGTATCTACTTGTTTTATAGCCTTTTCTCATAAAAAATTGTTGTATGAATGTATGATTTTCTAATTTTTTTTTTAAGATAAATATAACACCCGGTTGAAGGAAAGATACGATGACGTTCCTTCAATCCATCCAGATCTTGATCCGGATTTGTGGTTGAGGGCAAGATCATCCAGTAGGCTCGATAGAAATTAGATGTATGGTATATCTAACACTATGGCCGAAGACTTGCGAACGACCACGATATTTCAACTATTGGATGCTCATAATTGGTTTGGAGCATTCAAGCTCTAGAGTTCAAGGTGATTTTAGACTAATAAGTTCAAGCCCGAACGATCCATTTTGCTGCTGATTATGAACGAATCAGTGCTGAGATGACTGAACTCCACCGATTGGTAATAAAGATGAGATCACAGATGGGTGGTACATATGATCCCTCTTATTCACCCTACGATCCCGGCAAAGACTCGTCTCCTCCTACTCCTCCTCCTCCTTTAGCGCCTTTATTCTAGATTAATTGTATTTGAATATATAAATATTTAAATTTGTAATAAATATTTGATGTTTATATTAATTTAGTTTATTTTAATTATTTTTAATTTTTGTTAATAGATTATTTAAGAAAAACATATTTTTAAATTATTACTGACGGGGGTAACGACAGACTTCATCCATTTGTATATTCCATATAGTTGGAAAAGAATTGCAGCAAATATCACTGCCACTATTTACTCACCGATGAAAACAGACGGTATGTTTAACGGTTATATGTCAAATTCATCGAAGGAAATACAGATGGGCAAAAAATTTCACTCGATAGAATGACATATGATTTTTCTATCATTGATATGTTATATTTATTGATGAAATGAACCAGGTAAAAAAAATAGAGCGTTTTTGTCGTTAATAAATCCATCGGTAAAATTATCATTGACATATCACAAATCACTAACGAGAGTTTTTTGAACGGATTATTTTTATTTGTAAGCCCATTGATAAAATTCATACCAACAAAGTATGAGTATAGATACCAACAAAAAAATTATACCGATAAATCTTAAAATTTTAGTGGTGATTATATTGATCAAATTGACACGCCTGCTTTCTAAATAAGCTACTGACTTAATAATGATACTTATATCATAAACTTAATTGACGCACCTACTTGCTCGAGGATGATAAAAAAAAAAAAAAAAATCTAATGAAATTGAGGTATTGGCAATTCAAAAGGCATTTCATTTGATTATTGATTGTTGTTATATTTTTTTAAAGAATGAGTTGTGAAATTTGATTTATACAATGTCATTACTTGGATAAAGAGAGTCAATAAAATATAGTTATGGCACTTACAAGGTGAATTCAATTATATTTCCAACGTCTGCAATATGCTTTCTTCTATGATTTTTTAAAATAATAATAATAATGGTTAGTTTTATCATGTTATATGGCTGTACAATTTGACTTTTTAAATTTCATTATAATATTTTTTTTATTTTCTCGATATATACCGATTAATTTTTTTGTTAGTGTTTATTGATGAATATATAAATAGAAATTAAATTATGTCGGCAAAGGTTATTGTAATTTACTGATGGAGTTTTTTCATTAATATTTTTGTTTGTATTTATCAATTTTTTTTTGATAACGGATGAAAGTGAAAGTTTGATTTTGTGGGATTTTTAAGATCAACATCGAATGATTTTATGAACTATTTGATAATTGGCACCGACAAGTAAAGTGAACGCTAACTCTAACTGGGATATATATCCAAGTCATTAAAACCTCTTTGGATCGAGCAGCTTAGTGTTAGGTGCATGCTAGAACTTGTGATAAGACTTTGAGAGGTTTATTGGGACCAAAATGCTCTTCATCATACAAAAAGAAATTAAAAAAAAAATAAAGTGGAGAATATGCTCATATGATGCTGTCAACCGAAATCGTTCTTTAGTCAGTATTTTAGAGCTTGAATTAATGGTCCCTACGTACTGTAAAATGACGCATGAGGAAATTTCATTTCTTTTGTTTTCTTCAATGAGCCTGCTATACATGGTGGAGCAAAATGGGGTCAACTTCAGGATCTAATCTTGCCCTAACGTGCAATGGTATTTTGGTTGGCAAACCACGTGTAATGGCTAGAGTGAAAACAACGTTCTAACCAGTAGTCTCATGCAAAGTGTCAAGAAGACATCAAGACAATCTCTCCAGCACATGTCGGAGGATTCATTATTTGAACAAGACTGGAAGGTTTAGCCAGGAGATAGATAGATCAACTCTGTTACAATCTGCCGACTGTTTGAACGCATGTGGGCAGCATAGGTTGTACAGATCAAAGAAAAAACACGTAGGGATCACTCAAATTTGATGATAGTAACATGATTCTGGTTTGAATTGGTTACATAAATTTGGAAAGCATTTTTCTCTCTTATCTGTTATGCTTGTTTGTTAGTTTATGTTATAAATCATCATACGCAAGAACCCATGTTCTGAGACCTATGGAAAGTTAGGACAGTTTTCATTAAAATAAATAAATAAATAAAAATTAGGACAGATATTAATGTGATTTCAATGTGAACAATACTGCTGGTGGACAAGAACATCCTTGTAACGTTTATAACTTTTCTTTTGTGAATTTAATGGGCATTTTTATTTTTTTTGGCCATATATACTTTTCTCTTAAAAGAAGAAGATGAAGGAATAACATAAATAAGAAATGACAAATCCTTAAAGATTTAATCTCGTAAATAAGTGAGTTCACTTTTTCATATTATTATTATTATTATCATGTAGGATTCATATTCTAAAAAAGATTGTAAGTTTTGAAACCGCCCCAACTTATATAAGATCGATTTGCCTACGTAAAATCTATGTTGCATATATATTAAAAGAAACTAATTGGGCTTGTAAGAATATTGTAGCTCCCGACTCAGGAATAGTATTTATTGGAATAATATAATGATATTTTTGTCTCTTCACCCAAAAAATCTAACACTTTGCGTCAAGGGGAATTTTTTAATTTTCACGATGGTTTTTTTATTATTTCAATGTTAGCTGATGAGAAATTTAGTATTTGATCAAATTAATATAAAAATAATAATAAACAATTAAAAAGCACAGTAAAAAGACCAAAATATTCTTAAAAACAAAAAACTTAAACCTAGAGTCAAAGGGCTTTTTCATCTTTTCAGAATGATTTTTTGGATATTATTAAGTCAACTTAAGGGTAATTTGGTATTTGAATAAATATAAGTAAAAAACAAAAACAAAAAGGTAGGGCGCATGATCACGCACTCCCCGGCACGTACGGTGCCTCCTTGTGTTCAAAAATGATCTTTCATCGTGTCATTGAAAGCATCGTCACGTTCTTTTCCAAATGGAATGGTGCGTGTAGGCAATGGTGATCCAATTTGTCAACAGTCAGCTTTTTTTTTCTCTCTCTCTCCTCCTGCAAAAATTACAATTTGACTCTCTTTGTTATTGGTATTTTAATTTTAGACCTTATTCGTTTGATTTTTAATTTTTTTTCATGGCTCTTTTATAGAAGTTTTATTTGTTTTCAATTTTATCATTCAGTCTCACTTTAACTTATATTATTTTTTTTAATTTGGTCCTTATTCTTTTGATTTCTAGTTTTTTTTTCCTCGTGCTTTTTGTAAAATTTTATTGGTTTTTAATTTCATCCTTCAATCTAAATTGATGGTATTATGTTTTTCAATTTGATCCTTGTTTGTTTTATTTCTAATTTATTTTCTTGGCCCTTTTGTAAAAGTTATTATTCTTTTCAATGTCACCCTTTAATCAACAATTTGTTTTTATTTTTTATGTCAATCTTGATCCTTATTCTTTGGATTTTTTGTCCTTTTGCTAAATTGATTTTTTTTAATTTCACCCTTCAACCAAATATAAAATTTATTTTGTATTTCAATTTTGATCCTCATTATTTTAATTGCTATTTTTTAGATCCTTTTGTGTAAATAATTTTTTTTTCAATTTTATCCTTCAATATTTGATTTATTAGGAATTAGACTCCATAGTTTTTCAAATATGGTGTTTTGGATCTAATAACTTGGGTCATGGGTTTAAAAAGTTAACACATTTTTTTTTGTAAGAAAAGGGGCTTATTATGTATTTATTTTATTCTCATGATCTGGGCTACGAATTTGAAAGGATATCCTAGATTGGCTCAACACTGATTACCAGAGTTACAGATTTATCATGTTAGCTCAGGTTAATTGAGACTGATTGTTTTATTTCCTTTTTTCATCTTATTTTGTTCTTTTGTATTTAATAGACTATGAATTGAGATACATTATTTGTTCCCTTTGAAAAAATATTTTTCCCCCAGGTTATCCTAATCACTTTTCTTTTTAAATTTGTTCCATGTATTTTATTTCTTTTCTTTTTTCTTTAATTCAAATAAAATCAGTTTATTCGACCCAATCAAGTCTATGATCAAAGTCACATATTTTTCTTTCTTTTTTAAAACACATTTATAGTACCTCATCATCATTTTTTGCACAAAAAATAGTTTAGCCCCACGGTGAAATGCAGACACAAAGGCTAATATTTATTAAATACAATGTATAAAAACTATCCTTGTAATACATTTACTTTACTGATAAACTCAAAAAACATGGATATTTATGGCATTTGAGCATGGAGGATGGTCGCGGTTTGATGACATTAGCTAAGGTCAATGGTCTTTCTTTTTCTTTTTCTTTTTTCTTTTTTTTTTAGAGGGAAGAAAAATAAAATTAGTGGTGATATACTTTCTCTTTACAGCTTTGCCCACATGTTTAATTGATGTGGAAAATTTTTCTCTAACACGTAACTTTATGTTATTGGGCATCATTATTTATTTAACCGTTGGATTGAACTGAAATTTTGCTCAAAAATTTTAGAAGTCATGCTTTTTATAAGGTTAAGATTTCGTAGCCATCAGATATCAGAAAAATCTTTCAATAAATCCTAGAAGTTATTATTTAGGATTTGCAATATTTTTCCTAGTTTATTTAGAATATTTTTCCTGGTTTAAAACTCTTTTATTATTTTTCTAGATTTGTGCAGGAAATTTTTACTAGTGTAAATAGGGTTGTTTAGCTTGTATTTCAGAAGACTAATAAAAGAAAAAATTTCTAGTAAAAAAAATTGAATTAGGGTTTATATGTAATCCCTATTCAATACAATTTTATATTATTGTACTTGTTGTTTTTCTTATGCTACTTCTATCTATGTTAGTAGGTATCAAAGCCCAACAATCTTAGGTTATTGCTTGTTTTGTGCTGCAATCTTAGGTTATTTTGTTTGTTGTGGGCTACTAAATAACTATGGTTAAAAAAGGTTGCAAAGCAAAATGTGTTCAGGTAAAAAGGAATAAGAAGGTTTTCTCATGAGATAAATATTCAAGAACCGGTAATAGAAGACATGCAAAAATATATTGCAAAATTAAAAAGAGGTTGCAAAATTAACCTGTCAGTTAGAGGAGGTGAAGAGGCAGAGTAATCATGATAAAAGTGATCACAAATTCATAGCTAGTTTTGAAAACTTGTTTTAGAAGCATGAGTAGAGGAGGAAGCTTCTTGATTGGGATGAGTATCATAGAGATTTTGGTTATCTCTTTTATTGTAAGATTTATGTGGATCAATATTCTCTATCAATTTATTATGTTTATTTTGATGGTGATTATGTTAATAACAATATCACAAACAATAATAATAGTAGTGGTGATGATATTATTGATTGTATACTTGTTAATAAAATAAAAGTTCAGTGCAAATAAAACATGGAATTGATCCTTTTGATTACAAGGTTAATGTTATCACAAAGGTAGGTGTGTTCAAGGGTTATGTGGATACAAAAATATTGGTAAAGCAAGTTTGAAGTTTGGAATTCATTACTTTAGAAGTCAATGGAAAAGAAATAATTCATGAATTGTTGTTTTTTATACAAATTTAAAAAAAAAAAAACTGAAGTTGATATCTAGAATTATTATATAGTTGAAGAGAATAAATAAAAGGGGTTGAAAAGTCTTGATTGGACATCAATGATATTGAAAAAAGAGCAATTTGAACTTGAGGACAAGTTCTTTCCAACCTGGTGAGATTGATATGTGAGATTTTTCTTTAACATACAGCTTTATGTTATTGTGTATAACTCTTAATCTAGTCGTTGGATTGGACTAAGATTTTGTTCAAAGATTTTAGAGGTTCTATTTCCTATAAATTTAATTTTTCATAACAATGAGAGATTAGAAAGGTCTTCTAATAAGGCCTAGAAGTTATTGTTTAGGATTTGTAATATTTTTCCTAGTTTGTTTAGGATTTTTTTTTCTATTTGGTTTATATTTTTTTTTTAGATTTGTTTATGAAGTTTTTACTGGTATAAATAGAGTTGTTTAGATTGTATTTTAAAGGACTAATTAAATAGAAAATATTTAATAAAAAAATTATATAATTAATCCATGTTACTTTTTGCTCTATATTTTTTTATTATCCTTTTTTTCCTATCCTCACTAATCAAACTCAAATTTTATGTCATTACACGATTTATTTATTAAAAAAAAACAATATATATTTGGAATGTAATCAGTATAATGTCCTAAAAAATTGTTTACATTAAATATTTCCTAGCTTGGAAAAAACCACCCTATTTGATCAACTTTTCTAACAAGAGTGCTTTCAATCACTGTCTTCTTTTCTATATTTTGATTTTTTCATTACATTATAAACTTTATAAAAATCTTCAAGGTTTTTTCTTTTTAATTAATGCAAGACCAATGATCAAGATGCTTTTTATTTTCCAAGTAAGTTCTTGTTTGGCATAGTGGTTGCTCCATCATTTTGTCAATTTTTTAATTTTTTTGTTTCAAATTAATTAATACATTAAAATATTAAAAAAATATTTTAATATATTTTTAAAACAAAAAATACTTTAAAAAACAACATTTACCATTATTTCAAACACTCCCGAAATCAATTACATCTCTCTTTTATATAAATCCTATATGTTGACTATACCAAAGTCATCACAATAGCCATGGAAAATAAAAAGGAGATGCTTATAGGCAGTGCACCTAGTCCATTTTAAATCAAGTTCTTTCTTTTAATTATTCTATAAGTTCATACTATTTTATACTTCATAAAATGCTGCATCACTCAAAGATCAAAAATAAAGGCGTGGAATTTAAAAGCTAGAATTCCAACCCATACATCGGATCACCCACCAACTGGAAAAAAAAAAAAAAAAAACCAACAACAACCGATCACCTACGCCACCATTGTATTACTTTATTTAATACACAACTCGTGCTATAACAAGGATGGTATTCCGAGCACTTGAGGGTCTAGCTCAGTGGTCAATCGTGTGACTTGTTCCGCTCCCGTCCCGAGTTCGATCCTCTATGTGCACGCCTGTCACCCCCGCGGTGCCTTACCTGCTCACTGGGCTTGCAGGATGTTCAGTGGGCCGTGGGGAATAGTCGTGGTGCGCGCAAGCTGGCCCGGACACCCCACGATAATCAAAAAAAAAAAAAAAAAAGGATGGTATTCCGACTAGCATTTTTTTGGCATGCCGAACTCTTGCATGACTGATACTAGTTTTTAGCCAATATAGCAAGAAAAATATGTGCCTTTATTTTCTCCATTGTCTTTGAAAGTATTGAATAAATTTTTTATCGAGATAAAATCATGTAGTTCAATAACTTAAGTGGTGCTTGGATTTAATATTTAAATAAATAAATAAATAAAACTAGTTCTGAGCCTTGACTAGATTTTTAAAACATTTGGTCAGCTTTAGGTGCAGAGGCGGCGCGTCAGCTTGGATTGAAGGGCCATGGCTCCACAACTTTTCAAAAAAAAACCACTTTACTCTCTTAATTATATGGATAATATCATCTTAGTCCCTGAGAAATTATTACTAGAACTGTAAAAAAAATTCAAAATATTTCATATCATTCTTGAAGTTTAGCAACTTATATTAGTGCATTCCCCACTTTCTATAGAGTTTTGAATTATATTTCTAGTTTTAAAAAAATATATGTTTGGTGCAAGGAAATGCTATAAGGAATCAAAGTTGAAATAATTTTATACAACTAAACACAGCAGCATGAAAATTTTTTGAAACAAAATTCAATTTTATTGATTTAAAATAATTAGTGCCTCAATGACCAAATTTGAATCTTACATAAATGTTCAATCCTTTTTTTTTTTTTTTGCAACTTCAAGGACTGATTTGCATGGTCAAGGAGAACTTCATGTGACTTTTTTAATTTTGGTCCCTCAGCGTTTTTTTTTTCAATTTGATCCCTTCACATTGGTTTTATTTGGTATTTTGCTTGGTAATTTATTTTAATTGTTTTTATGCATGGATCTCATAATATTGAGGGATATTTCTGGTGCTCAGTTGAAGCTAATTTTTTGCTAAATAAAACACCATTCGACTTATTTAGAACAATTAGGTTTCAATGGACAATAATTGAAACTAAAATAAATATGGGGAATTACAGTTATGGATGGGTCAAGATTGGCTGGTGAATGCACTACACGTGTCATTAGGTGAAAGAAATTGCAGGTTTGTGGCAGTGCATGTGGCTTTCTTAAGTGTCCAAACATAACCTCCCGTCGTTGCATTGGAAGCACCTCGAAGTCCACTTCTATTAGTGGCGACATGTGTATCGTAACGAGTGATATTATGGCTTCGGCAGTTGTTTCTTTTTTATTTCCCTCATTCCTCTCTACTTTCTTTGGAATCCTCATATTGTCTATAAGAAAATGTAAGTTGTCCTTTGATTTTGTTTTGATTTCAAATTTGATCTTCATACTTTTTAATTTGTCCAGTAAAATTTTATTTTATTTTCAATTTAATCCTTCAATCCAAAATTTTAATTTGTTCTCTTATTGTTTTTAGATTTGATCCTTATTATTTTGATTGCTATTTTTTTTCATCCTTTTGTAAAACTGGATTTTATTTTTAACTTCATCCTCCAATCAAGAATTGTAATTAGTTGTCCTCTTAATTTATTTTTATTTTAGATTTAGTTCTTATTCTTTTGTAAAATAGTTTTTTTTAATTTCATCATTTGACATTAGGTTAGTTGAGGATTGGATTTTGTAGTTTTTCTCAATGGGGTGATCCCAATCTGATGACCTAAGTCACAAGATTAGAAATTTAACTTGGGTTGATATCAATCTTTTTCAGGTTTTTTAACATTAATTTTATTTTTAACATTCGGTCTCATTGGTTTTTTTAAAAAAAAAATTAAGCTTCATAATTTTCTTCAATTCTTCTTCTTCTTCTTTTGTTTTCTCAATCTTATGACCTAGAGCATAGTTTTACAATTGTGCTTTGTAATTTTTCATGTTTTGCCTTCTATTGGGTTATTCTATTTACATGTTCCAGTTCGAAGCTGGTTTGCTAAAAAAAATTTATCTTTTTTGTAAAATTTTTTAATTTCATCATTCTATATTGGATACTTTGGGGATTGTGCTTTGTTATTTTTTTTTTCGATTTGCTTTCGATTGGGTTATTGTAACCTCGTGACCTGAGTTGAAGATTTGGCATGCCGACTTAGATTGACATCTAAATATTATCAATTTATTTGATTTAGTCGGGTTTATAACTCTAGTCGTGAATTTTTTTTACTTCCTTAAACATGCTTACGATATTTGATTATTTTTTATTAAAAAAATTAGTCTGGTCTACGACGGCATGGCGCATAGCGCGGAACAACAACATAGTCTTTAACCACTTGATGTATACATCAATCATAATAGTAATACACTAGCATGAATAAATGTCTTCCTGATAACTGTAATGAGGTTTTTCTTTCTTGAACTGTACTGAGTCTTCTTTCTTTTTTCTTTTTTTTTTTCTTTTTTTGGTATCTCTTGTAACTTTTTAAAGTTGAGAAAGTAGGATGAGGTCTCCCGTACAGAGTCCAAAGGCCAATAGTACTTTAATGGGAAAAAAGAAGAAGAAAAAAAACACCATTGGCTAGCTGCATCATTGTGATTCATGAGTCTATTCAAATACGTGGAAGGGCCGACCAAAAGAACATCATTACACATCTTTAACATAGCAAAATCCCCAGCAAAATCATGCCTTCCTTATTATCATTCATCTAATATTTACGCTATCATTAAATTGGTGCCTTAAAATTTGGCACTAAAAAGCTTTATTTTAATTTTAATTAGATGGTAAATGGATTTTTTTATATATTTTAGGATTTTAACTCTTAAAAAATAGGGATAAAATTATAAATAAATCAATAGATGATAATAGTTTATAGACCACGGATTTAGTATTTGCGACTTTTAAAAAATATAGTAGAAAATTTATTTTAAATATTAGTACATAAAAACATTTAAAAAATTACTTTTTTAAAAAATAAAATATTAAATAAACGGCGTTTTCGTCATCTTTGTGTGTGAAATTATTATAAAATTAACAAAAAAAAAAAATAGCGCTAAAAGATGTCACATTACAAGAGATGTTTTTTGTCGACCAAAATCTATGAGGTTTCCTTTTGTGGGGCCCGTATCAGATGTACTGATTTTGCTTATATAATCACCACTACCCCCCCTCTTCATGCCTGCCTGCTCTCTTTTTCCTAGCAATACTATTTCCCACTTTTCTGTGCTCCTCCCTCTTCTACACTATAGCCATATATATCCTTGTCTTTTTAACCATCTCTAGCTAGACCTCCCTGTCCTTTCTCTAAGGGCAAAGCACCGTATAAATTGAAGGGCAGTTTGCTCACCACAGTAGAGATTGTTGGGTTTAGTGTTAACCTAGAACGGACATTTGGCACTATGAAGGAGGGTGGCAGGAAACAAGGTGCACCCGCACCATGTGCAGCATGCAAGCTTCTAAGGAGAAGGTGCGCCCAAGATTGCGTGTTTGCCCCTTATTTTCCAGCAGATGAGCCCCAGAAGTTTGCTAATGTGCACAAGGTTTTTGGTGCTAGTAATGTCAACAAGATGTTACAGGTCGGTTCCTATCTAGCTACACTCCTTAGTCTTTATAACACTTTTAAGCCTTCATTTTGCAGAAAACGAACTTAAGGGTATGATTGGGAGCAAATTCATGGGCAGACAAAATGACTTCTTTCTACTTTGATTGAACTTAAAGCTAAACTTTTGAACTATAATTCATTTGAAGTCATTTTTACATGATTTGGGGGTAATAATTTTCTTCTGAAGTTATAATTGCTTCCTTAATTTGATGCCCATTTTGATGGTCTTCAGTTGATTTTACATGTGTGTACAAAAAATACTCGTGAAATCTTTGGGTCAGTTCCTGTAATTCGAAGAAAGACGTTTTAGAGTGATGGGGAGATGCTTTTTTTTTCAATCCATATACAAAATAAAGCGTGTTTAACAAATAATTAACATCAATCCATCTACATGATAGGTGAGTTTAACCTCCTAGCTAATTCTTCATCATTCGATGGGATAGAGACAAGGGCCTCTGTCCTTCTCTCAAATTATTAATCTAACTGCTGGGGTTAAGATGGGAGTGCAGACAAATATTCTTGTAAAAAATATATGTTATGGGTGGTTTTGCTTTCTGCTAGTAGTTGCTGGCCATGTGATATATTTTATTTTATTTTTTTACCAATCAAGGGCTGTTTTGTTAAAAAAAAATAATAAGAAATCACGTGAAGTTGTTGATTTGTAAATTGCACTCAATAATTTTAATAATTTAGGGATGACAAGATAGAAGCTGGACTTTTTTTAAAAAAAAATGACCCCCTAGATCATAAAACGCTTACAGACTTGTCGTCATCTTTAACGAGAGGGACACTAATGCCATTTTCTAAAAAGAGCTTGATTTTTTTTTTCAAGGAAAAGATTTTTTGTTTTATGTGTAAAAAAAAAAAAAATCGGTGGACGAAGGAAGCTTGTAATTCCAATAAAAAACTGATAGAGACATGCACCCCAAAAGAGAAGAATGTAGCACCTTGCAATTGACCAAATGAAAAATCATGCAAGAAAACTAAGTATAATTATACTTGATCTCTGTACACACATCAGCATAAATGACTTATGCTTTATGTAATCATGATATCATGTGCACATGGCCAACATAAATTTTCAATTTTATTAATAGAAATAATTATTATTTCAATTAAAGATAAGATAGGTGTATGAGGTATGTGTAGGATCGATCCTTCGAGTTTGAAATTCAAGATCAAAACACTTGGAAATACCGTAAAATTGAAGAAATAAAATGGTCCCTTGTGTTTATCAGGAACTACCGGTGCATCAGCGAGGAGATGCGGTTAGCAGCATGGTGTATGAAGCTAATGCCAGGGTGCGTGATCCAGTGTATGGGTGCGTGGGTGCTATATCATCTCTACAGCAACAAATTGATGCCCTTCAGACCCAGTTGGCACTGGCTCAGGCAGAGGTGGTGCACCTGCGAGTGAGGCAGACAGCAACACTATCAAACCACGGGCTAAGTCCTGCTAGCCCGAGTAATAGTGGGTCACCATCTTCTAGGCTCATGGGGTCCCAAATGAAGCCGATGTTCGACATGGATATGGTGGATCACACCAGCTTGGGAGAGTCAATGTGGTCATGCTAGGATATGCATGCTACCTTTTTATGCCATGCCTACCCTTACTACTACTATATCTAGGTTGATTCTGTCTCCAATGTTTTCAATCTACATATATATATATTTTTTTTAATTTTGATATTGTCGTTATGAATCCATATGGGTAAAGGGGTATAGCACAAAATAGTAGTGGTGATGGTAATGGTGGCAGTGATTATAGTAGTAACGGTGGCAGTAGTAATGATAGTGGTGATTGTCCCAACGTAAATTTATTTAGATATTTTGTTTTTATTTTTAGATTAACTAATTTAACGCTATAGTAATTAGTTATATACTGGTTGATTGTGGACTTTATGGGTAAACATTGGATGGATTTTCCATATAAGCTAAGTAATATATTGACTTTGGTTTTCCCTCTTTTGTTTTTAGTCATGGTGCAATGTTTTCACTTTGGTTGATAATGTACAGATTCTACAATGATTTTGTATATTGTGTTTTTATAAGAATATCAGATGCTCATATTTGTACACATCTATCCCCAACTTTCCATCGATGGGACTGGAATCGAGAGGTTGGAAAGTCTATTATAAGATACGTGAAGAATTAGTAACAGACACAAGCATCTACTGATATAGACTTGCATGCCAGATCAACTGTTTGTGATTTGCACAAATCCTGATTTTTTTAATTTTTTTCCTTTTAATCTGCGAGTAATTCGTGCTAATTTAGTAGGAAAACATACCCATGATGATTAGTTTTAGTTGCTGAAGCTACAAAAGGCAAGGAATGGGCTTGAAATGCTAGCAGAAAACTTGCCTGTAATTTGGCCCAATGAAAAGACTTGTCAAACTTCAAGTTTTTGCCTCCATAGAAGGAAGTCATGGGCACCCATTATCCAAATTTACTCTCAAGTATAAGCCCGTTAAGCGTGTTTACCAAACCTTCGAGGTCGGTGTATTTCATCTTCTTCCTTCAGTCTTAACAAGTATGTCAGAGACACTTTAAGAGTGAAATGTTTATCGCAGCAGCCTTCCTGATTATTTCTAGCAACAATCCTAAATGTCACCCAATAGATCAATTACTTTACTCCAGAGCAAGTTTCTTTTTCTAGGAAAAGCTGCGAGCGATAATAAGCAAGTCAGCTAGTCTACTCCTCTCTGTTTTTTTTTCTCGCTGGAGCATGAATGGCATGGCACATTGCTCGGTGATTTTTGGGTTGCTGTAAAGCAATTTCCTTTTAAAAAATAAATTTCTGTTTTTTAATGTTTAATAGTATTATAGAAAATAAGTTTTGATAAATTAGTCAACTTCTTACCACACAAGAAAAAACATTGTCTTGAGATTTTCGCAGTGTCCAACATAAGCATTCGATACATACAAGTAAATGTTGAGAAATAAAACACAAGAAACCTCCCCCTCCTCGTCAACACACGATCCCAAGCAATGCACCACTCCTGCACTCCTTTCCTTAGCCAGACCCTCAAATATATCTGTACCAAAGTAGTAGTAGTGATAAAAACAAAATCAACATTGGCATTAGAATCGAAGAACCAAATTAAATAAGCACATAGTGTTTAGTTTAATTTTTGGCCCATTAATTAATCCCGCCACCAATCACTAATGAAACAGTCCAAAATGCCACACACACACACACACACACACAAAAACTAGTTCATTGAATAGTATGAATAAAATGGGAACAAAATCCCCGCACCAGTTCTAAATAGACCTCATACTCTTGACTATACTTACAATTTGGACCTGCCTATGGAAGTACATAGAAATTCTACTAGAAATATGGTATTTGGTTATAATTTAATTATATAATTTATGTTTATGGAAGATTCTCCATCCATATCTGATTAATTTCTAAGTGAATAAAGCATGAATGATCTAAAAAAAGTACACAATTAAACTATAGAAAAAAGAGACAAACCTGGGCGGTGATCTAAACATCCTTGACAACAAGATCACCGTTGACAAACTCTCTGTAGGCAGCAACAGGCCAAGAAAAACCTCTAAAGATCAAACCAGTAGCCAAAGGCACGTCAATAATGATCTCCTTCATTGCTGGCTTCTTCTCGTCACTTATAGCAATCAAGTAACTCCTACCAACCCATCCAATCCATCCAGCAATGTACAAGAACAAAATCCCTGGTGTGATAAACTCACCCCAGTGCCTTTGGTCACCACTCACAATCAAGTGAGGAAGCCCATCTGAGCCACATAGCAACCCTTGCTTCCCGTAGTTGTCAAACCTTCTTTTTGTCTTCTCGACAGTAGCTTTGATAGCCAAAGCAGGTGCACTATCTGGTGAATAAAGTTTTAGAGAAGATTCTAGCTTTTTAATCTGCTGTTTCTCACGCTTGGCAAATTGTTTGGAATCTTTGCATGGGGTTAGGCCAGAGATATCAGCAACAGCAGGAAGCGGGGCTGATAAGAGGATGGAAGAGAGTGCAAGTGCAGCAGAGAATGCTTGGAGTGGTGATGATGATTTCTCTTGTGTTGATGGTGTTTGTGACGCTGAACATACAATCATGGATCTTGGTTTTATTGGGGTCATTTGAGAGACCCCATGTTTTGGCTTCAACATGGAGAGGTTGCTTGGTATAGTAAGAGACATTTTTGCCTTAGGGTTTTTTTCCTTCCTTTCTTACAATCTAGTGTTAAATCGGAAAGAAAAGATAGTTGAAACAAGGAAGGAGGATTGAAGGGAGAGTGTGGAGGGATGGTTTTTAGATTCTTGGAAGGAGGAATTAGTGGTGGTAACGGGGATAAGATGAAAGGAGTGTGGAAGCTGAGGTGGACAGTTGCCATTGGTTGGGGGTGTTTTGTTGTGGGTTTCAGATTCTCTGGCTATCTCTCCATAGCTTTTGGATAAGAGATTAGCTTAAAATTAATGGCTACTGTGTTCGTGGGCTTACCATGAACTCTCTTTTACCGATCCATATGTGCTGCTGATAAGACGACATTCTCTTGTTTCATCGACTGATAAAGACAGTTTCGAATTCAACCCTCAAATTTCCAGTCATGGTTAAATTCATAAATTGTTACTCCGTCAATAATTAGAAGAAAGCTAATTGCTGTGGTGAAAAACACTATCACAAAAAAAAAAAAAAAACCAGGATGGATTCCAACAGTGTTTTTCCTTCTTTTTTCCTTGAAATATTTTCTATTCTGGTTTTGATTTGCTTATCTGCTTGGTTTTTATGGTGTAAAAAAAATCTTGATGTTCAGTTGAGTTGATGTTTAATTTTGTAAAATAAAATTTAACTTGATTGTTTATAAAAAAAAATAGAAATTAAAGGGATTAAATTTAACATTGAATCAAAAATGCAACCTCCTTTTATTTTCTTAAACTTTTCATGAGGCGTGTTTTTTAAAATTTTGGTCCCAAATGTTTTTTCTTTTCTCATTTTTGGTCCATGTTTATTAATTTTTTTACATTTCAATCCTACATTTTATTTATTTTGCATTTCAATTCCTAAAACTTACGAGAAAAGCGAGAGAGTCGTTAAAAGATAATAAAGGGAGGTAAAGTGGTCGATCGATTGATTAGAAATGAATAAAAAAATTAAATTTGATGTCGATAATTTTCTCTTAATGAAAGAAGTGACATTGCGGTGTTAGTTTACTTTTATATCCCCGGAAAAAAGTAATTTAAAATTAAGAAAGTTATTTTTTTAATTTAATTTTGTGTTATTGAATTGATTTAAGGATATTTTAAGTTAAGAAATTGATTTATTGTAATCATATGAATATTATTTAAATTTTTTTAAATGAAAATATGCTAAAATAATTTTTAGAGTAAAAAAACTCAATACGTTGTATGTTTTGTTTTCTTAAGGGAAAAAAAAAAAAGGGTGGACAACCAGCATGCATGCCTAGACATGTTGAGCCTTTTTTTTTGTAGGGCTAACCCGGGCACTACTTAATTTCTTTATTTTTTTTAATTTTAATTGAAATGCACTGTAAAATAATTACTTAACATGATAATTTAATTATTATTCAATTTTTCATGATTGTTAAATAATATTATAGGTTATTTATGGGAATGTAAATATTTTTCTTTTCAATTATTATGTATTAGAGCAAAAAAAAATTCTCATGAATATTTAATGAAAATAAAATTTTTTAATATATTTTTATATGATTCTATCACATTTGTTAAATTGTTTTTCTTCAATCACATACAAAATATTAAGATGTTATTTTAATATAAAAAAAAGCTATTTTTGAGATCATGATAGATTTTTATTTAAAAAACAATGCCTACAATAAAGAGATATATTAATAAGAAAATGAGATTAGATTAAAGAAATATAATTTTTTGCTTGTTTGAAATTATTGAGAATTCTGATAAACCCTTATTTTAATTGTTAGTCTTTTATTCAAAAAAATGCTCCTCATAAGAAAAAATCTCGTTGTTTCTGGAAAAAAAAAAAAGGATTTTTTTTATAATAATATTATTCATTGCTTTATTGATAATAATGTATTAATTTAATATGCATGATTTTTAAATAATGTTCTCATTTTGTATAATTTTTAAAAATTTATTATTACTATTTTCTAAAATCAATTCTTGTTTTGAGGAGATGATTGATTCATAATTTTTTAATTCAAACTTATTTTCATAATCATAATTTTCTTCTAAAGAAATAAAAAAAGAAGTGCGTAAATGACAAAATTAACTCTTTTATTAAAAATACACTTTTTTATTTCAAATTGTTATAGTTTTTTACATTTTTTCTGATTATTGTTTCTTTTTATTCAATCAATTAAGCTGTTAATAGATAAATAAAAAATTGTTGTCACAAAATTTTACACATGAACTAGAAAAAACAATATCGATGAAAATAATAAATTTCTTCTAAATAATCAAAACATAGTTTTCTAGTGCAACGATGGTCAATCCAATATATATAAACTGCAAAGCTTTTCCCACATTGATCAAGAACAATGATGGAAACCCTGGCTTCAAGAAATTAAAACCCAAAAGGGGATAAAAAGGGATTTAGAATCTCATCTCATTGGAGGAGTAAGAAAGGCTCAGACACTTCCATATTAAAAAAAAAATTCACAAAACCATCAATTCAAAACCCAAGTATTGAAACATGACTTAAATTCATAAACCAATAGCTCGTGATTTACAACTGGATTGTGATTTGGACTGGTGGAGTGATGTATCGAAGCCATGCAAGTGAACACAAGTAGATCAATCAACAAACTCAGAATGATATCAAGCAGAAAACAACAGTTACAGTCTAAACTCGAAAATATAACGACTGCTTTCATTTTCTTTCCTTTTGTTGTTTAAAATTTAAAGCATCCCATCCATTATCATGTATTACAATGAACATGTCATACAGGCAATCCAAAATCAAACTAATACGTAGTGTTCAGGCATAGTCTCAAGAGTCCCAAGATCATGCTGACCACATAACTGAAATACAAAGAGTGCCTTGACATTTACCTCACAAATGATTGTCTTGTGGATGCCTTCTGTGCTCCCTTTCCGCATAACCACTCTTCCCCATCTTGTGTCCATCTTCTGTGGTATCAAGGTTGTAATCATGCCTCCTCTTTCCATCTGACTGCCTTTCAGCCGGG
Source organism: Populus simonii (assembly GCA_007827005.2). Classification (NCBI taxonomy): domain Eukaryota; kingdom Viridiplantae; phylum Streptophyta; class Magnoliopsida; order Malpighiales; family Salicaceae; genus Populus; species Populus simonii. Next base: position 7,259,486 of record CM017464.2, read on the forward strand.
CTCCTTTTTCTTTTCCGGTCATTCAGTATGGGGGAAGCATCATCTAACATTTCCCCTTCTTCTGCGTATTCTGCTTCCAATCCACGTGTTGACTGTCCTTTCATGATCACATGGTTTCCATCCCCAATTTCTGCATGATCGTTAATATAATCTGGATTTTCAGTTTTAGACCAGCTCTGCCTTCTCTCTTGTTTGATTTTCTCATCCTCAGCTGCCAACTCAACCCCATCTTCTAGTTCCCTCTCAATAAGATCATCCTCATCCATGATATCCTTTTTCCGCATTGTCTCCCCTCGAGATTTCTTCCTTTTCTCAAGTGCTGCCTTCAGCTTGTCCTTGTCTATCATCTTAATAGCATCTTTAGGGGACTGGTCAACTATGCCTTCTCGAAGATCCAAGTTTCTACCACCTAAGCTGGTGGACTTATGAGATGCAGCATCATCCCTCCACTCTCCAGCATCTGCGCCATCATTTCTCCCTGCAGTTCTTTCTTGGTCTTCTTCACCTAGTTGCTCTGCCCCATACCTGGATTTATTGGGGTCCTCTCTTGTGATTTCCTTGTGGGAGACATGCTCACGGTCTCTAGTTTCGACCTCCACTTTGTGATCAGTAATAACACTGTCAGTCTCTCCACTCCCATTATCATTATTTTGATTATGGGCGTTTCTTGGCAGTGCCACATTGTCATCTTGACATAGAGGTTCAGAGGCTGCTTGTGACGATGTTTGCTTTGAAACATGGTCCTCACTCACAGCTGGAGTTTTAGCTGGCAGTCGATGCCCTGACCCACCTCCAGCACTTCCTTCTACTTCACTCCCCTGTGATGGGGGCACTCTGTTTTGCTCATATAACTCCAACATCTGATTGCTAACCTCTGCAAACAAAACATCCATAATGAGCCAACAAAAAACTCAAATGCATATTAACTAAATAAAAGACTCGAGAGGACAGACAATCAACACCAGCAGCACGCGGTGGCTGGAAAAAGGGTAGCCTATCCATAGCCCTCCCAAACTTCTGACCTCATAAGATCATAGCCAACCCATAGTCTTTTCTGGTTGCCATCAATAGTAGTTGCATAAAAAAGATACCTAAAATCATCTCATCAGGGTCATAGCTAAAATAATCTCATCAGGGTCAGTTCTAGCAAAATATCATGGGTCGAAGTGCTGCTACAATTGTGCAGCACTGGTAGTGTCACAAGGCTATTTGAAGACTGTCCAATTGAGTCCATATGAGTCTTACAATAATGTTAAGGGAGGTACCAACCCTCCAATTGGCGCGGGGTGACATCAAATTCTTGCCACCAGACTTTCTCGCCATCCGATGGAAGCTTCACTTTGAGGAACTTGGCAGCAAGGAAAATGGCACCTGCCGCAATGTGATGGGTTTTAAATTGCAGGCAGAGTGAAGTCCTCAGCCTGCAAGCGCTTTCTAGAGTGTGAAGAAAAGAAAGAGGAGAAACCACTGGACAGAATTAATAAGGGCTCGAAAAACAGGACATGATGCATACCCGTCATTAACAAAATTCCACGCAACTTGAGCAAGGGCATTTTGTGCAACCTTAAATTTCTTTATTGCTTCAACTAGTGGTTTGTAGGGGTGATGAACATTGAGGTCAAAACCCAAAGTGGCAAGTACAACCCTCTCCCCAAGTAAAATAAGCTCTTTCTGTTGCTCATATACTTCCTGCATGATAAACATGGATCAATGAGTGAGTGAACTTTAGAAGCTCCATAGTTACAGTAACAGAAAAGGAAAATGTTAAGGAGAATCCAAGGTATCAGGGGGATTATTTACCAAAGCTCAGCAGGTGAAAAAAGAGCATTCTGAGCAAGGTTTATAATTCAAGAGACACATGGTGGTAAATTCTGCAAAAGTGAAAATGATCTGTCCGACACTTGCTAAGCAATTTCTGCCAAGAAATTCTTAGTACTTTGGCAGTATCATTCACCAGGTGTCATACTTGAAAACCCACATAGTCTTTCATTTGTGAACTATAATGTCAAAGCTATTTGTCACTAGCAACCATGCTTGATTATTTTTATATAAGGCATGAAGTAGGATTAGAGGGGTGAAAAATCTTGTTCTGTAGAAAGAGAGTGAGCGAGAGAGATGGCAGCAGCAACTGAGGGTGTGTGAGCAGAAAATGCTGAGAAGAGAGATGGTAATTGGAGGAAGAAGAATGGCAATAACAAGACAGCTTGGCAAGCATCAGGATGTCACACACTAAAAATAAGCCAGTCAAACACAATTAACATAAAGAAAACCTTTTGTTTGATCCTCTGGGTAGCAGCAGGATCTTTTTTGTGCATTATCTCGTATGAAACCAGAATAACATCCTTTAGTGGTCGAGGAGTCTCTTCCACTTTCCCAGCAAGGAACATACACACAGTTGCTATGGTCTGCAAAGCCAAAAAAAAGTGACTAGCCATGAGAACAAATCGATATTAATTTCAATTCACCCCATCTAATCTTTTTTTTTTCTGTCACTTTCCTTAAACTGGATTGATCTTTTTTTTCTTTAATTATTTTATGACCTAAATGAGCATCCAAAAGATCATTTGCAAGCCTCCATAGGTCCACATCTACCACTCATGGACATGTTGTACAATACCACCTAAAGTCTTACCAACAATTTTCCAGTGACCAGCTTCCATTTCAAAAGATATTCTCTATGGCACTATTTTATGAATCTCTATAACCTAAATCTATTACTTTTAAAATTCTGTAAAGACACATAAGATGCATCACATACCATTCATACAGAGGTACAAAAAATATCAGATTCAGTGATTGATTTGATGCAAGTAATAACCATTTAAATAGCTTAGAAAGCAAAAGCAATGTTTGTTTAAACATCAATGACTCACCCTTCTGTCATTCTTTGCATGTGATTGGCGAATGAAGAATCTATGACAGAATATTATTGCTGTAGCTATGGTTACCTGGGGCCTGCAGAAAAACAAATTACACTCATTTACAAACTGATATCTAGATCCCTTGCCTCATTCAAGAAAAGTTGAATAACATACTCAAAAATACACATGAAACAGGCATGCCACACACAGATGCATGCACCCTCTTCCATCAAAAGAAAAGGAAACACACAAACATAGTTGGAGTGGGTAATCGATCAATTTCACAAGATGATCTCCCACCCAAAGCAACAGATGAAAACGTTCATTTTGTTGCACAAGTATTAAGTGGTTTCACTTGTGCAAGCTGCTGTCAGTTTTTCTTTTCTTTTTAGATAACATAAGAAACATTATTAAAAAAAAAAAGTAATCATATAATTACAAAATTGAGAGCAAGCCATTCTCAAGAACAGAATGAACATTTTTCTTTTTTATTTTTTAAGATAACACAAGAAACATTGTTAAAAAAATAATGATCATGTAATTACAAATTTGGGGAGCAAGCCATTCTCAAAAACCACATAAATAAGAAAATAACCAAATTCAGTTATTAAAAAGAAACAAGAACATAGTTACAAATTAGGGAAGCAAGTCAAGCAAATCATTCTCCAAAACAGCATAACTAAAACAGTAACCATATTTGAAATAGAAGTGCACTCCATGCCTAGGAATATCAGCCCTAAAAACACCCACCAAAATGCTTTCAAGATAAATAAGAAAATGCTTTCACTTTCAAAACACTTATTCTAAAATTCTGACTAGGATAGCATCAGTACATAACTTGGTTCGCAAGCACAGAAATACACGGCCCTTGACAGATCAGGGACACTATTTCAATCTATCAAGAAAGCGGTTGATGGGATACAGCATCTAAAGCAATAATTGAGACTATCATCCCCATTGCTGAGTTCTCCAAATTCTATTCTCTAAATCCAGTTCACCAACATCCCTTCATGCAGACAAAATGAGAGTTCACTGATGAAATCCTTACAAGCATTCAATGGCATCAAAGATAGAAATGACAGGCAGAAGCATGTAAAAAAAAGGGGGTGTAGGTTCGAAAGATCACACTTCATTAGGAAGGCCACAGTTTCCCATTCCAAATTATAAGGGTCATGATTATCGATTCAAACACCTTCACTACAACCGCCAATGCAATATTGTAATGACATTATACCATATTGATCAATTAACTACTAAATGAGCATCATTTGTGTGTGTGTGTGTGTGTCAAAATCATATATTATACCTAAAACTTCATTATTTCAGTCGCCTATCACATTCTCCCCCCAACTAATTTGTAATCTCGTTGTATCACATTCTCTAAGACTTGGAAATCAATAAACTACTAAATGACTCTCTCAACATCTTATAACATATATGGAAATTGATATTTCAATCATCTATCGCGTGCTCTAAGCCTTCAAAAAGGCCCAATCCTCAAACTGCAAAAGATATTAGTCATCATTATGAGGGAAAAAAAAAGAATATGTTTCCTTCTTCCATTTCTATTAATTTCTCATATTATAAATTTCCTCAACGCTTCAAGCCATTTATGAAAATGACTGCAAATAGCCCTAAGACTGTCCATATAAGAGATAGAGAAATAAAAATGATTTTCTACTACTTCAGCTCAAAAATGAAAGATGCATCCAAACACATTGTCAGCTGAACTCTTATTCACAAGAGGATGTCCAATGTCAAGAAAACAACAAGGAGATAGTGCTCCCAATACCAGATACTTGATACAAGTGCATTAAGACACCACCTAGTCTTTGGTTAAAGGCCTATGTCATTACACTGATTCGGATTTGTTTCGGCAACTTAACTAAAGACCATGACTTACCTTGTAAACAAATTTTTTTTGAACAATGATAGAGCTCTAAGAATTAACCATGATGAGAGTATCACCATGCACATCAGCCTGAAAGGTAGTCCTACATGGGGTAAATTTACAATGTAAAAACTCTTTTTTATTTAAGAAAGCTAACTAATTAAACATTTTAACTAAACAGAATCCTTATCAAATTTTGAAGAAATCATCTATCTTGATGATCATGTATCAACAATCTAGAAGCACTAATATCTAAACTTCAGCTACCATGTAAAATATTCAACCATAATGAGACCCCTGCATATGGTCGGGGCTTGAGCTAAGAAATAATACTTGTAAGAACTAATATCCACTCATATTATCTAACCCCAAGTTTGTTTTTCATTTATGTATACATCATTTCTAGTAAACAATGAAGAAAACTTTGCAGCTCCCTCAAATAAATGATGGTGCAATAACAAAAATGAAATGAAAATTCACAGCAGAATCAGACAAAGATTGGAACATAATAAAAAAAATTAGCCAAAAGTCAGTAAAAGAAGAAGAAAAAACAATATACACATGAACTCACACTTTCAATCTCATGCCGAGATCCTGCAAAAACGTGCAATACGATTTCCGTAGATACGTCTCTTTTTTCAAGTCAATATTATCTCTTCTTGATGGGGAATTCTCTTCTATTTCTTTCCTAGAAAAATACCAACGACCCCCTTCCTCTGGCCTGTCTTGAGAACTCCTAGATGGCCCACTCTCGGAATTCCCATAATGTGAAGATTCCCCAGGTAATGCTCCCGCCATTATTTTCCAGGACCAGGCTTATACAAACAAGATTCGACTACTATGTCGAGTACTAATCTGCTATCACTTCATCACCGAAGTGTAGGATATAATCAAATCCTTCACAAAAGTCATATCAGTTAGAAGGGCAATGTCAAAACAGCACCATTACTGCATAGCAAGTTCCAGCCCATAAAATGGAAACACGACTACTACAAATAACAACAACAACAACAACAACAACACAGAAACTTTTCTCGAGGTAAGCATAATAAATAAATAGCACTTAATAACCCCTATAAAAATGTCTCATATTAGCGGAAATTTTAGCTTTTTTATACTTTCTCTTCTATTTAACCTATTGAGAAGTCCGGTGAAATTTTGCAAGTGATTTGTATTCTTACTGCTTCTTGATCCATTTATTCAACTAGATTGTAACATAGCCGGCAGATTGAAAAAAAGCAATGTCAACAATAAACAGTGTAATAAAGACATTGCAAATTCCAGTCAGCAAAACCTAAAAATTCAATCTTTTATTCAGTTTAGCTAGTAGACAAAGAGCACTTGACAAAACAAACAACAATGATGCAAAATGCGCTTTTATAGGAACAAATTTCACAGTCGATCCATGGTACAGTTTGCTGATCCATTCTAGGTCACGCAAAAAAGAAAACCCTAAAAATTCAATAGATTTGAAATTCAACTCTTCCTTATGCAAAACCTGAACGTAATTTCTTCGAAACAATTCGAGACAAATCAAGATCGAACTAATAATTTTTAGGTTCCAATAAGAAGAGAATAAAAGGGAAATGAATAAATGAGAAAGAAATAGAAATCCAACTGACCTGCCAGAGGAAGAGAAAGAGAGAGCCTGCCTGCCTGCTTGCTGAAGCGACGTCGTTGTTGTCGTTCTTCGTCCTCTTGGCTTTGCGGCTCAGGATTTTCTAGGGCTTGCTTGTGTTGTGTCTGTGGGTACTATTATGGTCATGTAAAATCGAGGGGGAAAGGAGAAGAAGAAGAGGGGGGGTGGACCTAAAGTCCACACTAAGGGATTTTTGGATTTTGAGATATTGATTTAACCACATTTGTTTATTATCACTATAGCCCCCTGTACTTGTTTTTCTTTTCAATAAATGTAAGCTTGTTTATTTTCATTATTGTCCTCATAGTTTTTGTTTTAAGAAAAATTATATTTTAATTTGGGAGCGTGTAAAAAATTAAAAATAAATTAAAATATTTTTATATATAATTTTTTTATTTTAACATAAAAAATATTAATTTAAAGTTTTTTTATATCTCTATATGCGAATTCGAACTCTAGTCCTCCTTGTCTATATAGTGACACATCTTTTAAGTTTAATTCTTTTTTATTTATTTCTTACTCAGTTCTTATTATTAAAAATTAAGAAAATAGGGCTGTATTCATATTTTCAGAAAAATGGTTTTCCTTGAAGCATTTGTCTTCAAATTTTAGTGACTAGTAATCAACATTATACTATACTTTAAAATGTGTGGAAAAAAATATTGTGCGTGTACTAGTGGACATATGCTCATTTTACTGTGAACCACACTGTAGATATAAAATATTTGCACTGTGAACAACATTATAGCGACCTAGGAGTGTTGTCTTTGTTTTTTTTAGTCAAAAAGTGTTGCTGAGGAACATTGTCTTTGTTGTTTTATGTGTCAAAAGCTGCTAGATTATACTTGGCAGCCATACTTAATGCTCTTGGGTCTGGCTTGCCCTCTAAACCCAATGGCCGCCAGATTCAGAAGGAAATGAAGACATCAAAAGATATTAGGTGTGGCTCCGTAACCAAACTCAATTGCTTTGTCCATTAGACCCAAAGATCTTGAGTCTGTCTTTACAACCAGACCCAATATTGGGTATGGCTCCTCAAGTCATAGTCTTTAGAAACCGAGCTACCCCACGCAGGCAATTAACACTTACATTAAACACTTCATTATTTGATATGATAACCTCATGGTAGGTATTAAAGTGTATCAACGACAAGATCATGGTCAAATTAACATGGTATGTATTGACGGCCTTTCCATGAGTGTCTTCAATCCTGACATTGTAGGTGAAGAAGTGGCCGAGGAGTTCACCGTTGATGTAGTCGCTGGGGAGAGGGATGTTGATCCTAATTAAAGATTAGAGGTTGTCTTTGCTTGGTATTTGAGAATTGTTGAGGAGGAAGGTGCTAAAATCTGTTAATTTTAAGATGTTTGGTTGCATAACTTCGACAATGAATGAAAGGTTAGCTCTTTGCCAAACGTAGCACGATACTAGAGCCAAATCGCATCATTTGCTGTATTTTGATTCGATTGAGTAGAAGAAGAAACTCAAACCCTAATTTAAGATTCACTGATTCAAAAACTTCATGTTCAAAGCAGGAAGAAGATGAACTGGAAAACTAAATAGTATCGAGTCATGCCGCCAGCAAAACCCAATAACATTGAGTCCTGCTGACTATGAACATAGACTCATTGCACTGTGGACTACACTATAGACATAGAATGCTTGCACTACGAACGACATTGTAGTACTAGAGGCGTTGTGATTTGTGTTTTTTAATCAAAAAGTGCTGCTAGATCTAGCTTGGCAAGACCCAATAGTATTGTCCAACAGAACCCAATAGCGTTAGGTCCGGTTGACCAGCCAGACCCAACAACTTTTGAACTTCTTAACCACTAAACCCAATGCTATTGGATCCGTCTTTACAGCCAAATCTAAGGCTATTAATAACATTAAATCTAACATTACCATCAGACCAGAACACTTAATATAATCTCTATACTCTTCATATTTTTTTTACAAGTGATTCAATATGCTAATATAAATAATGGTGTGAGAGAGGACTCCGTTTAAAAGTAGTTCTAAAATTTCAAGGCCTATGAATGTCCAAAAGGCACATTTTACTTTCCCTGACTTGAGAGAAATTGACGAATGGTTAGCATAATCTATTACTCCACTTGAAAAGAAATCACAGTTACAAAGATTCAATTTCTCGAATTTAGCGAATGTATAGGAATTTTCTTTCAATTTGTTTTAAGACATCGAGGTCAAATGGTCTCTCTCACTCTGTCACAGCAAAAGGCCTTCCGATTCCAAGGCAGAGAAACAGTCAACCCTCCTCCAGCTTCCAGAAATATGAATACCGAGGGCAACCATGGGAGGAGCGTCTCGACTTCAAAACAATCTCAGATTTAACCAGAAGGCACAAAAGAGAACATCAGTAAAAAATTATTATCAATAGTATACAATAATAGAGCCCTATACCGGGTAAACTACAAATGAAGGCCATCATCACCTACTTCCTTGACCAGGAGCAAGATCTGCAGTTCATACACACATTTGACCTCCTCCTACGAGAAAGCTCTCCTCTCCCCCCACCCAAAATGAAAGGGGAAGAAAAGGAGGAGCTGCGATGACATTCGCATCATAATGTCACTAGAATATATGACTCTCGTGTACTCAAAAACCATTTTTTATTCCAATACGCAAAAACCATTTCTAGATCAGCGGTTAACAAGCCAACCTGGCTTGAACAAAGGATCTCGCTTGAAGTCACGACCTGTGACAGAAGTGGACTCTCCAAGACGACGGAAACACTGCAAACATTGCATTTTGATTATAGGTTATATTCAGCCCCCGTTGAGTTTTTGTTACCAAAAAAAATTGACGACAATGACCAACCTTGTAACAGACAACAGTATCATCAGGGTACATTGCAAACAGTTTGGTTCCTAGACGGGCATGACAAGAATCACAGACACTCTCATCATTTATCTGAACATGCCGTGATCTTTCCTCCAATCTTGCAAGTTTTGCATCAACATCTAGAGCACGGGACAGATTATGCACAATCTGGAAAAGTTACGAAAAGTTTAGACCACCATAGGCAATGGAATATGGGACCAATTGCAAAAATAATTGTTTTATTTTTTTCTTAGACATGTTCTAAAGAAGAGTTCGGTATGAGCATTAGGTGATTTCAGATGGGAATAGTTCAACAAAGCTAAAAGATCCAATAATGAAAGGATGAGAGTAAAATAGGCCTTAAAGGTCATGTTGGGAAAAGCTATTAGCATAGGTCTTTCACATAACTTCAAGTAAAAACCTTACTTGTCCTTGGCGATGATGGTGAAGTCGAGCCCTCAACATTCTTAGTATTGTATCTGAGGCAAGTTGGAGGGGCATGTCCGGGGACAATGTCTGCAACACAAAATCATCTCTCAACAAGAGGCAAAAATGATTCAAGAACTTAAAAATCCACCCAAGAATTCCAGCGAAGGAAACAGGTACCAACAAGCAATGTTAGAGCATCTCTCTGTACGAGTGAATAAGAACAGAAGATCTCGTGTATTAATTATGATTATATGGCAGAGTCAATAGGTCATTAGTTAACACAGGCTTGGAGACCAAGACAGGTTAGAGAGAGCCAACCTAACCAGCAGCAACTATATCACTAAAACAACAAATTACAATCACTTTCATTATTTTGCACGAATATATATCCAGACTAGATATCATCCATAATCACATTCAATGGTAGCTAGACCTCATGTACCCCTTTAAGATGATGGCCTTCCCAATGTGGAACACTCTAATAGAATTCTTACACATGGAGGCAAATAACAGAAATATAAGAAAATGAAACATCTTAAGTATTATGTTGCCCTTTTCTCCCTGCTAGAGTCGCAGAATATTGAGAAAGTTTAAACTTAATTTCTTAAACTCAAAAGCAAGCCATTAAGTAAAAGTTGTACTAGCATGCATGTGCTGAGGCGGAAAGGAACAAGGATAGGTGGATTTACTACCTCTAGAACTTGCAAAGGATCCAGTGATTCTCCATGATTATGCAGAAGTCTAACAGCAGCATTAAACATGGGCTCTTTACCATTTTGTGGATCCAAATACATATCAAGTAACCTGAAGAGATCACATCACAGAGTGAAAAACCCAGCAGTAAGAAAATTTATGTGCATTAGTTCAGAAAAGAAGGGAAATAAACAAAAAGGGATAAACAATAAGAAACTAACTGCATATAGGCATCTGGTCTGCCAATCTCTGCACAATATTGTTCAGCAGCTTCACTATCCTCCAGCTTCCTGAGAGAGCATATGTTACTTAAAATATACACCATTTACAATCAACCACGCAATGAAAAGACAGAGATGTGCAACACAACAGCCCCTTGAATTCATTAAAATATACACCATTGACAATCAACCAAGAAGTAAAAGAAAGAGAGAGGGAAGTGCAGCACAACAGCCTCTTGAATTCGAATTTGTAATTTGTGGCTAAGTGCCAACAAAAACCACGAGGACCATGATAGCTATTATGCATTTTTCTTGTACAAGAATATTTGATTAGTGAAGAAAGTATATAATGTAACCACTATTAGTGAACCGAAAAATGAGGTTTTCTCAAAGCCAATGCATGTATGTCACCCTCTGATCCTTCCCCGACCAAATAAATTAACATTTGAATAAGCTGGCAAACAGTTCCTGCCATCAGAAGTGAAAAGGTGATTTTGAGGCTTACAAGGCCAAAATTTGTAGCACCAAAGTCTCTTGCCCTAATTTTCTGTATAGAATAGCCTGCCAAATAAAATCAGTAACTGATTAGCAAGATTTGATCAATTTGATATATAAAAGCATTGATGCCATTCATGGTTTCCCTATTGGCAGAAAGATACAAATGACACAAATACTGATTAAAAAGGGGGCCTTTAATAATGATCAAACAAGTAGAATAAAAAACAGTGGGAGAAAGGAGATCCAAAGACCTTTTCCAGCCATAGCTCTGATTCCTCAATCAAGTCAAGAACCTCTTCCGGATCATACAAGTCTGATGACTGTAAAAATATCTGCAACCTTTCTCGTACAGGACTTTGAAAGATTGAGTTTCTTCCGAAATCAGAAATTTTTGTTTCCTCTAGCCTTCCATCATCAGGGTCCTGGGAGGTACTTCCCACCTCAAAGGTTTCAACTGTTGACTTCGCAAGTGAGAGTGCATACAGTGTGTGGAATTGTGCACCACAGGAGTCTTGATCTTCAATCAACCACTGGAGATACCTGCAGTCCAAAGGCAGTTGCAGGTCATATGACCCATAGGAAACCAATCATTTACATAAAGCTGTCATGTATGGAACAAGTGGTGCGCATACCTTTGGAAAATTTCAACCTTTTTTGGATCAATGGCAGCAATAACTTCATCTACAATGAACGAATTGAAAGGGCAGACTCACTTTAGGAAATATAAAAGATAGTAAACCCACTAACTTTCTCAGCAGAAGAATACTTATCAGCTTCATATCAAGTTAAATGGTATAACATAAAGCACGCTATCCATGCCATTGCAAATTCACAAGATATTAAGCCTGTTCATTTTCCTATATATCCCACTCCTTGCAAGGCAGGCAATACATCACATACTAACTGGACTGCAAGAGCTACCTATTATATCAATGGGACTTGGAAATTTGCAAAAATTCAATAAATTTTCAAAGCTTAGAGAACATTCAGAATGGTAGTAAATTCACCAATGATATGCCATGGAGTAAAATAAGTGAAATTCTTAATTAGCAAGCAGTAAAGATTCAAAACTCATAATTAGCATATTCTCTGAAAACCAAGGCCTACCTGGTGAAAGCTGATTTACTCTTTTCTCTGATGTCAAAACTTGAACTGCGAGTACTGGGTTAACATCTGCAATCTAATAGGATTTCACCAAATTGTGAATTAGCTATCAGCTTCAAAATTCTGTAAAAATAAAAGAAGACCAAATTCAAATGCTACATACCCAACCAAGATGTTGCAAAACCAAATCCTGATCAGACAGCTCCTCAAGAATTTTCGATGCCTCAGTTGCAGCAATCTCTCTGCCTGAGATAATATTTGTATTGCCATCTGGTAATTCATGCTCCATAGCAGGATCTTTCCATAGACCAGAAGAATAATTTCTTGCCAAAATACGCCATATGGCAAGAGCCTTTGAGCTCATCCCTTTACTTGCATATAAGAAGGCGAGCGTCCGTAAATGCCCAGATTCATCTAACAGAGTTTCTAACTCCTCCTGCACCGCCCATGGAAGTTGCACAGTCATCCTTCAAGCAAGCTCCTGACAACAGCCCCTCTGTTTTGCAAGTCATTGGAATGCTAAGATTCCACAGACTAATATTGACTTGGCCTCCAAACTATTTAATTTTGACCTCTAGCTACCAATTGTAGAATTTCAAACCCAAAGCAACTGAATGGTTTGACTGTTGCCATCATTAGATGGCTCCTTTTACAAGTTCTGTATAGTTCCAAAATATCTTTGGTGAAACACACACCTAGTGCAATGTGTTGAAATCAACAAACATTGATAAACCAAGATATAAGACTGTCTGTTTCAAGAGACAAATTACACCTGACTTCATCTAAGAAGTAAAAAGTCCAAGGAATGATGCAAATGCCATTTTCTTCGCTTTACATTTTGTTAAAGAGATCATTGAATTTGCATTGAAAGACAAACCAGCTAATTTCGAACTGAAGCTTATTTGAGTTGAAATAAGGAGATCAACATAAAGCTTTTTGTTAAAAATTTTAATATTGATTCAAAAAATACTTTTCTCCCTTAATTGCACATCATAAGAGTGACCACCAGCCTTAAAGCCAAGTGGCAACTCTCTTCATTGATTTAAAATTTGGTTTATGCACACAGCAGTGACTGATTCATCTGGTCCATCTGATCATCTCGAAACTCCATTACCAGGAAAAAAGTAAAACCTTCATAGGAAAAAAATTATTTAATCAACTCCGGTAAAGAGAAAGTGACACATACCACAAGACAGCTGTTTCCAGAAGATGCAAGCTTTTCCATATCATTGACACGGTTTAGGGCTCTATAGAGGTACAATAGAAGTGTGTCAACTCCCTCTCTCACTGAAGAAGTCAATTCTTTTTCACGAGAAACCTCGAGATATCTTTAGAATCAATAGGAGAGAACAGAAACTGTAAGTTACAAGCTAATGACAGAATGGAAAAGATATAACATGTAACAGCTCAAAGCAAAGTCGTAGCCACCTGCTCATATTTTTTATTGCCAACTCAAGTAAAGCAGCTCTAGTTGGTGGATTCAAGAGAAAATTTTCATTGACTGTGGTATCCACACCTGCTTTTTTAAGGAAAATAGCTCTTTGAATAGCCATCAACCCATCATCAACAACATCTTCAAGAGGAGCAGGGGGAGGGTGCAAACCCCAATATCGGTTCCTAGGAATCTGAAAGGATAAGTTCAACACTATGATGACAAAAATGCAGAGCACTTCAATATAAGCTTAATGTACTCTACTCCAACAAAAACACGATAAAACAGGGCATAAACACATAATATACAGAGTTTTAGAAACTATTGATCATCCATTTAACTGGACAATCAAGTGGTAGCATTTTTTATCCCATTCCATCTTTCAACCAATGCCAAACACATCAATACAGGTCACCACCCTGACCAGGTATACTCAATCACCAACTAACCAACAAGTGTTTAATTACACAGATGCAAACAAACAATCGCCCCTTTTCAAGGTCCCACTTTCAATCCTTTTTTCATTTAGAATACTAATTCTTCTGTTATATAGATTGTGTGTATGTGGTTCCTTAATTCAAATTCATTGAACTACAGAAGGTGGCATGGTTACCAAGAATACACATGTTACAATCGATATTCTTTTTTTGCTAGTGGCAACTCACATAAACAAGGGTGGAAAGGAATAAGAAGAAAGTCAGGATTTTGGCATCTGCAATATGCATAGTATGCAAAAAGAAATGACGAAAAATCAAATGACAGATAAATGATCAATCCTTTAGAATATTGGGGCAAGTTTATGGAATTAAAGGGAAGCAGATGTTCCATCCCTTATCAAATCAAAATTACTGACGAGGGAATGGGTCCTGGAAAAATGAGACAGTAAGCACATACCAGCAGCGACCAGCGATTTGGATCTCGCATTATAAATGGAAACACTTCAGAAGGTTGCATTGTCTCGGATTGTAGAAAGTGATTAACAGCTTCCTCAAAATGCAAGTCAAAAAGCAGCAGGAACCCCACTTGAGCATGAACAAAGGATAGCATTTCATTAGACATTTCACCATTGCTCTCAAGCTCCTCCACCATGGAGATTGCTTCCTTAAAATTTTTCTTTCTCAGTAAATCTTTGATTTGTTCTTCAGTAGGTACTCTCCGGTAGCAAATAACCTGGCAATAATCAGGATGAAGCAGAAAAATCTATCAAATATCTTCTTAAATAAACCTGCATCCAGAAGCATATGGGTTGTTCCTAACCAGGACACAAAATCTTAAAAAAGTATTTTGTGCCACTAATTCCATAAATCTCTTAATGATCAGATTGAACTCTAAACAACTTGCATTTTAAAAATGTACTAGGTATGCAAGAACAACAAAGTTTAAAAGAAAAGAAAGCCTCGGAGTTACTTTTGAAGATACTTTCTGAGTTTCTGGCTCAAGGTCCAGATGATCAGATAAATATTTCACTCGGAAACTCAGCTTAACACAGCACAATGACAAACTGTTCACAATTTAGCTTGTATAATTAACAGTAAACCACCCAGAGACCTAAGGAGCACCATGCATAAAACTAATATTCATGTCTAAAGATCAATAAAGGTGCAGTGAAATAATATAATCTAAGAGGTAACCATTTCTCACACCTTGGTGGGCGTTGCAACAGCAACAAGTGTCCCATTCCCACTTTCCTCGTCTGCAACAATACATGGCCCAACTCCTTCACTGCCAAAACTAACAGTCTGTACAAGGCTACCTGATTTCTTATGATACAACTCCATCTTCCCGTCCCTCACTACCACTACATAAGAAGCCAACTCCCCAACAGAATCTGGACCCTTACGAAATACCAAACTCCCTCCAACTGGCTGCCCATGGGCATCAACAACAATCCCAACATTATCCACCAACAACAACACCTTCTTTTCTTTCCGCAACAACTTAAGCAATGGCAAACTAGACCCGTCAGGCATTGTAAAAATCACCCCACTTTGGCCTGTAACACACGAAAACAAACTATACCCATTAACCGTGCCAACAATTATGGAATCATTGATCCACACTATCGTCTTAACCCCATCAATACACTGCATTTCTTTCAAAACCGTAAAATCAACCTCCTTGTCATTCTTACCAACTCTAAGCTCTATTAAAATAATTTTTGTCCCAATCACAGCAGCAAAAACATAATCACCCTCACTTTTTTGCCCAAAATCTTTACCTTTAACCCCATTAGCTCTAACCCCGCCTCCTAATCTGCTCAAAATTCGAGAACTTGCACTTGAACCCTCCAAACTACTTGCACTGAATAAATCACTACACTCCAATTCACTACTCTTAATTCTCTTAGTGATGAAAGAAACCCCTTTCAAAAACCCCAGTTTCTTAACGGGTTGAACCAAACCCGAATCCGTCAGAAACAAAATACCATCACAGAGAACAACAACCTTTCCAATCTCATCAAGCAAGAGAACCGTGTCTAACGGCGAGTCACCAAAAGAAACTGATTTTAACAACGAAACGTCTCGAAACGAAACATCAAAATCCAGTGTCGATTTCGGGTCTTTGGTGGAGGTTTTGTCATTTGGGTTTTCTGGGTATGTGGAAAGCAGGAGAAGGGAACCAGATGAAGTGCCTAGGTAAATGAAACATTGAGAATTCGTTGAGATTGGTGAAATTGCAATGGATTTTATGGAAGTGTGAGAGTGAATGGTGAGGTCGAAGGTGAGTGATGGTTCAAGGACTATTCGGGTGGTGGTGGGATCCGCCATGACAGACACGGAAATTGAGGGGATGATCTGTTTCGAATTTTATAGAATTGGAGTTTAGATGAGTTTGCCTGCTGCGGAGCATCGAGAGTGATTTGTACCGTTCTTCTTGTGTTCAGACTTCAGATTGCATTGGTAGCTTACATTTGGTCTTGGAAGTTACTCCCTCCGTACGAAAACTATTTTTCATTCCAAGAAAAAGGTCAACTATATGAAGGGCGTTTGTTTTTGTTTTTTATTTTAATTTTCGGAATTTTTTATTTTAAATTGAATTTCTTATATAATTTAAAATTATTTTAATGTATTGTTATAAAAAAAATAAAAAATAAAAAAATATATATTATTTTAATATATTTTTTAATAAAAAACAATTTAAAAAAAATCACTGCCACTATTTAAAATACTACCATAATTTTAATATTGTGTTTTAAATTATAACTTACTTTAATTCTTTCCCTTCATTTTCTTTTCTTTTCTCGCTAGTATAAAGTAATTTAAAAACAGATAACTTGATATATAATTAATCGTAATTTTTAAAATCTTTGCATTAAAAGTAGAATGTGATAATATCTTTGAGATTGAAAAAATATAATTTTCTTTATATCAAAGAAAAGTAATAATTGAAAATAGTTATATGATGTTTGATAGGGAAAAAATATATGTTTTTTTTTTTTTGGTAACCAGGAGTGTCCGGGCCAGCTTACGCGCACCACAACTAATCCTCGGACCCATTGAACACCATGCAAGCCCAGTAGGCAGGTAAGATACCGCGGGAGTGACAGGCGTGCACGCTAGGGCTCGAACCCAGGTGACAGAGGCAAGGAAACTTTGTCTCTGCCGCTGGGTAGAAGCCCTAGTGCGAAAAAAAATATATATGTTTGATAGGGAAAGATGGTTCCTTTAGTTATTGAAATTTTAGTTTTTATTAAAAAATTTATTTTATTTATTTTTTAGTTTTTATGTTTGAGAAGAGAGAGACAAAGTTATTTTACATGCCAGCCTAGGGTATGTGCTCTACCTGTAAAAAGCTTTATTGTTTTTTTTTATCCGTTTAAGTTTAAATTCATTAAAATTAAAATTAATTTATTAGAAATATAATTAGAATATTATTTTATCACACACTATTTGATTTTATACTATGTTTTTAATAAGATTGTATCATTCATTTTATGATATTATCAAGCACTCTTTTTGTATAGCCCCGAATAATTTTTTAAAAATTTTATTTGTTATTTTCCATTAACATATTTGTTTTATAATGTAATAAAATAAAAATGAATTCCAAAAACTCTCCATGCTAACTTTTTTTGTTTTTATATTTTTTTTAATATATTATTGTCATAATTATTGATTTTTTAATTAAGACTTGTTTTCATGATTCTACCAAGATATTGTTTAAAAATCAAATTTACTGGTGAAAAAAAAAAAGTGCATTAATGAAATAAATGAATTTTAATTAAGGAAATAACTTTTTTTTTACCAAGCTAGGAACCCAGGATAGAAAATATATTTTTTTTGTTAAAAAAACATTTTGGCAAAAAGGGAATAACAATAGAAAATTAATTTTTTCAATAGATTTTGAATTATTGCTTTTCCGAATTGAGTCCAATCGAGCATCCATGCTTACTTCTAGGATTTGCCATTACCCCGTGATGTGATAAAAATATAACCATAATTGTAGTTATGCTTTATTTAGGGGTCGTTTATAAGTGTTGTAATGAGTGGTTTTTAAAGTATTTTTTATTTAAAAATATATTAAAATAATATTTGTTTTTATTTTTTAAAAATTATTTTTTATATTAATATATCAAAATAATAAAAAATAATTTTAAATAAAAATATTTAATTTTTTAAAAAAAGATGGAACACAATTTCAATCAACCTGTTGTATACGGCGCCTAAATAAAATACAAGGGTGCACATTCTGCAACTTTATTTCAATCTTGCTTAGCCTCTCCGAGAATCCCACTTTAATTCTTTTATCCTAAATTTTAAAAACCTTTGAAGTTAAAGGTAAAGGTTTTTTTTTCTGTATTTTAAAAATATTTTTGAAAAATTTAATTTTTTTTAATTTTTTTAAATTAATAATTTTTAGAGTTTTTAGATTATTTTGATACGCTAATATTAAAAATAATTTTAAAAGATAAAAAAATATTATTTTAATATATTTCTAAGTAAAAAAACCTTTAAAAAATAATTATAATTACATTCCCAAACATTTTTAAAATCCACACTTTTTTTTAACATTGAAATTAAAATAAATATATGATATGTTGACATGAAATACCAGATTGAACAAAAACATCTACTTGGGATCTTAGAACCAAACACACCAAAAATATGTGAATGTATACTTTATTCTGCTATAGTATTGAAAAAAAATACAAGCGAGAAAAATCAAAAATCAGAAAACGAAAAAAAGAAATCGGAAGAAGAGAGAGAGAGAAAGAAACAAGGAAATAAGAAATTAATTAAAAAGCAAAAGGAAAGAAAGGGGGATAGAACAAAAACCACAAGCCGAAAACCCCAACCCAACCCTACTTTGTTTCTCGCTACCAAAAAGAACGACGGCGGAGCAGTGACGACAGCAACGCGCCACCGGAGTTTCAATGATCATCCGTGGCATCAACTGCTGAAGGTATGCCCTTTTCCTTCTTTCTCTCCTTTTCTTTTTCTATGTGGATTTGGTTTTTTTGGGTTTTATGTCATGTTGTTTGGACCGTTTGTTTGTTTGATTTTGAAAAAAATATATCACGTTCTCATGCGATATTTTTCCTTCAGAAAAGAATTGGAGATAAATAAAGGAAACCAAGGGATTGCTGGGGTCACTGTTCTTCCTTATCAGACCGGGGAAGGTTGCTGGTTTCTTGTTCAGGTAAGAATGGTTTGTGTTTTGGTTTTGAAACCATGGTGTCCTGTTTCTGGCTATTAAAATCAAAATCAAAATCTACAGGCATGTTGCTTGCCTGATGGGTTACCAGGAGAAAACATGTTAAAGAGGGGTTTTGTTGGTTCAGAACAAAGATTAGTTGGGAGTTTGTTTTTATTTGTCCTTCCATGATCAGCTTAGGTTTGGTTAGACATTAATAAGTGGGTGCTTTCTGATTTGGTCAACCTTCTTGTTTGTGAGAAAGGCTCGAGAATGATGTCTGTTAATCTTGACCGTGCAGAATTGTCATGGTAACTGAAGAGCCAAAAGATCCATTCAAGGGGGTTGACTGGAAGGCCATAGGTGGTGAATTACAGAAGGATCCTAGCGCTGGTACTAAACCAATCATAAAGAAGCGGCTTCCGAAAAAGATTAGGCAAATTCCAGACTACTATTTCCTTCCTCGATTGCCTCTACCTACTGTCATTGCCTTCTATGGAGCGTGTATTGCAGGTGGAGTTGGTGCTGGCATGCTACTGGAGATGTGGATAAATAAGAAAGTGAAAGGTAATATTGCAATTAAAGTGGAACTTTTTTGAGGTAATTGCTCTTAATCATGGCATTGGGTAAGAAAGGGAAGTAAGGATGAAAGATCCTAAAAATATTCAGAGGAAGCAAGAGATGAAAGATGGTAAAAATATTGTTAGGTAAATACTGTACTTGATGGCTTGTATCCAGGCATCTTACCTTTTAGATTCAAAGAAACAAGAAAGAGCGAAAAGAAAAGTTATGGTAATAGCTAGCAATTCTAAGGCATTATATAGTTGAGATTTCTGGTCTGGTTCATATTACTGACTGAATGTGACCCAAATGGCTGTTGTTAGAAAGATATTGATTCCTTATTTTTATATATATTAACAGGCTGTGTTAAAATAGTTGTGTATCAAATATATTAAAATACAATTGGCTCTTCTAAATGGCTTCTTACCATTGGAGTGCACATAAACAAAAAGGCCATATCTACACTATTCAGAAAGCCATATTACCAATTTAGCTCTTCTAAAAAGCATTTCCCATTGGAGATGCTCTTAGCAATGACTTTTCATGGAATTCTGAAGAGAACCTTAGAGTTTTTGAAAAAATGATGTCTTTTGTCTTAGTTAACTAAGGTTTCAGTAAAGATTGTCAAAACACCTGAAAATACTCTCAGGTTAAACATAACTATCTGTCTCAACATTAAAACTTTTTTATTTATTTTGAAGAGTGTGTCTCCACCCTATACTATATCTGTGATTTCTGTCAAAGCTTCTGGCTAATATATGTGTCTTCTGGTATTTTAGAGGATGGAGGCATCATATGGGAGTTTGATAAATAGAGCCTGGAAAGCGTTAGATCAGATCCAAATCAGTAATGATGCCCTTTTACTTGTTGTTTTTTCTTGAGCTATTTTGAATTTGTGGTACTAATACCTTCAAAGGAAACTTATTGGATTTAGGTACATGGTTGCGTGCTTGGTATTCATGCAGCGGTTCTAATTCATTTCCCTAGCCGGTCTCTTGATTTGCCTTAATCATTTATAACTAGTATTTGGGAACACACTTTATAGTTTTTCTATATTGTTTGGGAGTAATTGAGTTGTGGTGCTTCTATGGTTATTTTCAGCAGAATGTATCGAGAGGGAAATTCATCGTTTTTGATCATAGAGGAAGCAAAGAGCTTCCTCGATTGTCCTTTTGGTCACATATGAGCTAGTGATATGTAGAAAATACTAGTTTTGGGCTTGTTCAGGATCTGATTTCGAATTCACAACACACTCCTTTTTTCACTCGGCCATTGTTTTCTGATTGTTATTCTTTTATTATTATTATTATTATTATTATTATTGATAAAGGCATTTTGTTGTGCACATCCACATGGCTATAGATCTCACTAGCACAACAAATAGCAATAGCCAAGGAAAAATTCACTTAATTAAAGATTTAGATAGCATCTTAACAAACAAAACACCCAAGTTTTTATCGAGTTCATCATGATAATACTTGACAACAACAACGCCATTGAAGGCTTGAATCACCCTACCTTTTCATTTGTAGCCTTTGAGGTGTTTAATCAAGGATAGTGAATAAGGCTAGTGCAGGGGTTTAAGTTATCATGTGAAATCACTAGATCCACAGACTTGATCACTTTGGTTAACGACTTTGTAATATTTTCTTAACTGAATCCCATGTCAGTACATACAAGCAGTTGGGAGTCAAATTCTGCTTAAAGAAGTTTAAAATTCTTGGCTCTAGCTATCGTATTTCACAGGAACAGCGTAATTAGTTTGAAGAGTCGAAGTTCTCATGAAATGTAAAGATGAAGATACTTCCTTTTAGTTCAGATTGGGTGCTAAATTCTTCAAAATTGCATGCAGCATTGTATAATACAAGTTGGTAATTCAAGTCAGAAGCAGGAATTCAGTTCAGGTAAACTTTCGTTTTAAAAGGCGAAGAATTTAGCTAAAGTCTCCTTTTAGGAGCGTGTATCATTAAGTTAGCTTCAAATAATTATCCAAAAAAAACTAATCCCCTAGTGATATTACCGTGTATAACGACACAAATTACTATTTGTTGTAATTGTATAATTACAAATTTGCCTTTAAAAAGACAATAAAGGAAGCTTCGAGTGTAAGATTGTTTTTCACTATAATACAATTGTCTTGGGCATTTTGTTTGAGTTTATATGAGTTTATATTCATTATTTTGTTTTATATACAATAAAATTACTACTTTAATATTGAAATAAAAAAAACTCCCATGCTTTTCTCCTAGGGGTGTTTTCTTTTATTTTTTTATAATAGTTAAATTATTTTGATGCCCTTTATGACAAAAACAATATAACTCTTTTATGGGAGTGTCTTGGTCATTTTATTATGGTTTTATTGTAGATTTTGAGGTTACTCAAAGGTATTATTGTAATTAGCACATATTAAAATTATTATCAAAGAAAAAAATGTTACACGTGCCAACATGTGGGCCCCTGCGCTATTCAGACGACGTGTAAGTGGTTATCTAGCCACCAAATATGGCCTTCAAGGGCAGCATTTGGAAGATATCAATGCTCTCTGCACGGGTGTGTGGCACGTGTATTAGAAGCGTCGCTGATTTAGTGCTGGAGATCATTTTTTTTTCCTTCTTCTTCTCTCTCCCCCACTTTGAAATTTGTGTAACCCATGAAAAATTTCAGAGCAACCCCTCAATTTCTGTTTCCTTCACATTTGTTCCTTATCATTTTGATTGTTATTTTTTTATTTTAAAATAAGTTGTGAAATTACAAGTTTTTTTAATTTCACCCCCTATCATTTTATAATCTATCAAATTATAATTTTTTTTCAATTTCACCCCTTATCATTTTTAAATATATAAATAATATATCAAATTGCAAATGTTTTTTAATTTCACCCCAACTATATTTTAATCTATAAATAATATATCAAATTACAACTATTTTTCAACTTCTCCTTACTATTTTTTAATCTATAGGTAATCTATTAAATTATAAATATTTATCAATTTCACCCCATGTAATTCTTTTCTTTTAAATTTGGACCTTATTCTTTTAGCTGTTATTTATTTTGTTTGAAATCATTTTTTTTTTAAATCTCATCCTCCCTGGTTTTTGTTTTTATCAAGTTTTATCTCCATTGTTTTTGTTGCTTTTTTCTTTTGTAAGTTTTTTTTATTAATATTTTTTTTACGATTTTATCTTTCAAAATTAAATTTGTTAAGAGTTAAGTTTTTTAATTAAACTCAGGTTCAGGATTTTACAAATTATAGGTTTTAGAGATTGAACCAAGTTTAAAAGGTTCATCTGAGTTTGCTTGGTTTTTTTCTCTTTTTTTAAGCTAGTGTTTTCTTATTTTTATCTTTTTTTTATTTTTTTATTTTTTACGGTTTGATTATATTGGATTAGTTCTCTATATTGTTTTTCAATTTCACTCATACTATTTTTTAATCTATAAATAATTTATTAAATTACAAATATTTTTCAATTTTACTCCCTATGATATTTTAATCTTTCAATTTTTTTTCTCTTTTTTTAATTGCTATTAATTTTGTTTTGAATTTTTTTTTCAAATTTCATCCTCGTTAGGTTTCTCTCTCTCAAATTTTATCCTTATTTTTTTTGTTATTTTTTAGTTCTTTTGCAAGTTTTTTTTATTAATAGTTTTCAACGATTTTATCATTCAAAATTAAATTAGTTGAGAGTTAAGCTTCTTAATTGAAGTCGGGTTTGAGATTTAATGAGTTGCAAGTTTTATAGATTAGATTAGGTTTAGGAGGTTTACTTGAGTTTGCTTTTTTTTTTCTTTTTTTTAAAAAGCTTATGTTTTCTTCTTATTTTTTAGTTTTTCTTTGTTTTTTTTTAGGTTTGCCTTCTATTATGTTATCATTAGGTTGTTTGATAATTTGAATAGCCTTATGTTTGTTCTTTTTACCTTTTTTTTCTTTGTTTTTTTAGTTTATTTATTGTTGTGTTTTCTTGTTTTGTTTAGATTACCACTTGAACCAATGATTCGTAATTTAGTTTTTTTTACCCTAACAATTTGTTTATGTTGAAAAAAAAAATTTCTCTACACACGATGAAGCGCGAGTAACAAATCTAGTGCTTATCTATATTATAAATAAATGGGTAAAGTAGAAAGACAACAAAGAATTTATATTTAGATGCCCCATACGAAGGTCATTTGAATTTGTCACATTATTTGCATTTAAAATTATATGTGTAACTTTATGGGATAAAAAATGTCAAAAATTCAATTCTTTAGCTTATGGAAGAAAAATTCTATTTTTCTTGGTATCTTTGTAATAGAAATTTTCATTTCCTTAAGGGACAAGATATTTAAGAAGCACCACTTGACAATTACATTTATTAGAGTTGACATTCTAGCTCTTTCTTTTGTTATCAAAATCTTTTCAGAATGATAACCCTTCAGCATCATGATATTTATAGGTGTGTTTAAGAGGGTGGTGGATTATGCGATTGCGATTGGTAAAAGTAAGTTTTATAAAAATCATATTTAGTTGTGGTTTATTGTAATAAAATATATATTTGATTAAAACTATAATTGAAATTGTTGTTAACTAAAAAGCAGTTTATATATGTTTGGTTAAGTAACTTTTATAAGTGCTTTTGGTAATGAAATTACCAAGAAGGACATGCATGAATTTTCAATTTATGAGTAGCATTAGTGTGCATTCTTTTTTTGTTATATATATAAAAAAAATGTTACATTATTGTTGTTCTTCAATATGATTTATATTAAACTAATTGTTATCTCATCACGGACATAATTTACACTTGCAATTTGTATGGATATACTGTCATGTTTTGCAAAATCCTCCATCTTTGTTTCTATACTCCAAATGCATTTTCAATGACATTGTGAAGTGACGAGTGCACGATTGAATTGCTCCTTCCGACTTGTTGGTTGTCCTCAACGTCGAAAAGTTTGGAAGTGATATCTTTCATTTTTATATGGACCTA
Organism: Populus simonii; assembly: GCA_007827005.2. Taxonomy (NCBI): domain Eukaryota; kingdom Viridiplantae; phylum Streptophyta; class Magnoliopsida; order Malpighiales; family Salicaceae; genus Populus; species Populus simonii. Next base: position 7,284,255 of record CM017464.2, read on the forward strand.
GACATCCATACTTATTTGGGTACTCAACATCAACCAAATAATATTGATGACAAGTAAGAAAATTGTAACTAATTTTGAAAATATAGAATAAACATAATTTAAATAACATTTAATTAATGTAATTTATTTATCTTTAGGAAATTTCGAAAGTTTTATATTTAGATTGTTAATAGCCTCCAGGAAAATACGAGTATCATGAGCACTATATTCTCATCTTGTCCAAACAAAAGTGAATTAAACATCAAAGTTACATGCGACTATTACATTATGAATCTGTCTTTTCTACTAATAAATTATATTTGATTTTATTGAGATACAAAAGCATTAACATGTGTGCTATCAATCGCACCAATGTAGTTCTACTCAACAAAACAACAAACAAAATTTCATAAACAAGTCACAAAAATCTGAAATTAATTTTTATTTATCATTAATGGCTGAAAACACCATTTTTCTAACCTTAAAATGAGGCATAAATCTTGAATTTATCGCAATTTCTCGTGGGGTTTTTAAGAATTTAGGATCTTTTGGTTTAATAATATATATTGCAAGCAAACAAATTGTCATCAACACTTCATTGAAATATTGACCTATAATTTCGTCATAATGTTGAAATCTTTATTAGACCTACCTATTTGCTGCACTTAATGCAATAATGTACAAAAACATTGTTGCCTTCTCAATAAAACTCGTCCTTTTCAACGATTTCAACCCATATCATGGTTCCAAGTCATGACAAAGGTTTCGCAATGTCATTGCATCCATCTTAAATATGTTAACACACCATTTTCAGTGTCCTCGTATTACTTAATTCAACCATCTCATTCATATGTTATATGAAATCATACAATATTTCTTATGCACATAACTAACATAATGCATATGTAAATCACTAGCTATGCATAACAATAGTTTTTTATGATCAAACTCTGGTACCAAAATGATTCAACCTCACCATCACTATAATTTTTATCTTTATTGTTACCATCATCATCATCATTAGTTCTGATATAATCATCCTCATTATCATTACCACCATTATTTTTTCATTATCATCATCATCACTATCACTACCAGTTCCACCACCACCGACACTATCATAATTAATAGGATCAACAACATAATTTGATACAACATCATAATCATGATCATAGTTGACACCAAACATAGCATGAACCTATTGAAATGTCATACCTACATGTAGAGATTCAATAACAAATATTTTGGTTCATTACAATTTACAATATAAAAACCATCCATCACTTTTTAATACCAAATGACAACATTATTTCTCAGCTTCAAATATATGGAAAAAATTAGTATAATATTCAAGATTTATAATATCAATGTTCTACGTGACATGCATAAGAAAAAAAAAAACTTTATATATATTTTTTGTTGCGCTTGGAAATGATAAGCAATGGATGACAATGAAAATCACCCACTAGACTATACACATGGTTGTTCCCGTGAAATAAAAAATCAATCAATTGGCTTTCATTAATATTTCTGCATCGATTGGTTACTTTATTCAATGTTGAATAGAATTGAAATGCATGCATAAATCCATCCTAAAATGAGCTAATTTGATGGCAAACTCTAGTATAAATGGTGTATAAAATCCTTGTGCTAAAAAACTATGAGAAATAAATGTCATGCATAATTAGATGGAGACATTCAGTACTATGTACTGAAAGTTCAAAGGAAAATAATTGTATTGTATATGTAAATGAGAAGTGTCACTGCATATTAAAAATGATGAATTTAAGAAAACCAACACAAACCATTTTTTTTGAATTGTTTTTTTAGATTGTTTTATATATTTATATTAAAAATAAAATTTTAAAAATAAAAAAATATTATTTTAATATATTTTTAAATAAATTAACATTTATCACTTTAACACCCCCAAAACATAATAATCTATCTCTGAAAACCAAACCAATCAATCGAAGGTACGATTCTCTCTCGCTCCCTCTTAGGGTTTTTCTTTCTTTCTCTTTTCCCCTCTCCATTCCAATCGAAATCTGTAAGTGGTAGATTTCTAGGGTTTAGGTGACTGTACTGGCAGGATTAGAGTTTGAGAGTGGTGGTTAGAATGGATATGGACTGGTCTGAATCTAGGCACGAGCGACGTGAAGAGAGGGATGATGTGGACGACAAGGTGAATGGAGTTGAAAAATCGAGTAAGCATACTAGGAAGAAGAGCGGCAGAGGAGAGGAGAGAGAGAGGGAGAGGGATAGGGATCATAAGAGTAAAGACAGGGAACGGTCGAAGAAAACCAGCGATAATGATGTTGGTAAAGATAAGAGTAGGGATAGTAAGGTGAAGGATAAAGAATATGACCGAGAGAAGTCTAGAGAGAAGGATAAGGATAGGAAAGATCGAGGGAAGGAAAAGGAAAGGGAGAGGGATAGGGAAAAGAAGGAAAAGGAAAGGGAAAGAGTGAAGGAGAAGGAGAAGCATAAGGATAGAGAGAAGGACAGGGATAATGATAAAGAGAGGGAGAGGGGGAGAGAGAGGACTAAGGAGAGAGAGAGAGACAGGGAAGCGGATCAAGATAAAGAGAGGTCCAGAGAGAAGGATAGGGCAAGCAGAAAAAGCAACGAGGAAGATTATGATGACAAGGTTCAGATGGATTATGAAGATGAAGTGGACAAGGATAATCGAAAACAAGGGAAGGTTTCTTTTCGTGATGAAGATGAACAAAGTGCTGAAGGTGCATCAGCTGGAGCTCACTCATCTGCCTCGGAGCTTGGGCAACGCATTTTGAAGTAAGTCAATCACCACCGATGCTCTCTTTTTTATGGTTTGCATTTTTCCTTTCTATTTTGGATAATTTTTAGTATAATTTGATGAAATTTATGTTTGCTATGAGGATTTATTTTGGACGACTACATTTAGTGCGAGCTGTAACCAGTCTAAATTAGATATTTGTTACTTCCAAAAGTTATCCTGTCTTGTTTCTCATGTGTAACGCCAGTGTCAGGTGCTCCTGATTGCTTCACATGTATACTTTATATTACTAGGGAAAGAGTTTCTATAATTTTTCTAATCACATAGATTTCCTCTCATGATAAAATGAGCATGCAGTTTCTTTTATGCATACATGCCAGGTAAAATTCAATGAGAGAAGATCTTGCCATTGAGCAATGAGCATCTCTTGACAGTAGGTTCTGCTCCCTTGCTTTTCTTGTCATGGCCATTTTGTAGATCTTTAATGGTATGGTAATTAGCGAGGCACACTGGTAAAGGGTGGGTCAATCACAGTACTATGCCACTGTTGTGTGATCTATAATTTTCTGCATATGGATGATGGTTTTCCTCACATCCAATGTGGGTTTGTGCAATCAAAATATAATTTTGTGGCTTTTTATTACTTGTAGATTTTCCTGCTTTTGCTTTTTTGTTGGCGTCCTCCATTCCTGTATTAGTGTTAACTTCTTTTATGTTTCTTTGCAGCATTTTTCTTGATTTTGATGATGGTCTTCTTATTTTCCTGATATTCTTCAATTTATAAGTTCATCCAGCTTCATGTTATTGTTATGGCCTACTTATACTTTTTTTTCCCCTCAGGATGAAGGAAGAAAGAACAAAGAAAAAGTCTGAACCTGGTTCTGACATTTTAGCATGGGTTGGTAGGAGTCGCAAGATTGAGGAGAACAAGTATGCTGCGAAGGAGAGAGCCAAGCATCTCTCAAAGATTTTTGAGGAGCAGGTTTCCTTCTTTACTGTGTTTCCTGTATTCTGACTTCCTATGTATTATGATTTATTCCATGTAGTTTTGGTTGTTGATACTATGATATAAATTTTCTCAGGACAATATTGGTCAAGGAGGCAGTGATGATGAGGAAGCAGACCAGCATAATGCTTGTATGATCCTTTCTGCATTCCCCCCTCTTTATCATTAGCCAGTCGTTTAGAAACATATCTAGAATAGATGATACATTTGTTTAAACTTGGTAGTTTTTCGTAATCATCTGAATTTCATTAGATCAAATGAGTTGAACATGGTCTTATCTGTTTGTTCATAAAAAAATTCATTGAGAAATGAGATGTTCAAACTTCATTTGAGGACATCTACAGCTAGTCACATTTTTATAACCCACAAATTTAGTCTCTTGGAATTGTAATCGGCAAGTCTAAGGTCATATTCCTGGAAGCCAAGCCATAATTATTTATAGTTGAAATTTTAAGGTCTTTATATTCTGTTTCTGGCTGATTGAATCAGTTATACTAATGCTGTCAGATTGATTTATTTTTATGATGGAACCTTTTAATAGATAATCTAGCTGGAATCAAGGTTCTTGATGGCCTGGACAAGGTATTGGAAGGCGGAGCTGTTGTTTTGACACTCAAAGATCAGAATATTCTTGCAGATGGTGACATCAATGAAGGTAGAAATTGTTTGGTGTTTCCTTCTTATGTTTTATGCCCCAAGTTTCCTAAAATGACAAAGCATTTTTGTGTAACAGAGGTTTTTGGTCTGATGTGGCAGAGGTTGATATGCTTGAAAATGTGGAAATTGGAGAGCAGAAGCGCCGGGATGAGGCTTATAAAGCTGCTAAGAAAAAGACGGGTATCTATGATGACAAGTAAGCTGATATTACAAGAATAAGTTCTACCATAGTTTTAAATTCTGTAAAATTGCTAACTACTTCGAGATGTCCTAACATTTTAGGTTCAATGATGATCCTGCTTCAGAGAAGAAAATGCTTCCGCAATATGATGATGCCAATGCAGATGAGGTTAGATTTTTTCCCCTTTCCCTTTTCCTCCTCTCCCTTGTGTGGTTTCTGAATTATTAGCAAAAAATGATCATTGTCTATTGGTGATTATTATCAGGGCGTAACTCTTGATGAAAGGGGACGCTTCACTGGTGAAGCAGAGAAAAAGCTGGAGGAGGTACGCTGGTTCTCTTTTTAGTATAGATTGAGAAGATATGTGTGGTGACACTGGTTCTCCTTTTAGTAGAGATTGAGAAGATATGTGTGGTTTATGTTAGCATTTCTGATGAAGGGACCATTTATTATTTATTATTTTTTCTTTTTTGTAATATTTCCAGCTCCGCAGAAGGCTACAAGGTACTTCCACAAGTGCTCGCTTAGAAGATCTAAACTCATCTGGAAAGATCTCATCAGATTACTTTACTCATGAAGAGATGCTTCAGTTTAAAAAGCCAAAGAAAAAGAAATCTTTGCGAAAGAAGGATAAGCTAGATATAGATGCCCTTGAAGCAGAAGCTGTGTCGGCAGGGTTGGGTATTGGAGATCTTGGTTCTAGGAAAGATGGGAGAAGAAAGGCCATTAGAGAGGAACAAGAGAGATCTGAGGCTGAAATGAGAAACAATGCATACCAATCAGCTTATGCTAAAGCAGATGAGGCATCAAAATCACTGCGACTAGATCGAACTCTACAAACTAAAGTGGAGGAAGAGGAAAATCTAGTGTTTGCAGATGATGAAGAGGATCTTTATAAGTCATTAGAAAGAGCAAGGAAATTAGCTCTTAAAAAGCAAGAGGTGGAAGCATCTGGTCCTCTAGCAATTGCTCACCTTGCCTCCACCACTTTAAGCAGTCAAATTGCAGATGATAAAAACCCTGAAACTGGAGAGTCACATGAAAACAAACTTGTGTTCACTGAGATGGAAGAGTTTGTCTCAGCTATTCAGCTTGCTGAAGGTATTTTTTGTGTTTTTTTTTTGTTTCATAAAATATCACAAAAAAAACAAGAAGTTTCTGACAGCAATCTATGTTGCATTGGGTTTGCTATAGCACAACAGTATGCAGACCAGACAATCTTGCATATATTATGTTTAGCTGCACAACCATTTATGGCCATTCAAGGTTTTATGCTAGCTCTTAACTCTCTATGAGGAATGCTGACATGCTACTGCTCTATTCACCTATAATGTGATCCTTTCCCATCCATTTTATTGCATTATTATTGTCAAATGTGAATCTGACCCGTTATGATGCTTGAGATGGGCTAGAATCCTAAATCTTCTGCTTTAGTTGTTGGATACTATATATCTTGGTCACTGATTTTTCTGTTTCCATTGCTTTTTTTGATACCTGAAGTAAAGTTACCATTGCTTGTATTAGAAAATTTAACAGGCTGCTTTTGCTATTTCAGAAGTTCACAAGCCTGACAACGAAGATGTTTTCATGGACGAAGATGAACCACCAAGAGTTTCTGATGAAGAACAAAAGGACGAGGCTGGTGGATGGATGGAAGTTCCAGACAACAGTAAAGATGAAAATCCTGTCAATGAGGATGAGGAGATAGTTCCTGATGAAACCATACATGAGGTTGCTGTTGGGAAAGGATTATCTGGTGCACTGAAGTTACTTAAAGAGCGAGGTACACTTAAAGAAAGTATTGACTGGGGTGGCAGAAATATGGACAAGAAAAAGAGCAAGCTTGTTGGTATCGTAGATGATGATGTTGTTACTAATAATGATAATAAGTTCAAGGATATCCGCATCGAGAGGACAGATGAATTTGGGCGAATTGTAAGGACTTCACTTGATCATCCGTTTACTTTGCACTTACTGTTGTGTTAGAATTCCTTAATTTTATTGTACTTTTTTTACCATTATGCACCTGGTGCGGAGATGGGACCTCCATATGAGCAGGTCCATTAAAGGAGAGTTGTAGGCCAAATTTTTATGGCATATAATTGTGTTTTGATTAATTCATTGGAGGCTTGGAGCGACCATTTTATTAGCCTACCCTATAGTCATTGCAAGATGTTAGGTTTATACCTTGGAATTTGTGCCTCACAGACTGACTTTGAGTCTCTGGGTGCTGATCAGTGAGCAATGGCACTGGTTTGGGGTGTGTTTCAGAGCTGTTACTGTGCCAGTTGGCTGGTGTTTTTCTTTTTATTTTTTTTCTGGTTTGGGGGTGGGGTTCAGGTTAATTGCTTAAGAGGTTTTAGACAATAGGACTGCTTGTTTCATAAACTCGTCTGTTTTGATGTCCAAAATTCAGAGAAGTGAGAGATTTATTTATGCATCTGGTTATTAAATATAAATTAGTCAAAGACTGGACTTTTGTAGTGACCTTGTACACTCGTAGAGTTTCTCTGGGGCAGCGTTCTTCAGTCCTACAATGCTCTACTTTCTATGTGTGAACATGTGTGGCTGATGTAGATTGCAGCTAAAGTTTTTATATGCTGACTCTGATTATCTAGCTATCTGTTTACTATTTTATGTTGTTTCCTTATATTTAACAGATGACTCCGAAGGAAGCCTTTCGAATGATTTCTCATAAATTCCATGGGAAGGGGCCTGGCAAAATGAAGCAAGAAAAGAGAATGAAACAATACCAGGAAGAATTGAAGTTGAAGCAAATGAAAAATTCAGATACACCATCACTGTCTGTGGAGCGGATGAGGGGAGCTCAAGCTCAATTAAAGACACCTTACCTTGTCCTCAGTGGTCATGTTAAACCAGGGTAAGATTTACATGTCCATTTTATATGTCAAAGACAAGCTGTTACTAATGAAAGGCGAGGGATATAGTTTGAAGAAGAAAAATGCTAATCATCAAGCACAAGTTGTTCTCCTAAAAACAATTGATAAGAGTATTAACATGTTTTTGTTGATATATAATGCAGCTTTAGCAGCTATTCAATTGAGTCTTTATGATTATTTGTATTTTGCAGTGATAAGTTCATAGACTTGAAAAGATTTCTCACTTTGCAGTTGGTTTAAATGTGCTTAACCACTGTATTTTTGTTGAATTCTTGGTTCATCATGCCTTGATACATTTCAAAATAAGACGTACTAGTTTCAGAAAGTTAAGGATTATAGAATATCATTTCTTCTGCATTTATCTTTCTGTATGACTATCACTACGGTTCTCTTATTCACCTTTCTTTATGAATTTCATTTGCAGGCAAACCAGTGATCCTAGAAGTGGCTTCGCAACTGTTGAGAAGGATTTCCCAGGAGGCTTAACACCCATGCTCGGTGATAAAAAGGTCAGTCAGATTCATATATTGGTTTGCACTGGCATGGTTAGAATGATGTTTAAAGAGTATGCTTCGCGCATGTTTCACTGTGCTGTGGATACCTCATGCTAGTTGCAAAAAACGACCTGATTTCTTGTACAATTTGTAGTGGTTGTGGTTTGTACCCATGTTGAGAACTGTTGGATGTGAATACTAATTAGTATTAGTAGTACCAGACATTGGTTCCTTTGGAAATTTTCAAGTGCCAGTAGGTTTTTTCACTTTTTAGGAATTTTTTTCTTTCCTTTCTGGCAGAACCATTAACGTTCACCTCATCCTATCATTGCAGTGGTTTTCAAGCAGCACCCATTTAGCATTACTCATGTCCTGTTTTATCATCTCTCTCCCTCTCCCTCCCTCCCTCTCTCTCTCTCTCTCTCACACACACACACACACACCCACACACACACATCCACTCACACCACACATACTGTCATTGAAAGGAAATGAAGTGCATTTTGGGACAGTTGAATACGTGTGTGCTGGGAATTGTTGGACTCTTTCATAATGCAATAGTGAGTACTATGATTTGCTTTAGAAGCATGCATACCTGGAAGGACTTTCTCTTCTTCATTCCCCTCCCCCATTCCATCTGATTCTCTGTGCCATTTCTACCGTTGCTGTTGCTGTTGCTGTTTCTTGAAATTTATTGAGCCAAAACTATTCTTTATCCCAAATGTTTTCCTGGATACCACCAACCCTGGTATCTTAAAATCATCCATAAATCCCTACATTTTCTTGCTTCCTAAAAACTCCTGAAACCAAAATCTTGGATCCCAGCAAGCAAACAACTGCTTTTCTGTCTTTAAACCTCAGCTTATACAACTTCAATTTAATCCATGACCTTAACTCATTCACCATGACTCCTGTGTTACTATGTCCGAACCTACCACCACAAGGGCTTATTTCCTATGGCAGTTTGGATGTTCCTATTTCAAGAAACGATTTTACTTTGATAAGAAAGTTGTGTGCTCAGGTTCAGCACATGTTGAGTGTCTTTCAGAATGGTTCTGGATAGGTTACTTGGACAATCTACAACTCTCACGCACCTTTTCTTTTTTACCTTCCCTTGGGGGAAAGGGCTTTCTGACTTTAGCACCCTTGCATTTTTATTGCACAATGTCTGCCTGCCTGCTAATATATGGTGTTGTATTTTTTCCTCCCAGGTTGAGCACTTCTTGGGTATAAAGCGCAAGCCTGAGACTGGATTCTCTGGTGCGCCAAAGAAGCCTAAAATTTGAAAGTCTAGTTGAAATTTTCAGCTGGCATACATACACATACGAGCTCAAAAGGCGTCCTGAAAAATTGCCAGCACATTATTCAGCTTGACCCTAAAAGGGCAGCATTTCTGAAAGGGATATTTTTCTATTTGCTTTGGTGGTACGGTTTATAAAATTTTTAAAAATGACGAGACTGATTGTCTAATTTCTTGTGAGGATGAATGTTGAATGCTTGATGGAGAATCTAAATGAAGATTTTCGAACAGTTTCACATATATGATTACCATGCTTAGGTAGAGCATGCTGCTTCTGTCAGTCTCATCTATGCTGGTTTTTTGAAAATCCAGATATATAAAGTATAATAAGATTGCCATCTGCCTGAAGCAAGTTTGTGGTGATTTAGAAACCCTGCATGACGGGGTAAGAAATAGGAGAGCTTGTCTTGTACAAAGGTAAACGAACTAGCTGTGACTTGTGTTGCCCAGAATTCTATTTTATAAAGAGGGCATTAAGATGGGATTTTTTATTCTCTTTGGATATTGAGTTTCGTACACGTTTCAACGTAATATAATTAATTAAAAAAACTAAAACATCTAGTGATTTTAATGTGGAGTAACACGTGATTCATTGATGTTTGCAATAGTATTTGAGATGATTGTAATAGTATTTGAGATTGGACTTGATTTGTTACAATTTCAAACTAAAGTTTTGATATGGAGTCGACTTTTTATTTGACAAAATAAAATTTAGTCTTATTTACTCAAAATAATTGAAAATGAAATATAAGGATCAAATTTAAAACTGAAAAAAAATTCAACATCTCTTTTTCATGGTGCTTTAGGAGTGCTTTTAATTATTTTAGTCTCTAGGGTTTTTGTTTATTTTATTTTTGGTGGTTTTTATGTTTCTGTCCAAAATTTCATTATGTTCATGATGGGTCCCTGGATTTAAAAGAGAAGAGGGAGGGTCACAAGAAAACATGAAAGGAGAGAAAAAGCGGTTGAATGACCACAATTACGATCAAAAAAACTTTTTTAGATATTAATAAGTTTCATTTAATTAAAAGAGTTTTATTATGATGTTTTAACCCTCCATCTTGATAGAAAAAATTGGGCTTGATAATGGTTTTTAAATTAGATTGATTTTTTTTTTATTTTTTTAAGGTTATTAATAAATTTATTGAGATTTATAAGATTTTTTTATATATATTTTCAGGTGGTAAAAAATGTCATTTAAATAAAAAAAACAATGGGCATCACACATTAGCCTTGTAGGCTCGCACACGCCTGAACTTATTTTATATGGGCTCCGCCGATGCATTTAGGTTCTGTATGTAAATGGCTTAGATTTTTTTTTATTTTGATTTAAATTCATTTAAATTAAATGATTTAAAATATATTTAGAAAAATATTTTATCATATACCTGTTCACTTTTTACCTTGAAGCAATATTCATGTACAACTTTCGACGCAATCCACAAAATGAAAATCAATGAAAAGCAAGACTATTTTAGTTCGAATCCTTAAAACTGATTTCATTAACCTACCACTAAGCTATCAAAATTATAAAATACTTGAAGAGTTTCTTGCTCGTGTTAGTAGTAAATGCATATGGATGTTGTCAATCAAGCTGGAAGATTTGTTTAAGTTGCTGTAGTTGCCCAAGCTACTCTCTAGGTGCCAAGTTCAAATTTTGTGACTTCGTTACCATGGTAGTCATAGGTGGTGTTTCATAGCTAGTGGTAGTACTCCTCATATCTGAGTTCCCACCTGATGAGATTGGCATTGAGGGACCCCTAGTAGCAGCCCTTTGCCATGAGTGAGAACTCATTCCCGAAAGAACATATGCACGCCCAGAGCGTTCATATAATTCCCTGGTTTCCATTCTCTTCCTGGTTTCTTTCAACTCAGCTTCTAGCCGATTACATAGATCATCTCCTGCTTGGGCAGAAGCTGTGGATAGAAGAGTGGATAGTTGCTCTGCCAGAAGAGCCTGTGCACCCTTTAAATCTCCCATTTCAGCCATCCTTTGTGTCTTGGCAATAGTTTCTGTCACTAGCAAACGATTTCTTTGCCTATCAACCTCCAAACAAGGTACCCGATCAGTAGAAGATAAAAACTGAGGTCGTCGTATCTCAACTCTCTCACCTTCTACTTCGACTGCATCCGTCGACACCGAATCTTTCTGAAAGCCTGAAACATCCACCAATGGCATGTTTTCCAACATTTCCTCACCATCAACAGCTGGAAATACAGGAATTGAGAGGAACACTAAAAACTCCTTCTCCTCTTCTGCATATAAATCTCCGATATCAATCGTAGCTTGGTTCCCCTGATCAAAAATTTTATTCTTGTGTCTCCCAGAAGGGGTCGACAAAATCTGCACTCCTGGTGATGCTGACCTAACTTTGAGTTGAACGTCCCGAGCCACAATACTTGTAAGACCGCCAATGCATCTTGCAAAAGCATCTTGTAAAATGTCAATGGACTCAATGAAGGAAAATGTGCCGCCGGATTCATCAGATATAGCATGCATTGCAGCAGAATCATGATCCAATCCAAACCCGAATGTGTGAATTGGGAAAGTTGGCTGCCGAGACTCCTCTCCAGATGCATTATTGCTAGGAAAAATTAAAGTCGGTAACAACTTCAGATATTCCAATCTATTATATGTATTGTGACTTTGTGTATCACAACCATCAGATAAAAGGATAATGCTTGCAACTGAATTATGTTGACGCCGTTCTTCCAGAACCCGAACCCCTTTCCTGAGCCCTGCAACAATATTAGTTCCACCAGTTGCAGAAAGAGAGTTTACAACACTTATGGCATCTTCACGGCCACTTCCAGACATTGTTCTAAGTGGTAAGATTCTTCGAGCTGATGAAGAGAAAGTCACAATCGAAAGTCGATCTGAAGGGCCTAAGTTTTGTATGATAAAGTTGACAGCACGCTTGAGAAGTATCAGCTTGCCTGCCATGCTGCCACTAACATCCAACACATTTACAATATCAATTGGTGCACGGTGATGAGGTAGAGTATTATCAAGCGGAGGAGCGAGAACACGGACAAGAACACCAAACTTGGAGAAAGATTCCGAAGCAGAAACAGCAGGACACTCTGGTAAAGTCTTCACAGTTATAGCATGGGGTCGAGATGAAGAGGGTTGACCTTGAGAAACATCTGGGACTAGTTCATCGTCTGAGAAGTGATCCGGCTCAATATGAACTGGAGATGCATTAGGTACATAAGCATGCAATGAACCACTACGTTGAAAACTGGGGACATTTTTTGGCGCTTGAAAAGGCACATCTTTCCATTTGGAGCGGCAAACAGGGCATCTGAGATTACCATGCTTGACATTGTCAGCAATGCAATTGAAGTGGAAAGGGTGAGAACACTCAGCATAAAAGATGGCTTGGCCTTGCCCTTTTTTCAAACTCGTCAAGCAAATGGCACATTTTTTCTGTGATAATGAGCAAAATTATAGGAAAAGTCAAAAAGTAAAAATCTCAGCAAATTTAACAGCATGAATTCTATTAAGCCAATGTAGACCATCAAATCAAATGAATGCCAATTTTTGTTTTATCAGCACAAGTTCCTCAATTTTGATTATGTAATATCCGACTAACCAAGGAACAATTTGTTTGTTTTTTTTTTTTCACAATATCCTTCTACCTTCACCATGTCAAGAACATTGATGACTATTTAAAGATGTTCAGAACCAAAAGCCAAGTAGGCAATCAAGTTTATGGCATTTCAACACCACAATCAAGATTCAAAAGGCTCATAAAAGCATTCATCTATGAGCCAATGGAGACCTTCTATACCTATACTATGAATTTCAAGTTTCTCATTAATTAAGCATCACTGGATTTAACTAAAAGCAAGCTAGGCTAAGCATCTCAAGCCTCAACCACTTGGAAACAAAAGTATAACTTTATTAAATTACCTTTAAACTTTTGACTTAAAAGACAATCATGAAACACGCAGGACATTATTGTGTTGATCTGACTTTTCAACCAAAAACTTGCAAAGCTAACACAATATTCGATTTCATTAATGTATTCCTATTGTACACAAAACAAAAATGGTTCCTTTCAAGCTTCAAAAACGCAACAATAGCATGCTTCTCAAAAAGTCAAGCCTTAAAGACAACCATTTTAACCTTGACGTCCCCACTTGACCCCAAACCATAAACATTACCATGTGCCACTGTCCTGATTTTCATGCAGTTAATAAAACAACAATTTACTCTCTAATTACTTAGTTAGGTTTGTGATCTTAGTAAACACTCTCCTAATTTTCATGCAGTTAATAAAACAACAATTTACTCTCTAATTACTTAGTTAGGTTTGTGATCTTAGTAAACAGCGCATTCAATTAAATCATTGACTTTGTGAAGCTTCCAAGCACCACAATCAAAATAATTAAATACAAATTTCAACTACCCCCAGCAGCTGGTACTTCAATGTTATTCCAATGGTCCATTTACTGCATCACATGAGAAACGTGATCTTCTAAGCAAGCTTCACCCACTCTTACCAAAACACCCCTACTCAGACCAGGAACAAAACTTAAAACACTAGAGAAACACAAGGGCATCGTCGTCAGACTTCAAACTCAGCTATGGATGCCGAACTCACAAAAATACCAAGTCACAAAACTCAGTTTTTACGCGGCAAGTAAAAAGAGAAAAACTCCGGTCACCGGGCAGTTAAAAAAATAATCACAGTATTATGTCAACGCTAACAAAAGCAAAAAACGAGAGGGAGAGAGGGGATGATTACTGTAGAAGAGTGGAGACTGAAGCTACGCGAGAGACGAGAACTGAACGAGGATGATGATGATATTGTTGGAAGTAGTGGAGGAGTAGCGGTGGTGAGGCGGGGATTTTCGGTGGTGGCAGTTGTGTGGTTGGTGGGGGACCTGGGGGTGGAGAGGAATGAGAGCTTTGACTTGAGGGATTTTTTTGAGTTTGCGCCATGCGTTAGAGGCCATTGTGCCTGGTTCAGCCAAAGGGCAAAACAGTTTAATAGGGAGGGAGGGAGAGAAAGTGTTAGGTTTATTAGCATGAAAAAAAAATAATAATAAAGGAAGGAGAAGAGATTTTTGCAGATCAAAAGGGATATTTTCATGGCAAAAGTCAAATTATTAATATATAGCATTTAAAATAGTTTAATTTAGCTTTTTTTTTTTTCCTTTTATTTAAAATCAAATAAAAATAATAATTTAAGAAGTCATTTTGTATTTTATATGGAATAAAAAAATTAGAAAAAGAAAGTTAAGATTTTCCTTTTATTTTATTGTTTTTCTCAAAAAAAAAAAAACAAGAATGACTATTTATTTTGACAAAAATAATTTTAACATCTTATATAAATATTCTCTTAAAGACTCAAAATTAATAAATTAGAGCTATTTTGATAATATGTTTTTTGATTTTTCATATAGCCCTCCTTTGGACTCCTAATTAACATCAGTTTAGTCAAAACCATCTTATTTATGCTGATTGTATTTACGGTCTGTTTGGCATTGATTATTCTTCTCTCCTTTTTCTTTGTTTTTTGTCCATTTTTAAACGCCAACATCTTATGCTTTCTTTCAATCCTTCAATTCGTTTGGACCACCTATGCTGTATAGATAGTAGCGAGATTCACAATATATGAGAGTTACAGATTAAAGGTATGTTTCTTTGGTTTAAAATATTTTATAAGAAAATATTTTATAGATTATTTTATAATTATTTCTTGTAAAATATTTTACAATTAATTTTTAAACTTAATTCATTTATTGAAAAAATATTTTCAGCTCGTGAAATTTTATAAAATATTTTATAAATAGTAATTTACTTACAATATCATCTCATTATTTTAATCATCTTCATTTCATCACCACCACCACCTCCTCACTACCAACTCATATACTATTATTGTCATGTCACCACTTCCTCGATCTCTTTCTCTTTATTTATCACCATCTAACAACCACTGTCATCTTCATCGTCATGTCACCACCGTTGTCATTTTCATTGCCATGTCACCACCTTCTCTTTACCCACAACCACCGCAACTTCTCCATCTTTATTGGAGTTTCATTACAACCACAACCTTCATGTCACCATCATCACCATCACTATCTCTTTCTTTATCATTGTCATCTCACCATTATTGTTGCTATGTTACCACCATCGTCTTACCACCACCATCATTAAAAATATTTACATATAATATATTATATAAAAAAATATTTTCCACAAAATAAATGAACCTTAAAAACTATTGTTCTTTTTTAAAAGAAAAGGAGATGATTTCAATTCTAATTTGATTTAGAAAAATTGATATAAAGGGAAATAATGCAAGTAAAAAGGCGTTTAAAGTAGATGTAGAAAATGTTGGAAAGATAAAAGGAAAAAAAGAAAAAAAAGAAACAAGAAACAAAATAGTATTGCTATGTGATAATCCAAGTCCAATGGACCTTATGGTTTTGGAAACATTGAATAATGAAGTAAGTAGACTTGTAGATATAAATCATTGTACACACGTGTGTGGATATTTTCTTTGCTCAACTAGGCTCTTTATTTATTCATTTGTTTTTGGAAAGAAAATTACAGAATCTTATTCTAATTACATTTTTCATACCCGAATTAATTAGAGCTATCGTAATTAACAACTAAATAAGATTATTTACACGGTTGATTGAGCCTTCCATCCTTGACTCGGTTTATTTCTATGTAATTTTGATGATTGGATTGATTACAATCCGTGCTAAATCATACATGTAACCAACTTGCTATGTTAACCATATTTTGATAGAGTACTATTGATATTATTTGATATTTTTTCTGAATTTATTTCCTCAAAATTTAAACTATTAAATTCATATTGAATTTATTATCACCAATAAAATATTGATATAACGGTTAAGGTACTGTCATATCTTTGTAAGGATGAAAATACAAGTTCGATCTCCAAAAAGCATATTTATTGGAAAGGACAACAATGAATCTCGAATGAGACTAATCTTATCTTTTAAAAAGGTACGAGGATACCCAAATAAAAAAAAAATTAATATTGAATTTACTATCAAATTTTACTGGTTAAATGCACAAGACGCTATGTTAGAAATCAAAGAAAATTCTTTTATGGTATTGACACATATTTATGGGGAGTTATTTGTGCCATTCTCAACTCTGGTCCGTTGAATTAGAAAGCACTCCTGTTATATTAATACAATATTAATATTTAAGATAAAGTATCTTGTAACAAAAAAATATAGAAATAATAAAAATAGAAAAGATGAGAAAAAAAAATGAGATAGGGATAAAAATTTCCATAAATAATGCAAGTACACGTATAGATTTTCAATAATAAAAGAGGTAATTAAATTTATTTTATTTTCTTATTCATTTTCTTCCATTTAATTAAAAGAAATAAGTCATTAAAAATATCATAAGAATTAATTACAACGGGCCGACACATGGACCAGCACTATACGGTACGAACTCACATGGACATGGGCCTGGGCTTATGTTGGGCCAAAAAAGCAGTAGAATATGAGCTGGCATGATGACACGGTCCATTTTACAGCTCTAGGTAATTTGTCGATTGACCTTCTTCTCAGTGGCATATTTATAACCATTCTTGTGAATTTTATACATCGCCTAACATGTGAACTAATTCCTCTCTTAGTACTCCGGGGATAAGATATGTTATTTTTTACTGTTTAAAATAAAAATACGTGTCAATAATATTTTTTTATTTTTCTAATAAATTCATCGTATTTTAAATTAATACATGTACTTTCTATTTTTATTTTTATTTATTTATTCATGTATCTAGTTAACATGTGCGGACACTGCTTCCAAGGTACTTGATATAGAAAAAATTAGCCCAGGAAAATTAAATAAGAAAACCCATATTACCCAATGGGGCACGGTGACATGTATTTTTTTTTTTAAAAAAAGAATTGTATTTCAAGAGTACAGATACCTCCCGATGAAAGAGTTGATCAGATTTTCTTAAAATATAATGGACTAATGTACAAAAAAGGAAGCACACAGTCTCTTTCCCAAATAGTCATAAAGCTTGAAGAGTTTTTGTTTGCTATAAATTGATCCTTCACAGTTGTCAATGATGTCTCCCTTCTTTCAAAATTTGTTTGTCTAGCACCTGCACCCTCAGGTATCATCCATCTTCATTGTTTTTTTTTTTTTTTTTTATCTTCGTAATTTGTATGTTTTTTTTTGGCTCCCATGGAAGTAATTAGTAGGGTTTATATACTGGGGCTTGCTGCTAGCTTAGGCCCTTCTTAATTTTTTTATGCGGTAAAGGATATCTTCAAAACTATGATTTTCAAGTTCAAAACGATGTTTCATGGTATGCTTTCTATGATCATGAAGAATCGGCAAACAAAAAAACAATCTTTATTACTTCTGCATTCTTTTATGATTATGGAGGTGCAATTTTCTGTTTGGACTAGCTTGCGTGTGTTTATGTATGCTGCTAAGCACTACACTACTGTTTGGTTTCTTAGGACTCGATCAAATACTGTTGATTCTAAATCATCATGTTACCTCCGGCTAGAACATGCGCGCGCGCTCACATATATGATCAGTTCAGTCTCAGGATAATGGAATCTGAAGAAATTTCTCCTGCTATTTTAATATCTCTTGATTTTAGTTATATTTTACTCTAAATTTGTCTTTTATTTTATATCTGCTATGAATAAATTTGCGACTGCAGTATAAAACCATCAATTTTTCTCTTTCTTTTTCTTGAGAATCAGTATAAAACCGTCATATATAGCTTGCAGTTGTTTTTGGATAAAGGCTCTTAGTTTACTTCAAGAAGCGATTAAATCAATTCACAGATTCACTTGAGATTTAGTTGCTTAAAGTAGGGAACTCTTATTACACAATTGCTAATCTTCACAGGACAGGGAATGCAATATTCAGTTATTTATTTGAAATTGCACAATTCTTCATAACTTTATGAAATATGATACTGTACTTGCAATGGAATTTCGTAAGTTTACCTGGTTGGTTTGATATCTGCTATGGGATTAATAAGATATAGATTTGGTTGTATTACACTCAGAATATTTTTTTTTCTCAGCATGCCTTAATTTCTTGTTTTTAACCAGAAATTTTAGGTGTCTTTGAGTACCACAACATGAATTTACTGGAGAATTTTGACAACAACATGATTTTTGTGGAGAACTTAGACGACAACAAGGTGTTTCTGTATCACGGAGACAACACTATGGATTTACTGGGGCATACAGATCGTCTGGAAGATGATTTGTGGGAAGCCGAGACAAGTTACTTTCAGCACTCTAATCTCAACTATCCACCTCCGATTCAGAACAATATGCCTCTCCATGGCATGTACTTTCCTTGTCATCCTCGGAATTTTCAAGCTGAAGTGTATGGACTGACCAGACAACATCAAACTGCACAAGATGTTGAGGTCATTGATGATGATATTGCTATAATCTCGCCCAGCATGTTTGACCAAGTATGACACTTGACACAATGGTAATGATTTGGCTTGTGTTCTTCGAGTATCTGATTGTCTTTAAAAATGATCTCCCTCTTAGCAGGCCAGGAAGAAAGCTAGGAGAAATACTGATGCAGTAAGGAAAAACATAAATATCGTCAATCAGGTTCATGCTGCTATTTACTATATCTTCGGTTTCCTGTACCCTCGATTTAGCTATCTTTCAACTCTGTTGCCAAGCACTCGGAAACTTCTAGGAATCATTAAAAACTTAAACTCTAACCATTGTCATCTGGTTTGGCAGGCTAGGAGTGTGCTCCAATTCCATGGATTGTCCCAGCCTGCGCCACCACCCCAATTCCCTGGATTTTCTCAGACTGTACCACCAGCCCAAGTTTCTGGATTGTCCCAGACCGTGCCACCACCAGCGGCACCTGCGTTTCGTTGCCCAATTTGTATGGATGAGTTACAAGACGCAACATCAACAAAATGTGGTCATGTTTTCTGCAAGAACTGCATTAAAAAAGCACTAGCTGTTCAGAAGAAGTGCCCTACTTGCAGGATGAAATGCAGAGCGAAATCCATCTACAGGATCTTTCTTCCCACAGTCCTATAAAAATTCCTTGATTTGTATGCTTAAACTTTTATGTAGTTTAGACTATACTAAATATCTTAATTTGTTTTTGTAATATAAACTAGCAAAGCCCTATATTGCCTACAAAATTTCAAGTTAATTTCTAATAAAAAAGAATACAAAATCATTGTGAAAATATTTTATGATATCATGAAAAATTTTAATTTAAAATTAAAAAATTAACGCATGTATTTTATAAAATAAAGTAAAAGTTATATGAATCAATAAATTGCAAAAACATTGCTAATACTAATTAAAAATTAAAATAAAAAGTTAAAATACAATTATAAATGAAGATATTTGATCTTGTAATGCAATGAGTTCTTTAAAATTTTCTTTTATTTAATTATATGACAATACAAATTAATTTTTATAAGAAAATTAAAAATTTTAATATGTAAAAAAGAATTAATTGTTAATATAAATTCCTTTTTTTTTATCAATATGTTTTTTAATAAAAAAATATATATTTCTTTAGTTATGTTGTTTATTGCAAAGAAATTATAAGAATAAAAAAAATTAACTATATTTTTAATCAAAATCTCTATCCCTTATCAATGTATTCTTTTATTTTGATAATTTCTTTTTACTACGAGCATTGTTTTTTCTTGAAAAGACTTAAAAGCAATTTTTAATAGAAAAAATAAAAACAATTTTTTTTGATATTTTAGACGTGCATTTATTAACAAAAAAACTACAACAATAATAAAATTGAGAAAAATTATAAAAAAAACAATAAAAATTAAAAAAATAAATATTTTGCTATATTGGTGATCCGTGCATTATGATGTTGGCTAACCCAATTATTTTCTAACATGAAAAAAAATGTTAAGACGTTGCAAGCATTTATATAAAAAGAAAAAATAATAAAATATAAGACTTGAGTAAGTGACTCAATTGAGCCAATAAGCTCGACTAATATAATAACATGAATAAAAAAAATATATAATTATAGTAAATAAATTGAGAAAAAAAATTAAAAAATCCAACTTAAGTTCATTTAAGTTAACGCGCCAAATGTACAATTTAATTATGACATTGAAATAATCTTGTAGAATAAAAATAAAATAAAATCACGAAATTTAAATATTAAAAAAAAATGAAATTAAAAAAAAAACAATGAAAAGAAACATGTTCTAGGATTCATAATAATTTAAAGATTATTAGTGGCAGAAAACAAAATAAAGTGCTTGTGATAAATAAGGTAATATAGACACAAGATTTATATCTTTTCTTATAATTTTCTAAACCAGTAAAAGTTGGTTATTCCGAGTTTTCCTCCCTGACAGGGTTTTTTTGCATTTACACGAGTATGTTTTCAGGGAGATTGAGACTTCACGAGGACGACGAAATTCTTGGGGGTACTTTCTTTGGACTGTGTGCTATGTTCGTTTGTGCCTGTGTGCTATGTTCGTGAAGACAATTAGAAACATAATCGTTTTGTTTGTTTAATGATCATCTATATTAACCTTGTCCAGGTCATGCACGCTGATTTTTGGCAACAATTTCCTTCCCTTTTTGACTTGTTTTTTCTTACACGAGCAGATTGCTTTCACTACAATTAAATATCCTTGCTTAACCATCTAGATGGTGGCCAGTGATAAGAGTTTGGGATTAAAAGGTTTATTTCCTCTGTAGTCTCAGATTCAAGCCCTGTGATTGCTCATATGATGGCCACTGGAGGCTTACATGGTCATTAACTTCAAGGCCCGTGAGATTAGTCGAGGTGCGCCCAAGCTGGCCCGGACACCCACGTTAAACTATATATATATATATATATATATATATATATATATATATAGTGAAGCTGCTTATCTCTCTAAACACAAAGTGGATCTTCAGAGAAGCTTTTACAGAGCGATTCCTGGTACGATCTTTTTTTATTGCTTCTCCCAAATCCAATTTATTTGTTTGTACTTGTATCTGGAATTAAGTCTGCATCCATGGAACTAAATTTGAATTATTTGAAGTCAAGAGAGTGTCACATGTGATTGAGAGGTTGTTTTGTGTTTCTCTTGTCAAATGTGATTTTATTTGTTATATCATAAAATGCTTGTATTTTAAACTAACATGAGCTGCTACTTCTTGCTATTGTTTTCTGTTGGAACCTTAAGAACAATTAATAAAGCTCACAAGATTGATGAAAATGATTGATATTTATTTAGGAAATCAATGCTGCTTAAATACAGCTTCTTACAAACAGAAATTGAGAAAAACTAGCTACTGTTAATACGTGGATTACATCACACATATTGTGGCTGGAGAAGTGGTCTTCTTTGATTGCCACAATCCCTAACAGATAGGGATAACTTTTATTCTGCAAGACTCCTTCAAACATTTCCTAACATATCCTCCCTAAACTGAGCATGTTGTGTGTATGCTCAGTTTAAATTCTTCTTCTCTTGTACTCCTAAGAGCATTCAAAGTTTTACAAAATCTTCGAGTTTGAGTGGTTTTGTCATGATGTCTGCTAGCTGCTCCTTAGTTCCACAGTAAATGAGCTCTACATCTCCCTTCTTGATAAGATCGCGAATGAAATGAAATTTTACGTTGATATGCTTTGTCCTCCCGTGAAATACTGGATTCTTGGATAATTTGATGGATGAACTATTATCGCAGAACACCGTAACACATTTGTAAAGATCTTCTTTAATGCTGTTTAAAACTTCCCTCATCCAGATACTTTGGCATGCACAAGCTGTGGCTGCTACATATTCTGCCTCGGTAGTTGATAGAGTAACTATCGGTTGCTTTTTAGAGCTCCATGCCACCGCACCATCTCCCATCATGAATACATATCCGAATGTACTTTTTCCTCCATCTAGGTCACCCGCAAAGTCACTATCCGTATATCCTTTAAGAGTGTTATCCGAGCTTCTTTTGTAGAAAATACCAAAATTCATTGTCCCCTTCAAATACCTGAGTATTCTTTTTGCGGCTAGTAAGTGTCCTTCCTTCGGTGCAGCCATGAATCTGCTTAAAAAACTTACAGCATACATTATATCAGGTCGAGTTGTTGTGATGTATATAAGGTTGCCAATCAATTGTTTGTATTCGGTACTGTCAATTTCTTCTCCTTTCTCTTGAGATGATAGCTTAGTTCCTGGAACCATTGGATTATTAACTGCATTGCAGTTGCCCATTCCGAACCTTGCAAGTATTTCACTTGCATATTTCCCTTGACATAAGTAGATCCCAGCCTCTGTTTGATGTATCTCAACACCCAAAAAATACTTCATTCTCCCTAGATCAGTCATATCAAATTCTGATTGCATGGAAGCCTTAAATTCTGCACACAACTTCAAGTCATTACCGGTAAATATTAAATCATCCACATAAAGGCTTACCACCAAAAATCTTCCTCCTTCCTTTTTCATGAACAAAGTGTGTTCATAGCTGCATTTTTCGAAACCTTCACCAGCAAAGTAGTCCTCTAGCCGGCTGTACCAAGCTCTAGGAGCTTGTTTCAGTCCATATAATGCCTTCTTCAGTTGATATACCTTCTGCTCCTCTCCCTTTCGAATGTATCCTTCAGGTTGTTCAATATAAACAACCTCCTTCAGTTCTCCGTGAAGAAATGCGCTTTTTACATCCAGCTAGAATACTTCCCAACCTCGCAGCGCAGCGAGAGATAGTAGCATTTTGATGGTGTCCCATCTAGCGACTGGTGAAAATACTTCGTTGTAGTCTATTCCTTGTCTTTGTGCATAGCCCTTCGCAACCAGTCTCGCCTTGTGTTTGTCGACTTTGCCTTTTTCATTCAACTTAGTTTTAAAAACCCACTTCACTCCGATCTTCTTCATCCCTTTAGGCAGTGCTACTAACTCCCATGTATTATTTTTTTCGATAGCTTGTATTTCAGCGTCCATGGCTTTTCTCCATTTGATGTCCTTCACCGCTTCATCATACTTCACTGGATCTTCTTCAGCAGCATAGAGCACCAAGTATTGCTCTTCTTCTTCTTGCTCTGCAAGATCTTCACCAGTTACATAATCCTGTAGGTGTCTTGGAGGTATGCTAATTCTCCTTGTCTGCTCCCTTCGATTTTCTTGAGAGGATGGGATAAAAGCTGGTCTCCTTGTTTCCTCGGTTTGTGCATCAGTCTGTTCTCCTGGTATTTCCACTTCATCTCTGTCTGTTGTAATGCCATCTCCTTCTTCTTTGTCTGTTCCATTGAAAGAATCTGTATCATCCCATGTTAATTCTTCATCATTTGTTCTCCCCCAGTTCCATGTCTCTTCCTCAGCAAAAATTATGTCTCTACTGGTGACAATCTTCTTGCTCTCGGGATCATAAAGCCTATAGGCTTTGGATTCTTCACTGACTTCAAAGAATACACATTTATAGCTTTTATCTTCTAGCTTGATTCTCTTCTCATTTGGTACATGCACATATGTAACACATCCAAAAATCCTGAAATGTGCTACATTTGGTTTGTTTCCAGTCCAGCATTCTTCTGGGGTTTTATTTGTAACTGCTGCAGTAGGGCTTCGGTTGATGATGTGCATAGACCAAGTTGTTGCTTCTGCCCAGAAACTCCTTGGCATTCTTCCTTCCACAAGCAAACAACGAACCATGTTCATGAGAGTTCGGTTCTTACGTTCAGCAACTCCGTTTTGCTGAGGAGTGTATGATGTGCTAAGCTGCCTTTTTATTCCCTGAGTGCTGCAAAAATCCAGAAAAATTTGGGAAGTGTATTCCCCTCCTCGATCGCTCCTAAGACACTTGATGCTCATTCCTGTCTCTTTTTCAACTTTAGTTTTAAAGTGCCTGAACTTCTCAAAAGTTTCTCCTTTTTCGGCAAGTAGATAAATCCATGTTTTCCTGCTGAAGTCATCGATGAAAGTCAGAATATACCTCTTGTTACTCATGGTGGTTGGAGTGATTGGTCCACAAAGATCACTGTGAATGAGCTGCAATTTTTCTGATGCTCTCCAGTTAGCTTTCTTAGGCATTTCATCCTTGTGTTGCTTCCCTTTACTGCATACTTCACATACTTTGTTTGTTTCTTTAATTTTCGGCATCCCTTCAACCATTTGCTTGTGTTCCAAGCACTGGAGTCCCTTCTGATGTAGGTGACCAAAACGTCTATGCCACAGTCCAGTGAGATCCTCTTGTGTTACTTGCAGACAGGCATCGTTGTGTTGTTCAACAAGCATAACAAACATTCGGTTTGTAGTCATGTGAGTGTGCACAATCAGCCCCTTCATTGGATGAAAAATCTTGCAGGTTCCCTTCTGCATTACCACTTTCAACCCTTTCTCTAGTAGCTGCCCAACACTTAACAGATTGTTTGTTAAGTCTGGCACATAGAAGACATTACTTACAATCTGTGTTCTTCCTTGTACTCTCAGCTTCACGCTTCCTTGTCCCATAACTTGCATTCGGGCATTATTTCCCAGCTTCACAGCGTGTGAAAAATTCTCATCCAAGCTAATAAACCACTTCTTGTTGCCTGTCATGTGATTGGAACATCCTGAGTCGATGAACCAAACGTCTTCTCTACTGGATCTCTGCACATGAGCCATGAGGAGAAGCTCTTCTTCATCATCCAGTTCCAAATCAACATGAGCCATGAGTAGAAGCTCTTCTTCATCATCCAGTTCCACGTAATGTGCATTTCTTTCCCAGGTAGGGCATTCAAATTGAAGATGCCCTGGTTTATGACATTTATAACATGTTGTCGTAGTTCTGCCAAATGTTTGTCTTCCTCTCCCTCTGCCCAGTCCTCTGAAATGGACATCTCCTCTGCCCCTGTTGATTCTGCCTTCTCCAATTGAAGCATGCAGTGCTTGCTCCTCTTCTCGAGTTTTATCCAGCCTCTTGAACTTGGCTTCATGCACGACAAGAGAACTTTGCAATTCATCAATTGTCATTGTGCTCACATCCTTGGATTCTTCTATCGAAACCACCACATAAGTAAACCTTTCTGTCAAGGTTCTAAGTACCTTTTTGACTACCTTTGTGTCTGGCATAGTCTCCCCATTACTCCTCATTTGGTTAGCCACTGAGGTCACTTTAGCAAAGTATTCGGTGATGGACTCACTTTGCTTCATCTGCAAAATCTCAAAGTCTCTTCTCAGTGTGTTGAGAAGAGATTTCTTCACTTTTGCATTTCCTCCAAACTTGCTCTTTAAGGAATCCCACACGATCTTTAAAGTGCGCCTGTCTAAGATCTGTTCAAATGTAACCCTATCTATTGCTTGATATAGATAGTGTTTCACTTGATGATCTTTCATCTTTGCATCATCATGTTGTGCCTGCTGCGTGGTGCTCAATGCACTCCCAATAATCGGCTCCTGAATACCGATTTCCACAAGACTCCATAGTCCTTTTGCTCGCAGCAAATTTTTCATCAACTCACTCCAATGATCATAATGTTGACCATCGAAATGAGGGATCTTCGTCAGGCTCTTATCCTCACTCATTTTCTTCACTCCTTGTTGTCGAGCTGCACCCTTTTATTGTGCTTAAGTCTATTACAGTCAGGTAACCCAGTAGGGGCTCTGATACCACTGTTGGAACCTTAAGAACAATTAATAAAGCTCACAAGATTGATGAAAATGATTGATATTTATTTGGGAAATCAATGCTGCTTAAATACAGCTTCTTACAAACAGAAATTGAGAAAAACTAGCTACTGTTAATACGTGGATTACATCACACATATTGTGGCTGGAGAAGTGGTCTTCTTTGACTGCCACAATCCCTAACAGATAGGGATAACTTTTATTCTGCAAGACTCCTTCAAACATTTCCTAACAAACATGCATTTATTTTTCTGATTTTGCTAGAATTTTATGGATTCTTCATATAAGATTTTGCTCCAAGTGCCAGTGAATTAGCTAAAAATGTTTCTCATGAGGATCAGCTACTCTATTCAACATTGAATGTCGAACTTCGTCTGCAAGTTCTTAATGGTCTTTAAAGCCCAAAATTTCCAGGCTTGGTATCTTTGATAGGGCTGGTCCTTTTTACATTTTTATTTCCAATCTTTTCTAGCACATATGATTTACCAGTAGGACTCTAGTCCTGCTATTAGTTTATTTTGTGAAAGGGAAGCATGCTGCTGCTTAATTTCTCAGTTTCGCCTGCTATTGGTTTATTGGTAATTTCTCATTTACCGGAGATAAACTGGATCTTGATGGTTTCGTGCCTTCTTGTTGTGATCGGCTTCAGGGACACAGAAATGATAGGCAATGCATATGGTACATGCCTCCCTCCCTCCCTCCCTCTCCCATTAAGTTAGCGATTTGATAGGTTTATCTCTTTGTACCAGGTCTTGCAGTTATCATTGTAATGTTTGTTACCACCTGCTTGATGTTTCTTGTCATTGTTATGCTGTGGAAGCGGGGGGTATTCTGGAAGCCTTTACTTTTGTAATTGTTTTTGGATTGCTTTGCTTGTCTTCCTGCCTGGTCGGAGTGGCCAAAGGAGGCTTGTCTTCCTGCCTGGTCAGAGTGGCCAAAGGAGGCTGGCTCCCTCTCATTTTCTCCCTGATAGTTTTGTCTGTGATGTACATCTGGCATTATGTTACGTTACAAAAACAATCATTCGAGTCACATAACAGAACGTCTTTGGATATGCTCTTAGTCTGGGCACAAACATCGGTATAAATCGTGTTCGTGGTGTTGGCCTAGTCTATACAAATGTGCTGTCAGAGATCCCACCAATGTTTTCGCATTTTGTCACCAACTTTCCCGCCTTCCATCATGTCCTCATAATTGTAACATTTCAGTACCTGACAATTCCAAGAGTTTTCTGCCAATCAGCGATTTATTGTAAGCCGGATTGGCCCCCCCTGAGTTCCGTCTCCACCTGTGCATTGTCAGGTTGCGAAGGAAGGAAGGACAGTCATGCTTTGAGACTTAACCTGATTGAAACTTTGGCAGAGTTCTAGCGGCACCAGAGTGATGGTGATGCTAGAGACTCGGGAATGAAATGACTCTACTTTGTCAGGAATCAAACATGTACTGGATGATGTTAGCAAGGGATACGGGACTTGAGAATGGGTCTGGGGCTGGGTCAGAGAATATACGCAAGAGAGTAAGATTTTTTGGCGTGTGAAGTGTTAAAGGAATTGGAGGAACTGGAGGGTGCCAGGGAAGCTGGTATGGCATATATGATGGGAAATTCTCAATGTCTTGGCGATGAAACATCATCACTTGTGAAGAAATCTGTCATTAACATTGCACATGGTTTCTCGAGACTGAACTGTCGAAGCCCATCCACAGCACAAGGGGTTCCTCGTACATCTTTGATTGAAGTAGGAATGTCTTATTATGTTTAGTATCAGCCTGAGAAAGGATGGTGATATCGTTGGGAGTAGGAGGTACTGAACAAATGATATCAGTCCATCCTGCTGGCTTCTGCAGCCAAAATGCAACATTGATTAGGCAGCCATCTTGACATGGTATATCTGGAAAGGATTTCGGGGTTGTGAGGGGTTCTAACCAAAGGAAATGGGAGGATTCTAACCAAACGCAACAAAAGAATTGGGGGTATCCATTGTAAACTAAGCGTGACAGATAGGTTCAAAGGATTTGAATTGACTGATCCAGTTAAACTGTTATAGGAGCTTACATGATAAAGATTCCTAAGATTTAGAGGTAAGTTTCAAGAATACACAGACTGGCTCATAGTCTTCTTTACATGGTTATTTAAAATGTCTTGTTTCCCCATGGCTTCTTAAAACTCTTCCCAATCTCCCTTGCTAGCATGAAAGAAAGAGCATCATTTGGAATGGTGGCAAGCTTGTGAAACAAAATGAGCAGAGAAAAACAATATACAACAGCCAACCCGTATAATTACACAGTTCAATTGGGCCAATTTTTCACCTCAAAATTCACACACGAAATAATGCTAAAAACCACACCATACATCTCAACAGCATAAACAATCACTCTCTATACCCCCATATAAGACAGTGGAAAACAAATCAAAACCAAAAAAAAGAGTCAGCCTAAACACTGTGCAAGTTGTCTGGCTTGGTATGAGGTGGAGGAGGTGGCGTACTAGCAAAACCAGGTGGTGGAATAGGATCTCCAAATACCTGAGCATTTGTACGGGTATCTTGTCTTCCCTTGTACCTCCCCAAGTAGTAACATCCAAAACCAAGAAGCAGGCAAAAGATTATCAAAGGCAAAGAGATCACCACGACCATACCCATCTTTCACTTCTAAATTATATATCTTGCCGCTGTTTTTAGAGAGGATAGACACAGGTTTTTGCACCAGAGGAAAGGGAATGGGAATTGAGGGCTTTATATACCGCTATATTGCAGCAGGGTTTCCCTACTCTTCTTTGTTGGTCATGAATGAACTGGAGGATTCCGATGCTTTCTGTAGAGAAGAAGTAATGGGATTTTAATGGAAGGGGGTTGTAACGTTCAAGCTTCCAACGGTCACTTTTTGGCTGGGCCAACATGATTTATTTAAAAGCCCAGATTTATAATAATGACACATTGTGAGCTGTCTTCGAATTTAGCTTTTAGGGCAAAGAAACGAACAAATTCCCATGGCCTGGCCAGACGTTATTGAAAAATATTCTCATATACTATTAATTATTTAAAAAAAACTATTTATAGAAAAATATAAAAATAAAAAAACTATAAAATTTATGAACCATTAAAAGTGATAAAAATATTTCTATTTAGATTTTTATTTGTTAGTTGCATCTTTGTTTATTTAAAATGAGTCCGATAGATGTACCAAAAAAATAAGTTCTATAAAGTACCTAATAAGATATAATTAGTTGTTACAAGTTAACCTGATTTAAAAATATTTTTTTGTTATTTTGTTATTTTTTTTTTAAATTTTACTCTTCATCATTAAATTGTTTAATAATACAGATTAGTTTTATCTTTTTTGTTGTTGTCTTTTTTTTTTCCTTTTTTTTTCCTTCATGTTCTAGGTTGATTTAGATCGAGTTCTTTTAACTTTTTTTTTTATTTTCATAATTTTTTATCTGTGTATTTATTATTGTTATATTTTTTTAATTATATTATTTAAATTACTAATTGAACCAACTATTTCAATTTCAAATTTCTTTTCCTTAGCATTCTTCTTTAACACTAAATAAACATTTTGCTTGCAAGTCACAAATCTATTAAAAAAAACTAAAAGAGAAGTTTTTATTGTGTCTCTCCTCATAAAATACATTTATTATAATAATATGTTTTTTTAATTTTAATTTTATTATTCAACATTAAATTTATTGAGAATTGAACTTTTTTTTTTCAATTTACTTTTTATAAAGTTATCATAGTCTCATGACCCAGACTACGAGTTTAACAGGTTAACTTAGTTGACTCGAGTTTTCTCCCTTTTCTAATTGATATTTTTTAAATTAATCCTTTAGCAACGAGTTGGTTGAGAATTTAGGCTTCATAATTTTATTTTATTTTTGCTTTCTATAAGGTTATTCTCGTCTTATGACTTGAATCACGAGTTTGGTTGGTTAACCCGGGTTGACTTATGTTGTGTTTTTGTGTCTTTTTTTTAAACCAATTTTGCAATTTTAATTATATCCTTCCATATTAAGTTTATTGGGGATTGATCTCATAATTGTTATTTAATTTTTTATGAGGCTATCTTAGTTTCATGACCCGAACCGTGAGTTTGATGAGTTAATTCAGTGAACTCGAGTTTTTTTCCTTTTCTTAATTGAACTTTTTTTTTCTTTCAATTTCATCATTCAACGTTAAGTTGATTGACAATTAGGCTTTGTTATTTGTTTTGATTTGCTTTATATGAGGTTATCCTTACCTCATTACTTAGGTTACAGGTTTGTTGAGTTGACTCAAGTTTTTTTATGTTTTTTTTTAATCAATTTTTTTTTAATTTCATATTTTAACACTGGATTGATTGAAAATTGATTTTCATAATTTGCTTTCTATTGGGTAATCTTGATCTCATACATGACCCGAGTTGTGGGTTTCGTAGGTTGACTTGGGTTATTTTTTTTATATTTTTTTATTTCCATCTTTCAATATTGAGTTTATTGAAAATTATGTTTCATAACTTGTTTTGATTTGTTTTCTATGAGATTATTATGGTCTTATAACCCAGTATGCGAAATGACAGGTTAACTTGAGTTGACCCGGATCGATTCAATATGTTATCATATTAATATTTATAAAAAAAAATCTCATTTTAAATATTTATTTTGAGTGAAACTCTGTTTTTATTGATTATTCAGGTTGCTTTTAAACCCGCTAAGCTAACCGAGTCACATCGAGTTAATTCCAATACAGTTTAAGAGTTTTTCTACAAAAAGAAGCATTAAAAATACTTGGGACTTTTTTTATATTAAAAAAAATTAATTCAAGCTGTAATGGGCTAAATGATATAATACTAATCTCAGGTGGTGTTTGAGATTGTGGTAAGGGTTGTTTTTTAAAGTGTTTTTTTGCTTGAAAATACATCAAAATAATATTTTTTTATATTTATTTTAAATTTATTTTTAACATCATCATATCAAAACAATTTAAAAATACAATAAAAAATAATTAAAAATTTTAAAAAACACAAACACATATAAAAGCCAACAAAAAAAACATGTAGCTGTAGGGCGCTTATGCTGATGGTACCAGTTTTAGTGTTGTTACTTTTAGGTTTTGATCGAGCACTGTGATTTCATGCAACGATCTGATTTAAATTTTTTTTATTTTTTATTAATATGAATATTTGGATCAGCTTGTGTATATTTTAATTAATCCCACGAATCCTAACTTAAAATTGGAATTGAGATGAACCAGGACTTGGTCCTCTTTTTTCCTTTAATAATTTCTTAGTCACTAAGGATAGCCAAACTCGCCTTTAATATTTTCCATGCCATTTTCCATCAGTTCCTTGTGGCTGGATTAAATATTTACTTGGTCCTCTTTTGCCTTTAATAACTTATATATCGAGGTGGTTGTAGGGGATAATATGGTGGGAAACATGTCTGCCCTGTGTTCTTTTTTTTAAAAAAATAAATAAATTAGTCATGCATGGGCTTTTGTTTGGGCTAAGCATGCAAGCCTAACCTCTCATGCTTGGTATGGTTGACTTTTTTTAAGACAAGACATAAACATGGTCTTCCAAGCCTTTTGTTTTATTTATTTTAAAATAAAATTCTCCTTAAATGCAATACTTACAATAATATTTTAAAAATCATCCAACAATATCATGTTTTTCAAATAAGATTAGAGCTTTTATAGTAATGTTAGGAATTATTATATGAACCTAATATGCAATTTCAAAAAATTATCCATGAATATTTAATGAGAATAAAATATTTATTTTGTTATTTTGTTAGTGTGAAATTTTTATATAATTTCTTCAAATTGATTATTTCTTTATTTTCATATACAATCTATAAAGATTATCAAAACATGATTTTTTATTTATTAAAACTTGCTATACAAACCATGATAAATTTCTTATAAAAAAAACCATGCTATTAATAAAATAGACAAGTTGTTGTCAAAACAAGAAAGAATATATGAATAAAAAAAGGGAGCTTTAACTAAAAAAATATTTTTTTCCCCTAAAATTTAAATTATTAAAACTCTTATGGATATTTATTATAATTACCATAAAGATAGATTTTGAAAATAGACCCGCAGCATCATGCTTGCGTAGCAGCTAGTTTCATCCTAAAATACAGTATTATTTCTGAAGTGGACGGTTGAAATTTGAATTTGGTCATTCAAATACTTTCTACTTGTGCATGATAGAATTTTTGTCGAAGCATTATATTCTTGTATAGCTGAGACAAATTACGTTACATATTTAATTAACTCTGGGTTGCTGTTCTTGAATCTTTGCATCAAGGAAGTTTTTCTAGGAAGCCACAAAGTTCATGCAGATAGGTGGCTTTATCTTGGCCAAAGCAAGAAAAGCAGCTGGAAGAGTCCACAGCCCTTCTCCACAGATTAATCCTGAGGCAACAGCAGGGATCATGAACTCGGCCTTGTTGGTGTTTCGTTTATGCCATACGAAAACGATCAAACTTCCAACACACATATCAATGGCAAAGGAAGCTCCAATGACAAATGGCACGGCCATGACCAATGGAAGAGGCACCCATTGTCCGATCTTCCGCGGCAAAAAATCTCTCACTAGGTTAACTGCGATTGCAAAAGCAAAGAAGCCACAGCAGAGCTGCAAGCAATATTGGGGCAGAGCTGAGAAACCCTCAACACCTATGATTGCCATGTTCCTGAAAATTAAGGCATGAGGAGCCTTAAAGTCTCCGTTAGGATTTCCAACATCAAATGCCTTGTAGAACAGGAAGAAGCTACTAGGAGCCACCACGCAGCCGATTGCGGTGCCAATAACTTGGTTCAAAAACATTGCTCTTGGGGAGGTGAAAGTCAAATGTGCTGTTTTGAAATCCTGCATCAGGGTGCAAGCAACAGAAATAACAGATTTAACAAGGCCGCCTCCGACAAGTGCTGCCACCACTCCATTTTCCCTCCCGGATACTGCAGCTAGCACAAAGAGGGCAGCTTTCCCGTAATTATACGCCATGTTTATATCGGTAAGGCCAGCTCCGTAAGCATTGCAAAATGCTAAGGATGGAGCAAGAACATAAGACATGACAACATAGTACCACTTAAGCTGGGGGAATATGATTGGCACCGCAATTATGGAGATAACAGAGAAGATTACATATCCAATGATGCCTAGCCATAAAGGTATGGTCTCTCCGAGGAAGAATTTGTTTTGTTTTTGTTCATCAAAGAGCTTCTTCTGGTAATGAACTGCTAGGAAAGAAGTACAGTTAAGAAGTAGCGCAACTGAAGCTATAATATTTTAGCAGCATTTCGGTATAAACAGGAAAAAACTGCGAAGGATGTCCAATTTACCTGGACTGATATTCTTGTTCTTTAATCTGCGACGAACATTGCTGATTGTCATACCCATTATCTTAACAAAAAAGTAGAGCCCATCTCCTAGGAGGAGAGCAACTGCTAAGAAAACCTGTCAAATTATAGCCATATATTAGAATCCTATTGTGAATTTTAGAAAGCTAAAAGGCCTAGTATATAGTGTTCTGACCTTGTAACCATTTAAGCTCTTCATGCTGGATTCATCTATAGAAGCTGGATACCATTCTCCCTTAAGTTGACGTATAAGTGGCCACATAATCCCATATGAGAGCACAGCTCCAAGAAGTAAGGACAAGTTTACAAGATAGGAAACAATCATTCCAGCTCCAACCAAAGTGGTGCTAAAATCAAAGAAAAATCTACAAAAGCCCGATAACCAAAAAGAAATGACCATTAACATTTAATTTGGGAGAAATGAAGCAGATAGTTGGAGATATAGAGAGAGGAAATACAAGTACATACGTATGCTTCCATGCTTCCATTCCAAAAGTAGGGAAATGTGCGAATCCACAATATCCATCTTTCCCAGTAAAAAACCACTGGAAAAATGCCCATAAGAAGCTGATTGAAAAGTACTTCTTGAACCCTTGAACTTGTTTCCTGTAATAACAACCCAATCATGATTCATACTTTCTTTTTTAAGAAAGTTGTTTTCTTAAAGCAAAAAATTAGACTTCATGTATATACTTTGCCATCTTATCTCCTCGGCTATGGAAACCATTGATGAGAACTGCCGTTGCCAAGCCACTTGGATAAGTTAACTTCATGTCTACTATCAGGATCTGTAACCCAAAAGGCCGAAACACACCTTTAAGAATTTTACAATTGACATGATGATAATACAACTCATGATGATTCCAAAGAGAAATATACACTCCTGACATCATAAGATCTCAGGCTAATAAACACAAAGATTATAATTTTTTAAAAGAAAAGTTATCTATTTCTGATAATTTAAGATGCATGGAAGGATTATGGAAACTTCTATTCATACCTTTCTAAGTGGAATTAACACAAAAAGACCAACAAAGCAAACTAGGAAAAGGTATCCAACCATCCAGCCAAATTCAGGTTCCTTTAAACCACTAGAAGAATTTCCTTCAGTTTTCAACCCCCCTGACAACTCATATGTGTTCCTGTCTAATCCCAATAGATAAGAAGAAAGTCCACCTATTGCCCAAAACATGGAAACCATGTGAGAAGAAGCTCAAATTTGTCAAGAGTAATAGGAAGATTATTTTAAGTATCGAAGCCTGATCAAACCTCCAACGGCAATACTATAACACGCAACTGCACAAGTTTGTATCATTGTATTCTCTTGCCGAGTAAAGGGTCTGACGACAAATCCTGCCTTTTGAAGAACTTTTGTCCAGGTTTGAACAAACACAAAAGCAAGAAGAGCAGCAGAGACATTGAAATTTGGAACCATCCCAGTTGTGAGGTTTAGCTTCATAGCAATGATGCTGTAGATGGCTCCAATTAGAATACTCACTATGATTCCTCTTACTGTGACCTGCTGTGTCCATGTCCTTGAACCTTCTGATTCATCTTGTGGCTCTAACTCCATCCCTTCTCTTTCAATCTCTTCCTTTTCTACTGCTTCAATCATCATGGCTGCAAAATAGCAATCCTTTACGCATCATAAAATTAACTCAAATTATCAGGGAGTAAATGCCGAGAGGATAGGAGAAACATGCATGGATATATAGTCTTACCTTGGTTCTTCTTCAGCACTTATTTTCTTGCAGTAGCTAACTACTCTTTTTACTTGAAAACTTGTTTTCCTCTTGGTGTGTATACTAATCAAAATGCCTGTAGTCATAAAAATTCATTACCTTTTCTATTTACAGCACTAAAAACCCCATCAAACATCATGAAGATATCAATATCCCTTTATATAAGGTGGGAATAATTTAGAATTCTTGGCACAAGTTGCATTCGTATATGCAATAACCAAGTAATGGCCTGCAGTACTGTTACTATCTATTATTGGACTGATAATGAACCTTACCATTGAGCTCTACCCTTTTTCTCTTCCTCCATCATTGTTAAAGTGCTTGTCAGCACTCAGCACTACTTGAGAATTGAGATTCTTATTGTTTTCTGCAAGATGGTTAAAAAACAACGCAACGATAGAAAACAATACGGTAAGCTATGGCGTTGATCGTACATAAGTATATGAATCGTGCAACAGGCTAGAAATTGATAGATTAAGAAGAAAGCATTAATGATATATATTGTTGCTGTTGTTATAGGCCGTGAAGATTCAATGAAATTCCTATAGGGAACAAGGTAGTACATGCATAATTAATGGATTGGTGTGATGCTACTTCTCTATATCTTGTGTGCTAGAAACTGACTACAAGAATCATAATTTCAATAAAATCAAAGAAAAGAATTAGGAATCAAGAGTTCTTCTCTTTTGCCTTACCCAAAACTTACACTGCTATTCTATTTTGAATGCAATAACTCATGATGCTATAAGTTTATATCATGGTATAAGTTCAGACAATGCACTTTTTATGTTTTAATTCTTATTTTAAACTAGATCAGATTGTACAGTACTGCACGTTAATGAAGGTGTCTTTGAACCTTCTTATGACACAGAAACATACATACATACATACATACATACAAATCAAGAAACATGAGTTGATTTCAATTCCTTCTGAATCCATAATTAAGGACCAAGTATCCGAAAGCTTTCACATTTAACGCCCGGTTCCATTCCACACCCTGCAGGGTTTTTTTTTCCTATTTAATCTAGATTAGTGGAGAAGGGGAGGAGGAAGATCATTGTTTATTAGAAGACCGAGTATTTTCAATGACTACATGTACTTGAATTGATTATTGAAACGCTAAGATCCTTTCATTAAGGCCCTTTGCCTGGCAATGTGTACGCACAAAGGCAAAGTTCCAGTAGAATTAATTTGATGCCTCGATGCATGGTGGCAAACGCACCCTATATTTGTGCTTTCCAACAGGGGGTTCAAGACACTAACACCACTCAAAAATCAGTTGACTTTCTGGTAGATGCTTCAACTCTAAGTTCACTTCAACCCCAATGAAATCCAGATTTTGACCAGTTATATGATCACAGGCAGGAAATTTACCGATAATTTCCTCACATAGGTCTCTGCCTATATATGACTATCCCTTTCAAGTTGAGTGAGTTTGGGTGTTCAGATGTGCTGTACTTTACTTAAACCAGCCATTTTGAGATAAGAAAAAAGCAATAGTCATTAGATTATGTATTAATATGGAAATTAACTTGTTTGCGGACGAAGAAAAGACTTTAGTTGGATTTCTGAAACCGTGTTTCCATAAATTGGGTAAAATATCTCAATTCTCTACAAATTAAGTATACTGGACATTAAAAGCTTATCCATTCTAGAATTCTCTACACCTACTGCACACGTACATGAATATTCTATATATAGGAATCCTAGCTCTAAGCTATAACCTCGTACGCTTTATTCATGTGGGAGCTAGCTAGACGTTTTTAATTTGGGACCTATAATATACATGTAATATTTCACTTCTCTCATAATTTATTAAATTTAGGCATGTTTGTTCTTACGGTTTTTGAAAGATTTTAAAATTGTTTTTATTTTTGTTTTTTTACTTCAAATTAATTTCATAAAGAGGGAATAATTAATGTGCATGAAAATAAAAAATAAAATGAAGTAGGAAATGTGTATCTGTGTGTATGGTATAGCCTAGCTGGCTTTTGTATGACGACTGTATGCTGTCTGACTAGAATCACCTTCCCTCGTGCCTGGGTAACTAGGTGTATTTTTATTTATACCCAGCCCTCCCTCGATATCTTTTCAAGGAGATAGAGACATGTTAATTATTAGGGGCTGATATTGATAGTTGGCGTTACACATGCCTTCCTTTTATATAGGAAATAACCCTTGGCTAATCATGGTTATGGTTAGTGTATTAATTATTGGTGAAAAATATTGGTAAGTGGCAATACCATAATTAACACTGGAATATTAGAGTATAATTTATTGTTAAATCATTTCTAATCAATGCACGCTGGAATATTGACCGATCTTTTACGCATCTTTTAATTAATAAAATGATTTATTGCTATTAAACTTGAGAAAAGCAGATGCTGCCTATCTTGTTTCACCCCGTGTACATATCCTTGTAGCTCGTGAAGGTACATGTGAAGCTTAAGGTCAAATCTCAACTCTTTCTACGATGACATGT
Source organism: Populus simonii (assembly GCA_007827005.2). NCBI lineage: Eukaryota > Viridiplantae > Streptophyta > Magnoliopsida > Malpighiales > Salicaceae > Populus > Populus simonii. Next base: position 7,321,725 of record CM017464.2, read on the forward strand.
ATACATCCATGAGACATTGATGGTATGTATATATATATGCCAATCTCAACTCTTTCTACGATGACATGTACACATGTAACATCGATGATACATTGATGGTATATATGCCAATCTCAAATCCCGACCTTAAACTTCCTAGTCATGGAAATTGAGACCATCATCACAGGTTGGCAGGCACAGCTCAGCCTCCAAGCTATCATATATTATGCTGGAAATGTTCTTCAATTATCCATCTCCCATGTGTTATCGCATCATCCATCACTCTTACAGCTAAATTTTGTGTCTGGATCGAGTTTTACATGGTTAAGAATCTATATTATTATATTATGGAATCAACCTTAATTATGACAATACTGTTTCATTCCAAAATCTGCAGCTTTGTCCTGCGCACCTGAGGTCTCCGGTCTTCGCCGTTTATGTCCGAACAACATCAACAACCGCAACTCTCATTCTCAGACTTCTCTTTGCTCATGTTCTCCTTGAAAAAACCTCTTAAAAGCATCGTTGCCATGGCTGGCACTGGAATGATGCATTTTTAACTCTTCTTTCCTAACATCTCGCTTCTTTATTCAATGTCTTCTTGCTTTTAAGTTGTCTTCAAGGCATTGATTTTTTTTCCCTCCCCTACTTAGTACATTTGAGTCTACATACATTGGCCTTATAACTGTTTAATAGATCAAAAGATCAGATTATACAATTAATCTAGGCTTATGACCGATTGAAAATTTCCCACTTGGAAAATTTGCCACCATCAGATTATAATATTTGGTATTTTAGCTGCTGAAATGGAGTGAAAGATGAAAATGTCCCATGTGCTGCTGTTGTTTTTATTATACTGAGAGCGTTGAATAATATTGAACATTTCTTTATATTTAGTTTAGAGAGTCTTTGAAGTGTGGTTGCAGTTGCTTTTTAAAATATTTTTTATTCATAAATATATTAAAATAATATTTTTTTTCATGTGCTTTTGTTGTTTCTGTGAGACCGAGAGCGTTGAATAATTTTGAACATTCCTTTGTATTTAGTTTAGAAAATATTTAGGAGTGTAGTTATGGTCGTTTTTCAAAGTATTTTTTATTCAGAAATACATTAAAATAATATTTTTTTTCATGTGCTTTTGTTTTTTTTGTGATACTGATAGCGTTGAATAATTTTGAACATTTCTTTGTATTTAGTTTAGAGAGTATTTGAAACGTGGTTACAGTTGCTTTTTAAAATGTTTTTTACTTATAAATATATTAAAATAATATTTTTTTTCATGTGCTTTTGTTGTTTTTGTGATACCGAGAGCATTGAATAATTTTGAACATTCCTTTGTATTTAGTTTAGAAAGTATTTGGTAGTGTGGTTACGGTTGTTTTTCAAAATATTTTTTACTCAGAAATATATTAAAATAATATTTTTTTTCATGTGTTTTTGTTGTTTTTGTGATACTAAGAGTGTTGAATAATTTTGATCATTTCTTTGTATTTAGTTTAAAGAGTGTTGTTATGGTTGCTTTTCAAAGTGTTTTTCATTCAGAAATATATTAAAATAATATTTTTTTTATTTTTTAAAAATCATTTTTTATATCAACACATTAAAATAATTCAAAAAAAAAATTTAAAATGTAGGTTAGACTGCGTTTCCAAAATGTGCTTAAATGTGTTCAACTCCTCATTTCATCTAAGATCATTGAAATATAATGCTTTTAATTATTTTTATGGGCTTGCTGGTGATTGAAAATGAAAAGAAAGAAGAAGTTAGTCATGGTGGCTAAGAATTTGTTTTTAAAATTCAATAATAAAATTGTAATATTTGATATAAAAGTGATTTTGTCATTAAATAACAATCTTATAAATAATTTAATATTTTTTATTAATTTTGTTTTGCGCGTCAGTATCATGATATAAAATATTATGAATTTATGAATTTCATGTAAAATTTAATTCTTAAAAAATAGAAGTAAACCAAAAAAACAAGCAAATTATAAGAGATTTCTTGTAATTAACCCAAAAATAATATTGAGATTTTCTATTAACTCATCCTGAGTTCGCGAGTTATTATTTTGCGAGTTATCGAATTTACTTATCAGCAGAGACCAATGCTTATCATATTCTTTGTAACTTATAACTATGTCTGTGATCAATGGAAATAGGATTGAAGAGTTATAATTATGGTAGTGTTTATTTTTTTCAGTTCAACCGTGTTTTTAGAAATTATACCTGTCACTATATATAATAATAATAATAAATTGTTTCTGTGGGTTTATTTTTATTAATAAAGTTAAAATCCATTTAATAAAAACTGTCTAATATGATTTGATAATGTATATAAAAAATATTTAAAAAATAATAATTCTAGTGGTGCTCAACTTGTCATTGAGGGAACGGGTGGATAAGAGCGCAGGTCGCAGCTGCCCGCTACATTCGATCAACTTGCCGGCCTTGATTTTCTTGGAAATTTGGATTGAAAAAAATCAAAAGAATAGCAAACGCGCTTAAAAAACAGTGGAAAAGGCTGGCCACCAATTTAAAGCAACGAACAAAATCAAATTCCCAAGTTTTCATTTAAATAAATAAAACAGACACAAAATCTAATTGATGTAATCAAGTTTTCAATAACACAATTAACATAACTTACTTTTTTACCCAAGCCCAGCAAGCCTACACCAAGAAAATAAAAGGGAACAAATATGCTCACCAGTCACCACACATAAACACAGTTCCCCGGTGATCACCCAGTTGGCCACCAAATACTATGCTCCAATCCCACACAAGATAACACTAAAACAAGCAGCGAAAGAGAAGAGGTATTGTTTTGGAATATTTTAAAATAAAATAATTTTAAAACATAAAATATTAAATGTTTTTAAAATCATGTAACAAAAACAAATGGAGTATTCCTCTCACGTAGCAAGTCCACCGCCTGTAGTGAAAGGGACCCCAAAACCACAGAAAAGGTCCCAAATTTTGTCCTCTTAACGAACACCCAAGACAGTAGACACCAACACAACAAAAACAGCGTGCTCTTCCACCCCCTGATTTCCCTTCTTCATAGCCGCCATTATTAGCTCTCCCTCTCTCCTTATCTATTAAAAATCTCTTCTTGAAACAATCCTACAATTTCTATTCTTTCTCGTAGTTACTAACTTACTACAATGTGTAGAACCACAGACTTTCATGGGTTGCAATCAAGAACCCTGCAAAATCACTTAAAGATCAAATCTTTTTACGTCCGCCTCACTGGTTTCGAGCCCAGTAACAAACCAGTAACCGAGTCACTCACTCTTGTTTATCTTCCTCGTGCTCATGATCTTGTCGTTGATGGGTCCAAGATTCGACCCGAGTCTAAAGCGTTCTTGGGTCTTTATAGGATTGTTGATGTGGATAATAAGGAAGAAGATGGAGGGGTTATGTTCGGGTCAAGAGAGCGGGTTCGGGTCAATGAAGGGGTTCGATTTGAGGTTTATTTAAGAGAAGAGAGGGTGTTAGAGGGGAGTTTTAGAAGAGAAGCTGACACGGAAAAGTGGAAGTTGGAGTATTGTGGTGGCGGCAGTGAGGTCAGGGCGGTGGAGGTTTGTGTGGCGGTGGAGGGACACGTGGCGTTGGTTAAGAAGGTGGTGGAGAGGAGAAAGAAGAGTAGAAGAGGGTGTGATAGGCTGGAGGTGATTCCAGAGGAGAGGGAGGTTGCTGAGGATGAACCGGACGGTGGATGTTGTTGTAGTGATGGCGAGGGGAGGCGGATGTACGGTGGAGATTTGGAAGAGTGGTGTGGACCAGACTGTGAAAAGGTCGAGATGGAATTGGAGGGTGTTAGATGGGCTATTGACGTTGGTGTTTGGGTCGTGTGTTTGGGTGTGGGTTTCATGGTTTCTAGAGCTTCTGCCAAGAGCTTGAGAAGATTACTTTGAAAAGGATATTTTTGTTCATCTTGTGTAATCAATTTTAACTCGTCACCAAACCTAAATCATAGAATCTTTTCCTTGAATCTTGTAATCTTTAGCCATTTGACTATCATCATGATGTTACCTAAATTCATGTTGAGATTTCTACCCCAATTTCCACTATCATTATTTCTTCTATAGAAGACCCAGAAAGCAGCCGGATCAAGTTTTTTTAATCTCAAAATGAGGCTGCTACAAGGGCAAGACAGCTTGCTCCTCTAAATTGGAAACAAAGACCTTTGTATGCCCTCAAATAATTCAAGTCCGCACAGATGATATGAATCATCGTCCAGGTAGATAAAATGTGGGCCTCAAGCCAGGAAAGTTCATAGCCATGACAGAAAATGACGACCCTCCTTGACTGGAAAACAGCCCTGTGTTCAGCCTTTTCTACAAGGGAGGACCAAGCCCTACTACCATGGTTTAGGATTTAGGCAAGTTTGAATCCTCCTTTGTGAGCAAGAAATTACTGAAAGCAGAAAAGGAGCAAGCTTGTATGATATTTAAGAGGCCAATTATAATTCTGAATGGAAGGATATATCATTTCGAAGTTCTTTCAGGAATGAATTCATGGGCTATCTTATTTTCTTGGAGTAGGCAATCTGCACAGCTACTCTTTACAATTCATGAAGTTTATTTATTAGAGATTGAGTAATTATAAGTAATTTCAGAAAAAATCTAACTTGAAAGAAAATTTAATTGTCCATTTAAAAATACGGTGCCGGAATAGCCCTACTTATCAGACCTCCATGTAGCGCCTGCTCTAAATGCTTTTGTGCATAACTTCAAACTTCGTTCAGAATTTAATCGAAACGTGAAACATAGCGGAAGAATCTTTATTACTAATTACTATTATTATTACTAACACAATTAAAATACATTACATCGGTTTAACAGCTCGCATGAACAGTAAATAAAATTAATGTATTGTTTTAAGTATTTAATTTTTAATATCGAAATTACGTGATAACTAATGTGGTTGAAGCATTTGAGGTGGAGGGAGTGTTTTTTAAATTTTTTTATTTTTTGCTTAAAATAAAAAAAATATTATGTTTTTCAATCGTTTTGATGTGCTTTGATGTGCTGATATTAAAAAACTAAAATAAAATTTTTTTATTTTAATATATTTTTAAATAAAAAACACTTTAAATCATTATTACTATCACAATTTCAAATAAACTCAAGTCTCAATTTTTTTTGAGTTTAACATGGATGTCCGGGCTAGCTTGCGCGCACCTCGACTAATCCCACGGGCCCTGAAGTTAACGACCATGTAAGCCTCCAGTGGCCATCATATGAGCAACCACAGGGCTTGAACCTGAAACCACAGAGGATACAAATCTCTTAATCACAAACTCTTACCATTAAACCACCACCTAGATGTTTCTCAAGTCTCAATTTTGAATCATGCAGTATACATGCACATGCGACTTGTTGTCACTTACAAAAACAAAAAAAGTTGGAAAAATTATTGAACCAAGCATGCAGGCCTCCTTTAAGCCCACACCTAACTTAATAGGATAAGCCCAGCTTAATGTGATTAGGTTTTTTATTTCTTGATTTTTTGGTTTTGTTTTGGCTTTTTAATTATTATTTTTTTTAATTTTCAAAAAAAATTATATTTAATCTTATCATTCAGTATATTCAATATTGAATTAATAATAGATCAATATTTGTATTTTTTATCATATTAAAAAAATTAACCTAGTAGACAGATTTGACAAGTTAATTAAATATTAATTAAAAAATCGAATTAGGATTTTTGGGTCCTTTTTTTATATCTTTTGAGTTGTTTTTTTAATTACAAGATTTTTTTTAATCTTTTCTTTTAGTATTGGGTTGATGGTAAATCAATTTTTTATATTTTTTTTATATAATAAAACAAATAATTAATTAACATAATAGAATTTATAACTCAAATAGTATATTTGATAGATTAATTAAATATTAATTTTGAAATTTTTTATACTTGAAATGTTATACCTAATAATATAAAAAATCCTGACATATATTATTTTTTCTCATTCCAAAGAATTTAGTTCCAACTCGCAGCAAAAACCCAGGGATAAATTAGTAACCTCCAAGAGATCAATTGTTATATTTGAACACGTGTGTCCATGTCGAAGTCAAATTAAGTTGATTTAAGAATATGCAATCTGTATCTAGAATCTTTTATTAAAAAGATATAATTTTTATTTTATAAAACGTAACTTACAAATACATCTTACCTGTAACTGTTTTATTTTTTATTTTATTTTATTTTAGTTTAACGCAGGTATTCGGGCCAGCTTGCGTGTATCTCGACTAATCCCACGGGCCCTGAAGTTAACAACCATATAAGTTTTTAGTGGTCATCATATGAATAACCACATGACTCGAACCTAAAACTAAAAAAAAAAAATTTAATTTTAAATTTTTATCACTGGACTATCTTTGGATAGTTACTTCTAGCTGTTTTATTAAATAGAGATGTTGTACCATTACCCCAATTTTCTATCTACCCTCTGCCTCTGGCCGGCTCTGCATCCAAGCATTAAATAAGTTCGCCATTTTCATGTAAAACTTGAAATGGATTAAATTATTCATCTTCAGAGTCCGTACCTAAAATTGACCAATCATGTGTTTTTCAATATTTATTAGATTCGATGAACTTGATATTTTTTTTTCAACGACGCGCTTTCATAGTTGAGAAAGTAAAATTAGTATTAAATAGGTGCTTTTAATTAACGTATTTTTTATCTCCACATAGTTTACTTTCTTGGGACTCACATATCGAAGTATCATTTGAGTGTCAACTACTCAATTGATCTATACGAGCTCATTTTTATCACATTTAATCCAAAAAAAAAAGTAAAAAAGATAACAAAAAATAAAAATTTTAAAATAAGCTAATTTAAAAATATAAATTTAAAAAACTTGTGAAAGCAAAAAAAAAAATAACAAAAAAAACCTTGAGCGAACCCGACAACCAACTTGGAGCAATAAATCAAACACGTGACCTATAACATGAAATTGAGATGTCCCTATAAATAGGAAAGCAAAAAAACACTAGCAAAAAAATATTAAAAAAATACTTTAAAAAAAGACAGAAGTTGACTCGGGTTAATTCTTCAGATCTATTACCCGGGTTATGAGATCATGGTGACTCTATTAAAGACAAACCTGGAAAAATAAAGAAAGCAAGATTCTTAACCAAACAACCATCGAAGGATGAAATTAAGAAGAAAAAATCAATAAAAAAACAATGCAAAACAAAAAAAATAGAAATTAAAAGAATTAGGACTAAATTCGACATAAAAATTAAATTAAATTAAATATATAGAGAAAAATCAAATGAAATTAAATATTCATGGATGGAATTGTACAAAACAAATCCAGTAAGAAAATTATTAAAAAATAGCAATTACAAGAATTATGATCAAATTTGATATAAAAATTAAATGAAAATAAATGCCTAGGGGTGGAACAGAAAAAAAAAAACAAACCAATCAAGAAAATAATTCAAAACAAAATAAATAGAAATTAAAAGAATGAAGACTAAATTTGAAAACAAATTAAAAAATCAAATGATCAAAGATGAAATCAAAAATAAAATCCGACTAGAAACAATCAATGTAAGTAAAACAATTGCATATAAGAGAAGTAGGACTGAATCAAAAGAAAAAATAAATTGATGAAAAGATGAAGAAAGAGAAGGAAAAGAAAAAAGAAAAGAAAAGGTAATTTCAGGTCACATCACACCAAACACGCGCCACCTATAGATGAAGAGGATCCAGGACTAATCAAATGGTGCGGTAGAATCACAGTTACAACCGTTAAAGCTAGCCATACACACCGCCATAAAGCACGTAGCGGCTGATGCGCTGACGTGTATGAGGCACGTGTCATCAACTTTTTGTTTTTTATGCAAAAAAAAAATACCCTTGCAACTAAACAATATTAACAAGCAAACCATGATGAAATTACAACTGTGTTTACAAAAGGTGAAAATACAAAAACATCCTTGTACATAAAATATTGGATTATTTTATTATAGGATTACATTAGTAATTTTCCTATGTATTTAAAAAATTAATTACCAAAATAACCTTGTATAATCCTCAAAAAATATTTATATCATGATAAAAAAGCCATTATATTCCCAAAGTTAAGATGAAAGATAAAACAACTAAGGAATAAAAAAAAATCATGATACTATTATAATAAATAGTGCGCTACGACACAATAAAACCCAGAATTACTGTTTTGTATAATTTGAATATTTTTTTTTACAATGGTTTGTTTCTTAATTGATACATAAGCTTGAGCACAACCAACAAAATTAAGAAAAGATGTTTAACAATCACATATAATTTAATTGGTCAGGTCTTAAGTTTGTTTTCTAATAGTTACGAGTTTGAGTTCTCTGAAGATCATTAGAAGCTTACTTAATCAAAATACGTGCAACCTAACCCGAATATCCATGGTAATAATATAAAAAAAAAACATTTGACTAATCATTAAATCATAGACTATTTTTTCTTGATTTCACAGTTTCGGTAATCTTATTAGAGTAAGTAATCAACATCACGTATCCTTGGACGCTTAATCCAAATATTAAGCGAGGAGACAGCATCAATCCATAGCACGTTCCCTGATATCGTTCGGAATTCAAATTTAAAAGAACCACGAGAAAACTATAAATCTATTCAACATAACATGGAGGGTCTGCTTGAAGGGAGTAATTTAGTATCAATATTTGAAAACTATCCTCAAAATATCATGATCACGAGGACAACATAGGGGGGGGACAGTACTGCTTGTCCAGCTTCAATCCGGATTCAAGAATGCAGCCAGGTAAGTTTCTGTCTGCCTATAAAATACTGTCTCGAAGCTACAACAGCATTAAATCCTCGCACCGTCCACATTTATTGGACATTGACACCGCATTGGCATCGAAAGGAGACTGAGTTCACGACTCCAACTTATCTCTATGGCATAGCAAATTCTCTCGTCTATGCAATTGCCGCTGCTTTAATTAGTTTTTATGAGGAAAGGTTGATTCCCTCTGTGCTATGCAATCATTGAACCAAAATCATGTTATCTAAACTCCATCTATGATCCATTAGAAATTTCTGATGACCAATTATTTTAACAAGAACAAAAAGAACTTAAAAGATATATTCAATAGAATTACTCAGATTATTTGGGTGCTATATTTTTAATAAGTGATAGTCCAGCCTTAATCAGTTTAATCTATGTATAAGAGGGTTTGATTCATTTACTTCATAGACTAATTAATTTAGATAGCTATAGGCATATTTTGAACTTATTTTTCAAAATGCACGGTCTCATATTAATAAATATAATTTTTTTTATCTAACTGTTGGATTTAAATGAAATTTTATTATAATATTTTAGAGGTCTTATTTTATACCGATTAAAATTTTGGATCATGGAATATCGGGAAAGCCTTGCAATAAGGTCTAAAAACTACTGTGCGAGAATTGTATTAGTTTTCTAATTGATTTATGATTTTTTTTTATTTAAAACTCTTTTATTATTTTTCTAGCGTTGTTTAAGATATTTTAACCTAAGATAAATATGATTATTTAGCTTTCAGTTAATATTTTTTAAAAAACTTTGATTTCAACAATTATTATTATGGGTGAGAGAAACTCTTTTAATTTGATTCTTCATTAAATTACTCTGACTTATCAAATAATTAACCAAATTTTATAGTATCTTTTATATTTTTTATTTGCTTCTCTTTATAGCTTTCGGGATAGCTTTTTTTTCTCAATCATTCCCTTGAATCTCGAGCATGTTTTTTTTTGTAATTCCCTTCATAGATAAAAATAGTTGTATTTTTTTTCTAATTTTAATTGTAATCCCTTCATTCTCAATCTTTTAAAAACAAAAAAAATTCAAACATTTTTTCTGCAAAGTCAAGTGCCAATCCAACAACATGATTTTTTTTACTCCGGAAGAAATCCACAACGAGCTAATTGGAACAAACCAAATTCAATATGAAAATACCAAATTTTATTTAAAAATTACATGAAAAAAAATTGCACTGTGTGAATCTACAATTCAATGAAGTGAGGAGCTACAGCAATTCAAACAGCCAATTGCTGAGCTCTTTTAGTTTTTTTTGTTTAATGCGAGAATGATCTATATTTTTGGAGTGGATTACTCTTTAGTTGTAGGGTTTTGAGTATAATTATATCTTGATCCTTTATGTTTGAAAACCTATAGAATCAATCCCTCAACTCTTATTGACGTAGCCTTTTATAAGAAAAATAGATTGGTATTTCTCTAAATTCTCACCACACTGATTTTTTCCAAGGATTTAAATTGTAAAATAGTACTTTTGGAATTGAGTCATAGGTTTAGTAACATGAAGGACTAAATTGAAATTGTGTTGAAAACCAATGAAGTGAGGAATAATTTAGTCTATTTGCGGTGGTTGGGAGATTATATTTTTTAACAAAAGGAAAGGGACAGAGGAAAGAACATGATGAATAAAGGCATCCATGTGGAACCTGTAGACTGAATAGATGATCAGCGGGGCCTCCATGTTAAATATAGTGTCCTTTCTGAGTCAACTTCCAGAGGAGGAGACACCCTGAGCAACCAAACACCTTGGTGTAGAAATTCTAAATCATGGTTGTTAAATTGTCACCTGAGGTCTTCATTTATGAGTTGAAGAGGCTTGTGTATGACCGAATATAAATGTGGGATTGTAGTAATTTCTTGTTAGTGTTTTAAAAGAAATTATTTTTTTTATTTTTTTACTTTAAATTAATATATTTTTTAATATTTTCAAATTATTTTGATGCGCTGATATCAAAAATAATTTTTTAAAAATAAAAAAATATTATTTTAATACATTTTCAAATAAAAACACTTTAAAAAACAACCGCAATTATACTATACTATAAAACAAACAATCCTAAGATCAGTCCTTATCTCAGTGTTTGAAGATTGATTAGAATGGTGTACCGTGTCTGGTATGTCCAGATTTTTTCTTTATGATATTGTATAGCAGAAAATTATTAATGCTCTCCATAATCACGTGATGAAAATATTGTTTTAATATATTTAAAAAAAAAACACATTAAAAAGTAAGAGCCATACACTCACAAACACACCATGTGATGAAATCTTTATTTAGGGCTGTAGCACTCTGCAAATTGCAAGCTTTTGGTTCCGTATATTCGTGCATTGGATCAGGAAACCGAAAGCCCAGCTCCAGATGGGTTAGGTGCTCCAGCTAGAGAGGGCCCCTGAGCTCAGACAGGATGTGGAGCTTTAGCTGGCTGGTTTACCAGACCAGGCACATTCACCTGATTCGTTTTTGATAGTGTATTTATGGTTATTTTTCAAACAGGGCTAAACAGTTCTGGGCAATCGGAGATTATCGCATTGATACAGAGCTTATTATGCAATAAGAGAGCTTATTTAGCTTCTTCTTTTTTAACGTAACTTGTGACATTATGATAAGAGAGTGCTTAGAATAGTCAAAAGTTTGTCAATTTTTCCTGTCTATTCATTTATGAAGTGAATACAATACTGTAAAGCGAAGTCCAGAACAGGTCAAATTTTACTCTAGCAGGTGAAAACTGAAAAGCATCACCCTCGTTGAAATCATGTTTCAATTTGAGGGACTAAACACCAAATATGGTATCTGGTTTTGCAATTTCTGGGAAATCCAAAACCACATTTAATCTGAGATAAAGGAGGGTCGGCCTTAAACAAAACATAACAGATCTATTAAGTTATGGCATGCACACACATGGAAAGAGATGGGCAGAGATGTGGACTGATCATCAAGCCATGATTTAGAGCCATGACCACCTCTAGGATAGCTAGTTATAATTAAGACGAGGTGCATGTGATGCCCCTTTACCTTTTACAAACCACATCTTCAAAGCAAGTTCAATGAAGGATAAATGGACCTACCCCAGTTGCTTTCTTGACCTAGAAGACCCCCATTAGAAAAAAGGAAAGCAAAGCGGAAAGGAGAAAAAAGTTGCCAAGAAAAATAAAAAGCTCATCAAGAAAGCAGAGAAGAAGATATATGGAAGAAGTGAAGGTGATGATGATGAGCAGCCTACACCATTCCATGAATGAATCCAGTCCTCAAGACCCCATCACCACCACCACTTGCACCAGCTGGAAATTGTACGAGAATCCATTTTATAATTCACAACATAATATCCAGCATCAACACCAACAGCATTGTCAAAGTAACAAACATCTTCATCTCCCTCTTTCAGCTCGCAAGATCGCAGCTTCTTTCTGGGATCTCACCTTCTTTAGACCTATCATGGATACCGATCTAGATTTCGCTCGAGCACAGATCCTGGACTTGAAAGCTGAGCTTGAATATGAACGCAAGGCACGTAAGAAGTTGGAGACTATGAGTAAGAGATTGGCTAAAGAACTGGCTGAAGAGAGAAGAGGAAGAGAAGCACTTGAGAGAGTTTGTGAAGAGCTTGCTAGAGAAATTTCTTGTGATAAAGAGGAGATTGATCACATGAAGAGAGAAATGGAGGAGGAAAGAAAGATGCTAAGAATAGCTGAGGTATTAAGAGAAGAAAGAGTTCAAATGAAGCTCGCCGAGGCGAGAATGCTCTTTGAAGAGAAGTTGTTAGAATTGGGAGGAACAACTACACAGACAGAACTACATCACAATTCAGCTTCCAGGATGGAACAGAAGTATCAAGAAGATAAAGAAGCTGAAATATCAACTCCTTTCAAGGCCGCAGCTATTTTGTCAAGCAAGCTAAACAGGTTAGTTTTGAGTGAAAAATCCTGTTACGACAACAGTGGTGCTGATTCAAAAGAATCAACAAGGGTGATCTTGAGTGAAATGTCATCATTCAATGACAAATCTCGTAGCATTTCATCAATGGTAATTCAGAGAAGTAGAGCATCACCAGAGCCTGAGAATCCTCACATCAAGAGAGGGATCAAAGGCTTTGTTGAATTCCCAAGAGTGATTCGAGCAATAGGATCCAAAAACAGGCATTGGGGTACGAAGCTGGAGTGTCAAAAGGCACAGCTAAGGATTCTTTTGAAACAAAAAAGCCCCGTCAGATCCAACAATCTTATTATTTCATAATTAATTGTTCTTCACTTCTTTTTGTGCTTGATTAATTTTTTGTGCTCTCTTAATCTGTAATCACTGTCAATTATGTATATCTTCTTAATTTTTGTTCCTTCAAATGGGTTGCTACACACTAACATGTAGTACCTCATGTGTTTTTGTGGGCTTGTTAGTGTTGAGAGAGTGTGATCAGTTCTGATGATGTATACAACATGAGTTTTACTTTTGTGTCTAATAATACTTCAGCTCATGAAAGTAGAGAAGGGTTGCTTTGGATCTGGGCAAGTGTACAATAATTTTTCTGTTCTTTGGTCATCTTGTCGCCTCTCAAAGGGGTTCATCTTTAATTTTATTAAGGAATCTTGTCAAATTGCACTGCGCACATGCTTGACTTTTAATGCAAACAGTGGAGATTGACATGAATTAAAGTAGCAAGATCTTTTGGAAGATAACATGGTAAAGGGGAAACGTTCAATTTTCAACTAGATTTGACATTTGACAGTTATTATAAAAAAAAAAACCTGGAGTGATTTGATTTGAATTTGCAATGCCTAAATTTCAATAATTTACCATTAGAGGTTCAAGTCTAAAAGGGATTTTTGGCCTTTCTCTCCTTAGACATGGTTTGTGTTTGTGGTGAAAGCTTTTGAAAAAACTTGATTTAAAAAAATTATGTATTATTTTATTGTTTTGGTGAATTTAAGAAAACAAAATTTCCTATTTTTCGACTCTTCAAACTTGAAGTAAAAAAATTAAATATAGGCACTTATTACCTGTAATTTGAAAAGGCAGATTTCCTAACGAATTCTATCCTAGCGAGATGAAAAAGGCCCGTGGAGGGATCATGAATCCATTGGATCTTCCAGCAAATCTGAAAATTTAAAACACTGTCATGGGCCGCGAAGCCTATTAAATCCATGATTATCAATGCTATATTTTGTGTTGATTAATTAATTTACCACAAAAAAAAAATAACTAAAGGAGCTTCTCTTTATGTTTTTTGGATTTTGGGTTAATGAGTTCCTCCTCTGAACTCGAACAAGTAGTTAATTATTATCCATTTGAATTTTGCTTTGTTGCGGGCTAGATTTTTTTAATATAAATAAATAAATATGATAACATAAAAATCTCAATCGTAAAATAAAAAATTGATACATATATTTAGTTAAATAAATCAAAAATTACTTGTACAGTTAAAAAAATATATAAAACTTGATTCCTAACCAATTAAAGTTAACCAACCAAACTCGTGACCTAAATTATAGACTCAATTGGGTTTAATAATTTTTTTTAATTATTTTTCATTTAAAATTGACACTTGTAAAGTTAAGAACCAATTAAATATCATGGTGTTTGTTTGAGATTGCGATAAACCTATAAATATCAAACTAGAACAAATTACATTTCCTAATGAAAAAACAACAAATTATAAAATGATGAGATTGGAAAAAGATTAAGCAAAAAAATCAATAAAAATTCAATTGTGAAGGATCAAATTGAAAAACAAAACAATCAAAAATGAAAAAAAAAAATTCTAGGCATGCATATGCCTCGACGTAAGAAAAAATACCCAGGTGCGCGAGCATGGAGTAGCCCACGTGTCCAGACATATTTAATTTATTTTTTTTAATGAGGTAGACAACCTGAATAATTTTAACAAATTTGTAAACAACATGTCATGTACTCTGTCCATGTCTCCAATGATCAGAAGTCGTTGAAAAGTTAAGTAACTAGTGTTCTATATTTAAAAAAATTCATTTTCAACCATCTTTTGACTCAAAAGCACTTTAAAGCACCATATACACCTTAAAAAATCTATTTATGGCCTTAAACAACCCAAAAAATAATCAAAATCTACCTAAAAAAAATAATAATAATGGAGCTCGGATCTACCATCTCAGACAAGGTTAAAAGCAAAGAACACCTGCGCTAAACTCCTTTCTTCGAATGGAATCAATTGACACCAAAATCATCTTTTCTTTTCTAACTACCATGAAACCCATCTCATCTTATGGAACTCGTGAACACCAATTAAACTCATTTTGGTAGCCGAAAATAGAGTGAACAATGACTTTCTCTCTTATCATTAGAATCCAGCAACCCTCCACTCTTTTACCTCTCTAATCAGGTACTGAAAAATAACACAAATAAACTTGTGTATATAGATTTATTTTTTAAAATTTAAGGGGACCTAAATTGTATATATTGTGTTATTTTTAAATATCAAAGACCTAAGTGTATTTTCATTTAATCATTGGTGCGCCATCTATTTTTTACGTCTTTTTCATTTCATCCCCTTCTTTCAATTTAATAATTGACTGAGAATTTAGAATCGATTGGTCTTCAATTAGAATTAAATCACACAGAATAAAATTTTGATGATCAAAATAAATTCTTGAAAAATACATAGTATGTCCACAATGTTTTACGAGCATGTGAATAGTGACAGCTCAACAGTAAACACCAATTTTTATCATAGTTATCAAACTCGCCCTAGGGGTTGACTCAGCCAAGGGGTCGGGTCCTGAGTTACACGGGTTGACCCGGGTCAACCAGAAAAAATAAAAAAAAATATTTGAAGTTTTAATATTTCATATAAAAAAAATTAAAAAACAATTCATGTGAATATAGACTATACATGTTGTAAATAATGAAATTTAAAAGATTTTTTATTCCACATTGAAAAAATATAACTTTTTTCTTGTGAATATAGAGTATATATACCAAAAGGTTTCAAATCTCACATTAAAAAAAAATAAAACATTCTTTTAGTATTTATATAGTGAACTTTGAAATGGGTTAATAACCAACTGAAAAATATAAAAAGAAAGAGGTCTCTAAGTAGGAGAAAAAACGCATTTGAAAAAAAAATAAAAATAGGTTTTCTACTGAGTTTTACCAGGTCATCCAAGTTTCGGGTTGACCTGGCGAGTCAAAAGGTTTTTTCCAAGCGAATTATTAATCCGTTTTAAATAAAACAGACCCGGTCAAGACTTCGGTCACCCGGCCAAGACACAATCTAATCAATGTTATAATTTGAAGAAAAAGTGTCTGAAAATTAAGTGTTGGACACATTAAAATAATTTAAATATATAAAAAAATTAATTTATAAGGATGCGGTCACCAATTCAGGTTGGTATTTTGTTGATGTTAAAAATTGCCTTGGCTCTGAGGAACCAACTTTTGTCTTTCTTACCTGTTAAAATTGCAAAGTTTACCGTTTTTGTTACAAATTAAGATTCTTGGAAACTTTTTATGCATAAGATCCTCTAAATTTATCGAATAGGGGTCTAAATTGAATTTCTAGGATTCTAAACCTAAACATAGAAATAGAAACATTTATTGGGACCTGACTCGAAAACGAAAAAGTGGACCCATCATAATTTCGTTATTGCGTCACATCAAATTCCCTGCGGTCCCCCACGAAAACCAAGTGGACCCCTCTGTATTTCGACTCCCAATGAACTCACCAGCTAACGCCGTGTTTGACGGAAAGCGACCCTTCTAGTCAAAACAAATTACGCTCTCCCTCTTTGTACATCACAGCCAATGGAAAACATACACGTGGACGGGAGATTTCAAGTAAAACTTGACTGTCCAATGCTTCGGTGAAATTGTTATTTAAGTTTTTCTTCTTATTAATTTTCCACATAAATTATCATCTTGCCTCGAATTTTACCGAAAGTTGAAAAGGGAAATTTTTCATGTGCACGCAGCGCGTGTGACTAAATTCGTTAGAGAAAGGAACTTGGTATTTATTTCATTTACATGTTGACTTATTTTTAAATTTTAATATGGTTCTTAAATATTATTATTATTTTCTTAATAGATTTTTAACAACTTATTCTTCAAATTATTATGTCATAGATATGACAATAATAATAATGTTAAATTACTCTTGAGAATTTGATTAAAATTATTTTTTTATTGAAATTTTTAAAAGATTTTGGACATGATTTTATTGTATATATAATTTTTTAAGTTTTCAACTGCATATAAAATATAGATATACTATTTCGATATGTATTTTTAAGTTTTCTTCAACAATTATGAATTGTTTTTATTTTAAAAAAAAAACAATAATCTAAGTTAAGAAACATGTTTTCACTAAGATAAAAGATAAACAAAAGATATAATAATAAAAAAAATTAAACTTGAGAAATATATGTTTTATACTTTCTTTTTATGTTAAAAAAAACCCCTAGCATCGCAATACCATGCTATCTAGTTTTTAATAAATGAACAGTGAATAAAAATTTAAATAAATGTTCTAATAAAAAAACATTGATAAAAAAACAAAGAAAGTATTCGACACTCTCATATACGAATAAAAGAAGGTTTAAATATGAAAATTACCGAATATATCAAGGTATATATATTCAAATAATAAGAAAGAGGTTAAAAAGAACTCAAACCTTAAACTATATATGTTCCTGGGATCGTTGAACTTGATGGCATTCTGTCTTAAATCCGATGCATGTGTAAGACTCGTTTAATTTTATTTTTTTGGGATAATTACAAAAAAAAAACCTCGTACAAGTGGAACCAGATTCATTTTTAAACAACACAGCTTCTTCTTTTTGTGTGACTACTTTAACTAGATTGCCTCCCCAGTCCACCAATTTGCGGCCATGCAAATGAACAGGACAATATAGGAGAAACGAACATGTCTGCAGAATCGCTCTCGGTTAGCCTAGATATGCTGGAAATAACTCTTTCCTTCTTCAAGTTTTAATTAATGACGGGAGCATCGTAGGCATGTTCACAAGAAACTCCTGTACTGTCCGAGATATTATTAATTGCAATAGAACAGTCTTTTCATATTTTTTTTTATAAAAAAACTAACATAGTTTTAAGAAAGATAATAAGGAATAACAAAGTTTGAAAAGTTTTAAGGAAATGATATATTTTATAAAGAATAGTGGTTCAGAATCACGGTTCTTTAACAACTACGGTTTCATAACAAAATTGCTATTTAAAATTATATTTACATTGCATTTATAAACATTTTTTTTTTTTTATGGTCGCCGCTCCTGAAAAATACCCTCTAAAAACTAGAAAAAACCGAGAGAAAATAACCTCCAATCACCCAAAAATACCGTATATTTTTTATTTTTTGTTAAATATATTTTTTCAAAATATATTTTATTATTGAATTAAATAGAGTTGATTGATTGAATAAAAAAAGATATTCATTTCACTATATTTTGTTTGATTTGCTTTTCAGAGCATTGCTCCAGCGATCCAAGCAGCTTCTTTCAAGGTCATATTGCATCTTTTTTTAGTGGAGTTTAAACCGTCTCAATAAATTTTTTTGATCATAATTGATATTCATGATGAAATGATGGTGAGTCTTATCTTTTTTTTTTCTCTCTCTACATGTATGATGATACCGATGATTTACTTTTAAAATTAATTATTATTAAATATTTTTTTAACTATTTATTTGTTATTGTTCCATTTAATTTAAATCAGACTATTAAATTAATTGATATTATATTATTATATACAATCAAATTAATGACAAAAGTGGTGAATTATTCTTGTTTTTTTTTCAAAAAAAACACTATCCATTCCATTCCTTTTTTATGTTAAAAACAAATTGAATGTGCCCACAACGGATGGCGGTTCCAGACTTCCAGTCTAGTATCTCCTAAATATAATCTGTCTTGATGCAGGGGGGTGTGTGTAAAAAAAAAAAAAACCCTTTACCAGGCTAGTTCAGCAGTGAAACTTAACGTGAAGAAAACGTTAAACTATGTGTTAAGTATGTTATATATATATATATGTGTCAGTAGTGACACAGCGACAGAAGGGATTTTTGTCTTTAATCCAAAAGGAGTACTAATGTTGGAAGCCAAGGAAGCAAAGCAAAAAACTCGTGGCTAAAAATGGCGGCACCGCTCCACCATAACTTTATCAATAACACTTGCAAATCCAAGCTCACAAACAGAGAGAGAGAGAGAGTTTTGCAGACTTGCACAGGCTAGCGTGAGTTCTAAGGCTGGCTTTGTTTTTATTTTCGGTCTAAGTCGTACTAGTGAAAAAGCCCTTGGCCCTTTTGTTTTCTTCTCTTGATAATATTATGAGAAGTAGTTGGAGTAGGACTCGTAGTGGGGTTTTTGTGGATGATACTGGGTTGGGTTTAAGGATGCAAGATAACCTGGAATGTTGTAGTGGTAGTAGTAAGAGATCAGTGACGGCGATGTCTTGTGATCATGAACCAGCAGCTCATGAGTTATCATCTTCTTCTTGTAGAGGTGGTGGTGGAGGTAGTGGGCCACTGTTTTATAGCACAAGCAACCATGTTACTTGTCTTGGTGGTGTAAACGACGTTGTAGCTTCCGTCTCTGCTTCTGGGACTGGTACTCCTGATGCAATAGCAGAGTCAAAATCGTTGCAGTACCCCTATTTTACCTCTGATTCTTCTCTTTTTACCTTCAATTCCTCAGGTAAAGTCTCCTCCTTTTTTAATTTCACCTTTTGTTTCCTTGATCTAAGAGAAGACTAATTGATTTAATTTCTGCTGTGCGCGCTCGCTTGTGTTGTGGTGACAGGAGAAATGACACCATCTGTGAATGAGAGAGTGCTTTTTACAGCTGCTCAGTGGCAAGAACTTGAAAGACAAACCACGATTTACAAGTACATGATGGCTTCTGTTCCTGTCCCTCCTGAACTCCTTATACCCATCACCAAAAATCAATCAAATGTCCTTCCTCCACAGTCTAACAGTAATATCATCAACAGTCTTTTTGTCAAGTTCACATCTTTCTGCATTATAATAGATTAAAATTATCACAAATGGCTCTTATTTTACATGTTTATTAGTGTTAACAGGTTCACTAGAACTGGGAATTCCTATCCTGAACTCATCAGATCCAGAACCATGGAGATGCAAAAGAACTGATGGGAAAAAATGGAGGTGTTCAAGAGATGTGGCACCTGACCAGAAATACTGTGAGAGGCACTCTCATAAGAGCCGTCCCCGTTCAAGAAAGCCTGTGGAATTACAGACTCATGACTCCCCGAGGACATTGACCAACAATAACACTAACACCAACAATAACAATTACTCCACTAATCCACACCTGTTTAATCAAAAACCTTACTTTCCAAGCCATTTATTTATGTTTTCTAGTGCCATGGCCCCTTCTGCCAGCTCATATCATCAGCCCAGGTGAGAGTTATGATCTTTAATATTCTAATAAATTGTTGTGGATCTTAGGACCATGCATTGAACAAACCTCTTTTACGCTGCCTGACAAAGTTCACTTTCATAATTGACACACCCTTTGTTCTTATCCATTATTCATTAACATGAAGTTGGTGTCTTTTTTGCCGTATAATAAATAACTGATGATTTGTTTTTAACCTGTGAAGGAGCTTGGAATGGCTCTTGAAAGGCGAGATTTTACCCGTTGCCAGTAATTACAGCCAAGAATGGCAGCATTTGAAGAGAGACAGCATCAAGGATAATGGCAAAGTGGACAACTTTTATGGAGAAGAGCAGCCGCTTTGCTCAAATACATATAGGGGTGGCCATTCATTACAAGCTCAGAGGCTAAATGATCATTGCAGCGTGTTATCAAGTCCCAAAGCAACTACTTTGGAAAGGGCTTTAAGTCCTAGCCTGACCCAAGAACAAGAGACAAGGCACTTCATTGATGCTTGGTCAACTAATTCAGGGAGAGACGACATTGGTGGGATTGGTAAAAAAAGTTACGTTTCTTCAAGTGAGAAGTTAGTATTGCCACATTCAGCTCTTACATTGTCAATGTCATCTGGCACTGGAAGTGAAACTAATAATGAAGGAAATGGGAGTGCTCAACTGAGTAGTTTTGGGATCATGGGATCATCAGATAGAGATCATCAGAATGCGAGTGGCTTGAGACCTCAGTGGATGATGAGTCATGGTGGTTCATGGATGGTATCACCACCTGGTGGACCATTAGCTGAAGCCTTGTGTCTTGGCATTTCCAGCAATGCAAAAACTGCTTCCAATTTACCATCCCCTTGCAGCAGTAGCTGTGGCCCCAATGTCAACAAAAACCAACCGCTATAGTTTGTTGTAAATTCTGGCTGGTTAGAGGCCAGAGGGTAGAAGCTAATGTGGCCCAAACTTATCCCATTCCCATTTCGTTCTTTTCGGCACAAGAGGATAGTTTCTGTGCGGAATTTGAGCGTCGTGATGGATTGTCTGGCCTGGTCCTTACAGTGTCTCGGTTCCCCGATTGAATGTGTAGATCCTTTCCCTATGTTACAAAGTACAAGTAACAGTTGATGGGAAGTTATAACACGATATACAATTCGGTTATCCAACCGTTTCATAGTTGATAAATTATGACTATCCTTTTACACGATCCAAGTCGATGGATGTATTCGGTAGGGCCGATGTAGAAATCATGTGGAATTCACCATCGGACCATCACTTTGTGAATGCGGGTCGATGAGCATGACTCGTAATAATTTCCCGACGTGCATGGAACTCATTTGCATCTGCCGTTGGTCTTCAAACAATTCGATTGTGTGTGAGATCTTCTTGCTGGGATGTTTTGCTCCTTGAACAGCTACTGCGTGCGCGTGTATTCAGTTTCTCATGGCATGGTTTCACAACAATTCTCAAGGTGAACAACACGCTTCATAATTCACCCTTCACAGGAGGCCCGATACAGTAGGGAAAGGGGCTACACCATGATATGTTCCAGAAAGAAAAAACAAAATGAGGCCCGTCTATTTCGAGCCTCCTAACCCACAGAAACAGACCACCAAATGTCCAGTTAAAATGCCCATCTCTCTGGTCTAGCTTTATTAATTTGAATTTAATAAAGAGTCTCTTCCGCTAGCAACAAAGATGAGAGACCCTCTGGTAAAAGGAGGGAGTCCTTGACTCCAAACCATGTCCATCATTGAAGCCAATTTGCACAGCGATCCCCTCCCTTGAAGCTGTGGCAAACGCGAACCTCCCAGCCTCTACTTAGATACTCCCAAATCTCGATCATAAAAGTTGGCCTCCTGATGCCATTTTTTCACCCTCATCAATTAGTATTTCTTGTCCCTGTTGGTACTGAATAAATTTGTTGTGTTTCAAGCTTTTCGTTGGATAAATGGATGCTAGCAGCTTAACCCTTTGAGGCCTTGATATTTGAGGTTTGGAACGAATGTCCATAATGTTTTATATATATGTAAAAAAAAAAAGGTTTTTAGGAACATGATGCTAGCTAAGCGCCTCTAATTATGGATCAGACAAAGACTACGATTTCGTGAAAGAGTGCACTAAAATGTTCTTATAATTGAAATACTAGGATTTAGTGTTCTAAGATGTTGAAGAAAGTATCGACAATGAATCATAAACTAAAAAAAAAACTTAATTTTTTGTTCTAGTTATTTAGAATCTTCCTTGTGTTAACAGTTTATTTAATAACATGATGTGATTGTTAAGTTGACTCTATAATAAAATATCATCCAATTAATCTATTTATTAGATTTGACTAGGAAAATCATTTTCGATTCGGTTCGGTTTTTATAAAAAAAATATAACAAAACCGAATTTTTTTTAAAACCGAACAGAAACCGGTTCAAACCGACCGGTTTCGGTTCGGTTTTTTAAAAGAAAAACCGGTTTGGCTCGGTTTTTTGGTTTTGGCCATGTTTTTTCCGGTTTGGCTCGGTTTTTTTCGATTTGGGTTTGGTTCGGTTTTGTTCAGTTTTTTCAGTTTCAAACTTATAAAATCAAAACCGAACTGAACCGGTTAGTTTTTTCAAAATTTTAATCGGTTTAATCGGGTTTTTTTCACTGTTCGGTTTTTTAGTTATTTTTTTCGGTTTTCTCAATTCTTTTGCTCACCTTTAGATTTGAGACAGGCAAGTGGAAATCAAATCGTGATCAATATCTCTCTCCCTCTTAAATCATGAAACACAATCCTATATTAAATAAATAAAAAGTTATTAATATTAATTAAAAATTAAATATATATCATGATATTTGACTTTATAACTCAAATTTTTAACACGTTTGAATTTAATAACTTTATTCACAATATCAATATTTTATTTAATTAAGTGATAATAAAAATAGATACATATAAAATTGATTAAATAAATAAAAAAAATAAAAAATATTATGTAAAATTACATATTAAAAATATTATCCAAAAAGAAATATTTTTAATTTTCTTAAAATAAATTTCATATATATAAAACATAAAAATTATTGATGAATTATAAAAATCTCTTAAAAAAAATGTATACAAGATAATTAAAAATAAATTTAAAAATAGGCTATTTAAAAGAAGCTAGATAAATAAAATAAAAGAGAGAACGTGTATTAATTTAAATATAAATTTAAAAATTATTTTGAATTAATTAAAAAAAACTTTTTTTTAAAAAAAAATTTAGATATATATTGTTGGGTTTGACAACTTGCCTAGATCATCTAGTAAGAGTTTGTACGATAGCCTTTTAGAAAAGACCCGCGTGCTTGAGTCCTTAATGTTTTTTATTTTTAATGAGGCAGATGGCATGTTGTTCGCCCTATTTTTTATAATAAGTTAGACGATGCATTGTTTATCAATACAGATAATACGTCGTTTGATATTGCCCAGTTCCGCCCACAACAGTGGCTGGAAAATCGAGGAAAATCTTTTGTCAACCAATAAAATGATTTTTAACCCTTTTTTAACCTAAAAACCCTAGAAAACACTCTAGGAAACTTAATAAATCTATTAATGGCCTAAAAAACCCCAAAAAACCATCTCAAACTCGAAATAAAAAATCTTACTGAGCTCAGATATGTTTTTATACAATTTCAAGATTAAAAAAAAACCTAACGTAAACTCCCCTCATCAAATGAACAATTTAACACCAATATTGAATATTTTTATGGTTGGAATTGGTGCCAACAAAAATTTACTCTTCCTAAAGCTGGATTTCAGTGACTTTCTTTTACCTCTCTCAAACTACGAACAAAAAAAATAAAAAAAATATAAAATTTGTGATCAAAATTGATTTTGTCCTTGAATTTCAAAAAGTATAAGGGTGACAATAAATATTTTATCCAAACTTTGTTAAAGCCTTCCATTTCCTTTGTGTTTTTTTTACTTGAATCCTTTATCTTTTAATCCCATCCTTCCTCTACAAGTGGCCTACAATTTAGTTTAACAGGGGCTATATAAAAAAGAAAAGGAAGAACAATAAAAAAAAATATTATAAACAATTCATCAACAATACCATAAGAAAGGATTCACAATGCATTTTACATAATAAACTCCTCACGAATTTTAGATTTATAGTTAATAGTTAATAATATAATTTATAGCAAATGACAGATTACTAGATCTACAAATTAGATTCAAGGATTTAATCATATTTTTTTTTTTGGGGTGGGCAGACTTGGAGGTGGTTTTCTAATTCAATCCATTCCATTTATCTGGGCCGAGTAGTTTTATTTGACGGGCTTGATTCTTTCCAATGAAAACCCATCCACAGAACCCCTATCGAACGCAAGCGGCAAGCAAACCGACTCGCTTGGCTTAATAAAAGTAGCCGCGCAACAACTCGCAAATTTTGAAAACGCTTCCAAGACCTGAGATTCATCGTCTTTTAACGATCTCGGCTTTCCGTTTCTCTTCCTGCCCCCCCTTTTTTTCTCTTCCAGAACCCATCTCTCCCATGCTCTCTAACGGTATGCCCTGTTTTCTTCTTCTCCTTTTTCATTTAATAATTTTGTTTGTACAATCTTTGTTTTGGTTGTCATTATTGATTGATTTATCTATGCTGCTGTTTTTATTCATGAGATGATTTTTTCAATTTCTTGATTGGTTTCTGGTAAATAATAATAACAACAATAATAATAACAATCATCATCTCATCATCTAATGAAAGAACATAAGTGATAAAGTAGAATGGAAGAATTTTTTTATTTTATTTTTAGAGTGAGGTTGTGATTGCTATATACAGTGTTGATTTCGGGTTAAATAAAAAATGATGTCGTTCTGTTCAGATTTCATTGTTAATCCATGTGCTTGTGCTTGTGGATCTCACATGCGTTTCCCATCAGTTGCGTCTGTCTTTGTATTTTGTCTCCACATACAAGTCAATGTGCCCATTTAAACCCCCTGCTTATTGATGAATCATAAATTTATTTGTAATGTAATTATTGCTCATGGGCAGGTTTCCTGTTAGACATTTTTCATTTGCTTTTAAATTGCTATTTTGTTACTCTGGCTTTTATAAGATTTTAGTACAATTTCGGTGGAAAATGAGGGGTGATAATCTTCCTTCTTCTGGTGAGATAGGTGTACCTAATCCACATTACTTGCATATTATTTCATGGACGAATGACGGTCCTCCTAGCTTTGGTTTCTATTACAAGATGAAATTTTTGAACATGTGTAAATGAGGATGCTATTTAGCTGTCAAGTTGTTGCATTAAGACTATTTTTGTTGGTTTATCTGTTTTTTCTGCAAAATGGTGAAATTTTTCTGTATAGTTAACTTGGTTTGTGCAGAATAGGATGGAGGAATGTGCGTTATACAATGTCTTATTATGGTTTCTCAGGTTTTTTAGATGGAGAAAGAAGTAAAATCTTCTTCCAAGACGCGTCTAAATTCCATCAAAGGTGGAGCTCAGCATCGGGACAGTCTAAGAGAACTGGGAAGTTTAAAAGAAGTAAAGGTAAGGGAAGCCTTTTTATTTATTTGTTCTCAAAGGTGGAAATTCAGCTTTTTTGGATCTATATTGATCAAATTGTTGTTCCAATGGTTCAGTAGCTTCTGTTTTCCACCTAAACGTGGAGAATGCCTCTAATTGGTTACAGAGAAATCAATCGAGGAGTACTGCAGCTGCTAACGACTCTGAAGATCTTAGTGACATCGATGATGCTGAGGTATGCAATATTTCATTTTTTAAAATTGCTATAGGAGCTCAATCTTCGGAATGATGTAAACAAAAGGGTAATGAGGCTGGTTTAATTCCCATAAAGGAACTTGGATGTGCCACCTGATTGAAAGAACTTTAATGTTACAAAATTATTGTTTTCTTTGATGCGTCACTTGTAAGCCCATCCAGCTTATGCCAACGTAGACAACTGCCAATATGAAAAGCTATTCCTCTGGCTTGAATGCCTTGTTTACTTAGGTCTTGTATCCCTAACATACAACCGATCCAACTTCCATTTGATGTTGCTTTCTCCTACCTATAAAGACATGTATCAAAGTAGTATATCAAGTTCTTTCACCAAGCTCTGTCATAAATTAAAATTTTAGATTTTTTTTCCTCTAATGTCATGCTCAACTTTGGATGTTGACCAAGTTCCAAATGATTCGTAGATTGCTGGATACCTTCTTCACAATGAGAAAGAGATGGAATTCAGAAGAACCCTTTGGGAAATGATGAACAAGAAATATTTGAAGGTAATGTCTTCCCTGTGAATTCTGCCATTTCAAGTTATCCAATCTGTAGATATCTTGGCTACGTCCATTTTAGAAGCTGTTGAAGATATATTGTTTCTATCAAAGGAATGCCTAGGTTACCACTATTCTTGTGTGGCTACCAGCTTCAGTTTTTGATATTCTCTATCTGGGGTCTTTATTGGCAGGGGAAACAACTGAAAGGAGCTAGAAAGGTAAAGAAAAGAACACCTTCTAAGAAAGCCATTAAAATTGCTGGCCAGACAGAGAATAAGACGGTAAGAATAAACACTTGGTGGAAAGATGAATTAACTTAAAAAACTAAAAAATCTGGACTTTCACATGGTGCTTCAGTATTCATATTAACAGTGAAGCACATAGCTTTTTTTTTTCCTTTTTTTTTCAATTAAATCCTCTTACTGTCTAATTAGATGAAAGTAGATTCAAAATTTTAGTAAAAATACTAAATAAAAAGATAATGATGATTTTTCTTTAAAAACACGGCAAGATAGGCATATCGGGTCTGGTTTTGATTTTTTAGATTTGGTTGTTTTTCATTTTTTTAAGTCATTTTGGGGTTGTTGGGTGGTTTATATTGGTTTTAATAGTGATTTGAGATTATTTTTTGGTGAAAATAGTTTGAAAAAAGAATTTTTAGTGAAAAATTGGTACATTAGATCTTTTTGGTGACTGGAGTCTAGGCAAAAAAGATGATCTATTGCCTAAAAAAAGAGAGGAAATATATGTTATTCGCTTCAAAGATAAAAATAAAAACAGTCCAAGCACAGGCCTAGGTCTAGCCCAGGTGCACATATGCTTTTTAATTTAGACCGTGTTCTCATGCTTGATATGTTTTTATTTATTTTTATTAATTTAAATTTATATTTTTTTAAAATTAATTAATTTAAAATATTATTAAAATATTAATTTATTAAATTCTTAAATTAAATAAGAATATATTTTAAATGTTATTTATTAATATTATTCAATTCTTACTTTGATTTTGAATAAGAACAATCTATTAACAAGTGCTATTTACAACCCATCATTGTTTTTTTAAAAAATTTATGCTATTTTTTTCAATAGCTTGTATTTTTTTTATGTTATGTAATTAAATAAAAATTATTTGAAAGAACTGAAATCGCCCGGTTTGATAGATAAGTTCAAGTTGATCCAGATAAGATGTCATTCTCTTCGTTATTTGAAAAAAGAAAAAAATTATATACATAAAATTAAATTTTGAGTTCATAATTAAGTAAATAGAAAATATATTGCTAACAATGCATGCACTTTTTCTCATGGTTAAAAAATAATTTGGTACGATGCGAACGAAGCGCTGATGAATTACTCTTGGGGTATCTATTTTAATTCTGCTATCTTCCAGTTTTATCCTCGAAGCAACCATGTTTCTTCTTTTTTTACCCCCACAATTATTCAAAATTAGCATTTTATGCTTATTAGGTTTTTCTACAAGTCAGAATCGATTTGAAAACTTTATGGTTTTCACGTTTTCAAGTTTTTTTCCCAACAGCTTTAATGTTAAATCTTTGCCCATCATGCGAGAATTTGTGGCCCTCTTAGCAACTTCTTGTGTTTTTGGATACTAACGTTTTGTTCTGTCTGGTCTTTCCAGAGATCGAGTTCGAAAATCAACTATGATGTCTTGAAGAAGCTATTGGATGATGAGCCTGTACGTTTCTCTACTTCCCTATTTTTTTTTTCTGGATGAATTTCCCCACTTTATGTTTTCCTCGGAAGAAAGAAAAAAAAAATAAGAACAGAAAAAAAAAGGAAGCTGCTCTCTCTGTATATCTTGAAAAACTTAACATAGGGATCGGTGACATAGAGCTAGTTGTTATCAACTTATTATCGGGGACAAAATTTCATTAAACCTTGCAGGAGCACTTCATTTGCATCATTTTATTAGTATAATTGACATTTCTATTCACAAAAATAATACAGAAGTGATATGAAGTAATTGAACTCTAAGACATGTTAAGTTAAATAACCACCTTCTAAGGGAGAAAGTTGACTTAATACTCTCTGCAAATTGAACCTGCACCTATCATGCAAACTATAGAAACATGTTATTCATCTGCAGTGTATGATTGTGACATTGGTGGGTTTCTTTTTGTTACCATCAATGCTTGGTTTGAATTATTTCCGCTTTTTCATACTTTCAGTGCTTTTATTTTCTTCAAAGATTCTATTCCTAATGGTCATAAGTTAATATATGCTGTATGATCACAGGAGGAGGTTCCTGGAAAGGTAGAAGACAGCAAACACTCTAATGCCAATTATGCTGATTCACAGCAGGTGGACGAGAACTCCATCCCTGAAGGACACAGTTCTGGTGATAGTGAAGAAAATGACGAGCACGAACATGATTATGGAGGGATCTGATGCCGGCAACAATGACCACTACGATGATATGTATTTTGAAAATGAAGAGGATGATTATGAGGATTATGACTGAGGCATGCTAACACAGAATTTTTTTGTTGATTGTAAGATTTCGACACATTCATTCATTTATGGTCACTATGAAAGATAGAGAGGATCTAAATCTATTGGATGACTTCGTGGATGCCCTTGTCATCCTGTTTGTGATTGTGATGGTTTTAGTTAAATAATTTTTATTTTTTTTATAATAAATTTTGTATATAAGATTTTATAAAAATAAAAATAATTTTTTTTTCATCTATGTAAACTGTATTTTTTGGTATTGTGGTAGCTGTTGTAGTTATGGTTTGAAAACAGTTATTTTATAAAAAGTATTTTTAGTTGAGATTGGTTTGAAAAAATCGGTGTATGTTTAAAACTGTGGTTGAAGAAAAAGTTTTTAATGTGTTTGGTTAAGAATGCTTTTGAATTAAGGTTATAAAATAATTTTAAAAAATATATATTAATATTGATGGTTTTAAATTTAAATATTGTAGAATTAATTACTCCTATTACATCATGAATAAATAATATTTTATATAACATATTTTTTATTATTCCATTAAACTATTTATAATTACATTACGTGCAAAATTCATCCGATAAGAACTACAGTTTTCATAATTTTTTGAGCGTGTAATAAAATTAGATAAAATATTATTAAGTATAAAATTGTATTACAGTGCGAATAAATTTAATTTACTCTATACTAGTTTTTCAGGAAAAAAAATATTGTTCACATCACAGTGCGAGTGAATTTAATTCACTCTATACTAGTTTTTTTTTTTAAAAAAACTGTTAAAAAAATTAACACATTGAAAAAAAACTGTTCACGTGAACAGTGTATCAATATACATTGTTCATGCTAATTGCACTGTTCATTGAACAGTGCAATTAGCATGAACAGTGCGCAAGAAGTAGCATTTTGCTGCTTTTCCTTTTCCTTTTCCTGTGTTTCAGACGTAAAAATATGTAGGGCCCATACATAGTAAACTGTGTATTTTTCTTTACCAAACATGTTTCATCTGCATTTTAAACAAAACACAGACGCAACCTTGTTACAAAACATAGTTTTATTTTGCATGTAAGTATTTATTTCACAACTTTTTTAATTGAACATATTTTTTTTTAACTTACAACTCAAATTAAAAGTGTAATTTTAAAAACCGTAATAGCAAAAAAAATTTTGCATCAAAATAATATATTTGTTTTAGATTTTAGTATTTTTAACATTAATATATTAAAATTACTGAAAAAATAATCTAAAAAAATATGAATTTAATATATTTTATAATGAAAAGTAATTTTTTTCATGTCAAAAACAAACTCTGCATTGTTTCACCCGTCGAGCTATCTTCGGATTATTGATGCATCATCTTGAGGCAAAGGTGATCTTACCTTATAGATTGGGCCCCAGCTCATGCATTCTCAACATCAGATATAGAACTCAAGGTAGAATTAAGCGAACTGTATCCGCATTGAAGAGTTGCGACAAAGTCTTCGGATCATTGTGCAATGTCCTAATCAAATGCCTAGTGGCATGATCAAAGCCGATGATCGTAAGCTATGTCCTCCATCACGATGTCCAGTGTGTGTTAGAATGGGCCTACATAGTTGACCAAACCCTTGTCCACTACATATTTGTCAGATACAAAGACCTTTGAAAATGTTTTAAACCAACCAAGTTTTATACATTGTTCAGTATAAATTCAAGAGGCTACCTTAAAGAAAACTGTCCCAGAAAGACTTTTCAAATTTGAGCGTCTGCAGATGCTTATTCGTTAATTAGGTGAGAAAACGAGCCGCAGTCTTCGTATTGTACGGTTGAAGTTTACGAAAAGTCAAAGGTTGTTTGGGAGAATGATTATAGTTGTTTTTTAAAGTGATTTTTATTTAAAAAAAATATATCAATAATATTTTTTTATTTTTTTAAAATTATTTTTGAAATTAATACATTAAAATAATTTGAAAACATTAAAAATATATTACTTCAAAATAAAAATAAAAAATTTAAATTTTTTTGGAAACGCTTTTGAAAAACACTTTTAAACGTACCCGCGCGTCTGCAAATGCTTATTCGTGAACTAATTATCTAGGGATCACGAGCAATGCAATCGGAATTTTATAAAACTTTAATTTTTTTAAATTAATTTTAATATATTAATATTAAAAATAAAAACATTAAAAAAAACTACAGTTATCTAGCAGTTGAATCTGGCTGCAGCTAAGCTTTCAGATACAGTTCTGCATTAAAAAAAAAGATTAATAAATGTAATTCAAAATATTTGATATTTTCGACCATTTCACTGATAGTTAACATGTTTGAAGAATCAATGGAGTTTGTGTTGGATGGGAAGTGAGTTGAAGTAGTTTTTTGAAGGGTTATGACCATCTTGTACTTGAAAATAGTAAAAAAGTTGCAAGTATTTTTTTTAACGGTTGTAACTTCGCAAGACGGAAAAAGAAGGAAATGGCCTCACCAACTAAAACCAAAATTGAGAACAGTGCGTCAATTACGTAGACCGAGACCACAGAGCCTTCACTTCTATCGCTCTCTTTGTATGTATTTAAGGACAAGCCTTTCATTTCATTTTAACTACAGCTCTAAACTCTAAAGGGAGGAGGCATTCTTTTTCCCAGTTAGAGATGGGATGGAGTGTAAAGCTGCTCCATTCTTCAGTCTTCGCTATCTCCTCTTGCTGTCTTCTTCACTTGTTCATTCTTCTGTCAGTATTTCACTTGTCCAACGCTCAAAACGCCACTACTGATCCATCTGAAGGTACGCATCTCTCTCAGATCTCCTGAATTCTGCAGTACAAGTTAAATAAATATCCTCATGAGGGGCGCCAAATGGTTCCAAAATAAGCCATGTGAATTTGCTTCCATATCCATCTTTCTTGCATCTTCCTTCTTTTCTTTTTACTCTTGCAATCTTCGATCGCGTATACGAGGTTTCGTTAGTTTTAGCTATGAGGGTGGGTGGCAGAAATTTATTTTCTCACCGCGAGAAACTAAGGTATGCAGTTTAGTTAATAAAAAAAAAAGAAAAGAAAAACTACAGATCGGAGATTTATATACAAGAAATATATATAGCTCTTAATTAGCTTCAAATGATTTTAATAATTAAAATACGTTTTTTCTTATCTTGTTTTAACATTCTTAAAATTAATCTGGGTTATAGTCTTAAGGCAAAGTATCATATATATATATGTAAAATCTGACTGAAACTCTTACTTTTCTTTCTTGTTCTGTTTTCATCCATATTTCATGGAGACTAGAATTGCCTTTTTAGTAGGAGATTAAAACTAAAAAACATGCTACCTATGTATTTGATGATGTTTTTTTTTTTTTTTCAATGCATGTTCTGATTACACAAAAGTAGCTAAATAACAGTTTGGTGCTGTTTTTTTTTTCTTTTTAAATTAATATATATATTTTTTATTATTATATTATTGTCATGTTGGTTGGTGTTAAAAATAAATTTTTTAAAAATAAAAAATATAATAATTTATTATATTTTTAAATAAATAAAAATAATTTAAAAAACAGGCTCAGCCGCCCCACTCCAAAGTTGGTAGCGAAAAAGATATAATATTTTTTTCACTCGTGTCCATACCGATGGCTTAGCTGGATATGTGTAGGGGGTCACAATCAATGCCCACTTGAAGCGCGCACACACATATTTTTTTTTGATGGGGCATTTTGAAATTAGAAATCCTCGACTGTAATTTCATCACCTTGGAGGTTCTTTCTCTTCTTACAATCATATATTACCTCGGAATTTTCATATAATCCATGCAGACAGTCAACTGATACACATGTTTTTTTTTATAATCAAACTCTTGAATGTAAGTAATTGACTTTTCTACTTCCAACTTTTGCTATGGCGATTCAAAAGTTTGATCAATTTCTTAATAAACCCGTTAATCTAACTTTAAGTGGGGTAATTAAGTAATTAATTACATATGTTACGTAGCCCTTGGATTTTTTCAAAGATTCGTTTAGATAACTTAAGATAAAGTGATATATATGTACTTAAAGATTTTCGCTCTATGTATATCTCTATAAAACCCAAACCAAACCAACTTGGTGGCTTCAATTGGAAATCAACGTGGGACCTGGTCTAGTTTGATCCAATTAAAAATAATAGTCTGAAAGTGATTTGATTACGCAGTAGAATTAGATAAAAAAACCTGTTGTTTTTTATTATTATTGCTAAAATGATATAGTTTTGATATTTTAATTTTTTTTAAATTAACTCTAGTTGATATCTTGGTAAATAATTCATGTGTGGAAATAATGACGCAATTTTTTCAGAAATTAATGAAAACAAAGAATCACGATTTTCTTACTAACCAATAATATGAATAAGAATATAACTATTGAGCACTTGAGAGTCGAGTTCAGTGGTCAATCATGTGACTTATTCCGTCCCCGTCCCGAGTTCGATCCTTTATGTGCACGCCTGTCACTCCCGCAGTGCCTTACCTGTACGTCCACTGGGCTTGCAGGATGTTCAGTGGGCCGTGGGGAATAGTCGTGGTGCACGTAAGCTGGTCCGGACACCCTACGCTAATAAAAAAAAATAAAATATATCACTATTAACAAATTATTAAATTATTAAATATAAAAAAAATTGATTAAATGACTTAGAATGGAACAGTAGATGATTGGTATCATAATTAAAATCATTGTTTGCTTTTTTTTCCTAAACCAAACAAAAAAAAGGAAGAAAAAAAATATTATGTTCAATTCATTGTTGGGCATCTTGTTCCTGTTTCAATTAGGCATAGTGATTAGGAAGTCCACCCATGATCATCAGAAAATAAAAACTATGTCATTGGTTGGTAGAGTGATGAATCCCTTCATATCACCGTTGTTACGTACAATTTTTGTAATTAATACTCGTCCGTTCAATCTCTTAAGCCTTTATTTGAAGTCGAATTTTGATACAACGTCAAATTGTTTTTCCTGAATATACCATAATAATATTCTCTTAAAATCATTTATAAAAAAATTAGAATTAATTAATATAAAATTCAGTTTAAAAATATCCTTTATGCTTGTATTTTAAAAAAGATAAAATTATACCAAGCCTCTTATAGTTTAATTGTTTTTTTTTTTTTTTTTTGCTTTGGCTTGTATTTTAGAAAATTACGCTTTATATTCCTAGTCAATTCAAACTTAAAATAAACAAATAAACAAATTTACCTTCATATATAACACAATACAAATACACAGATGCCATTTCAATTTATTTTTCCAATCTCTTCCCCTCCTTTTCAGCTCTCTTCTGAATTAGGGTTCTACTAGAAATCATTGGCTTGTTCTGTTAAATTATTTTTTTAATGTAAAAAAATATTAAAGCATTGTTAATATATGTTTTAATAAAAAATTTAATAATGATCTTAAAAAAACAATGCATATTGAATTGAATAATATATTTTTTAAATATTAATATGACGATATATTAATGATTATTATAAGGTATTCAATGTTTTCCCATTCCAACCGCACCAAACTAAGAGACCAGAAATAGAGAGAAGAGGGAGGGGGAGAGGGCGGGCTGTGAAAGAGTTTGAGAGAGAGAGGCGAGCAGAGTCGACAAACTATAGAGATAGAGAAGGAGGGTGGGGGTGGCTGCGGGAGGAAAGGAAATTAGTGGAATAAGGTTTCGAAGAGAAAAATAAACATTTTATACCTGGTTTAGGGTTCAAATTGAACCGGTCCAATTTAATCAGTTTTAAATTTTTGAAATCAAAAGCAAAACCAAACCGCACCAAAAGATTTTTTAATTGCTTCATTTGATTTTTTGCTCTAGTTTTTCAGTTATTTATTTTTGTTATATTGATTTAATCAATTTTTTGGTTTTTTTTAAATAAAAAAACAGCCTTAGTTAAAACTAATTATAAAAGTTGTTTTGTGATGATGAGACAGTGAGTGCATTGAACTCATTATTTGAACAATGGGACGCAAAAGCTGTGGGATTATGGAACTTAAGTGGAGAGCCATGCAGTGGATCTGCCATTAACGACACCGCTTTTGAAGACACTGCCAACAACCCTGCCATCAAATGTGTCTGTACCTACAATAATAGTGCAACATGTCACATTACTCAACTGTATCTCTCTCTCTCTCTCTCTCTCTCTAAAGAATTTCGATTTTTCGCATGAGCCCTCATAAATTTTAGGGCAGTTGGCATTTGTTTGGTCTATGTTTTAGTCTACGTATAACTTTTGAACTATTTTCAGGAGAGTGTATGCTTTGAACAAAAGAGGGGAGATTCCAGAAGTAATTACGGCTTTGAAGTATCTTACACTTCTGTAAGGAAACACCCAAATTATTAAATTTTTGTTGAAAGATTCTATGCTTCTTGCTTATATAGTTGAAGGAATTTTGCAGGAAAATTGATCAAAATTACTTCACTGGTCCATTGCCTGCATTTATTGGAAATTTAACTGCATTGCAGAGTTTGTAAGTAAAGAAGTTCTTTCCAGAACATTTTATTACAACTGACACACTTCTGTTACATAAAAAGAAAAAAAATTGAACCTCGACAGCTCATTGACCTTACTTTTTTTCACGTGACTAGGTCAATTGCGCATAATGCGTTTTCTGGGACCATTCCTAAGGAGCTTGGAAATCTAAAGGAGCTAACCTTGCTGTAGGATTTGCTTTTCAATCAAATTTTACTTCGTGGAATAAATTATCAGCATATATCCTCATTCTGGTCTTAATTTATGGACAGATTACAAGATGAAGTATTGTACAGGTTTTAAGCACATAGGCAATCGTATTTGGATGATAATCTTCTAAACAAGCCTTATTTGTTACATGTTCAACAGGTCTATTGGTATAAATAATTTCTCAGGAACACTCCCTCCAGAACTGGGTCAACTTGTCAATCTTGAGGAACTGTAAGTTGTAGCACGTGTTCCCTGTAATGTAACCAAAGACCTCCTTTCTGTAAGTATTTGTACCGTATGTAGTTAAATACAGGATTTTGATATCTGTTTGTTTTGCAGTTATGTGAATAGTTGTGGATTGGGTGGTGAAATTCCCTCAACATTTGTTAACCTTCAAAGAATGAGAATCTTGTAAGGAAATCACATTCTATAAGTTTATAGCAGTTTGTTCATCTTCAAATCCAAGGTTACTGTACCCCAGCATGGCTCACCTTCGCTTGGCTTGTATATGTTCAGTTCGGCTTCAGATGCTGCTTTCACAGGCAACATACCTGACTTTATTGGCAACTGGACAGGGCTGACATCATTGTAAGCCATCAAATCTTCTGATATTTGCATTTGTTAGACACAGCACTGCAGTGATATGTCTACAGCTACAGGGAAGAATGATTTGTTTGATTGGTTTATGGAATGTTCCTGCAGGAGATTTCAAGGGAATTCTTTTGAAGGTCCTATACCATCCAGTTTCTCCAACTTGACCTCACTGAACTCTCTGTGAGTTCTTATTTATTTATTTATAACTCTCTGTCTTTTATATGTTTGTCCACATGCAAAAGAAAATTAGTTTCAGTAATGTGTAAATGCACATAACTGTACAGGCGAATCAGCGATTTAAGCAATGTGAGCTCTACTCTTGATTTTATCAAGAACTTGAAGAGCTTGACCGACTTGTAAGTAGTTGACTAGTCTATTCCTTATTTTTATATGCATCCAAATATGCACTAATTTCTCGATTATCTTCTCCGAAGGACTCTGAGGAATGCATTGATTAGTGGTAGTATTCCATCTGATATTGGAGAAATATTCCAGACTCTAGATAGACTGTAAGTTCTTGATACATTTAGCTTAAAAGGCCAAAGCCACCCTTGAAATCTACTTGCACCCGTGTGTTTCTTATGTAATTTTTTCATCAATTTTTCAGGGATTTAAGTTTCAACAATTTAACAGGCCAAGTTCCAAGTGCTTTATTCACTATGAGTTCTCTCCAATACTTGTAAATATCACTAAACCTTTAGAAGTGCTTTGATCATTTTTTTGCTGTTCTGACACTCTTGCTGAACTCTTCACTTTGTTACTTTCTCTTTCTATTCTCTTCCCATACTATTGCAATGGCCAGGTTTCTTGGAAACAATAGTCTAATCGGAACCCTTCCTAACCAGAAGAGCAGTAAACTTCAGACAATGTAAGTCCTCGTACCAAAGAATACTACTATACATTGCATCTGTTGGCACTGCCCAAGCAGCGATTACATAACAACTTCTGAAGCAATGTTAGATCATATCGTGACACCATTATTTTATTGGACTATATCCTGAAACCCTTTTGATCTTTATTTCCTTCTTTTTTGTATCTGAATTAAGTCAGAATCTAATTTTATCCCAACTCATTTGTTATCATGCGCCTACTAACCCCCGCTTATATAATTTTATTTGCAGAGATTTGTCTTACAATTATCTGTCAGGGACTTTTCCTTCATGGGTAACCTCAAATATACAATTGTATGTGTCCCAAACCATGACGCTTTCTTCACGTATCTTTGTTTTCTGAGTTTAATTAACACTACGTTTTGAATACCAAATAAATGAACTACCTCTAGAAATCAAGATCGCCTTATTCTGTCATCATGAGTCTTTACTGAGTTTTACAGCACATATTTGTCGGTAACCTTTGTGAAACTATGCAGGAATTTAGTGGCCAACAACTTCACTTTTGACAGCTCAAATATAAGGTGAAGTGATATGTATTTTCAAAGCCCTTATAATTAACAGGGTGCACATCAAGCAAAACTGGTGCAATATTGATCCTGTATTTGGAACCAGTCCTTTCCTTCTTTCTTAGTTTCCAATTCTGATAAGCAATAAATGTTTTCCCATGTAGCGTTCTGCCAGGATTGAACTGTCTACAGAGAAATTTCCCATGCAATCGGAATCCTCCACTCTGTAAGCTTCTTCATTCAGCAATTTAGTTCCTACTAGAACTTTTCATTGTCTGATTCAATATGAAATGCGCCTTCCTAGACCCTGCCAGTAATCATCCTAGTTTTGTCTAGCATGTCTAGACTTCCAGGAATTAGTTTCATATAAAGGTGACAATGGCTTCATGCTTCAACAATTTGGAAGAGAATCATTGATTTCAGTTCTATCTTGTCATCTGTTGCAGATGCAAATTTCTCAATCAAGTGTGGGGGTCCAATGATGAGAACTGCTGACGGCACAGTTTATGAAGCTGAAAATTCATCTATCAGTGCAGCATCATTCAATTTAACTAGCACTGAGAAATGGGCGGTGAGCAATGCAGGCTTGTACGCTGATAGAGAAAATCCTAGT
The DNA here is from genome assembly GCA_007827005.2 of Populus simonii. Lineage (NCBI taxonomy): Eukaryota > Viridiplantae > Streptophyta > Magnoliopsida > Malpighiales > Salicaceae > Populus > Populus simonii. The sequence goes on from CM017464.2 coordinate 7,359,885, forward strand.
TATGTTGAAAATAACTTGAAACAAGTTACCGGCACCAACACCCCAGAGCTCTATCAGACTTCAAGGATATCTCCTGGTTCACTTAGGTACTATGGCCTAGGTCTCCAGAATGGGCCTTACACTATAAATCTGTTATTTGCAGAAACTAGATTTGCAGCTCGAAGCTCACAAACCTGGGATAGTTTAGCACGACGTGTTTTTGATATCTATATTCAGGTAAAAAAGGTTTAAAACCAAATGCATGTTGTACAAATTTCTATAATTAAAATTCCATTTTGTGTGTTCATATGTTTCCTAGGGAAACCGCGAATTGAAGGACTTTGACATATCAATGGAGGCAGGTGGGGTGGACAGAGCAATTACAAAGACTTTTAACGTTACTGTGTCAGAAAATCATCTTGAAATTCACCTGTTTTGGGCTGGTAAGGGTACGTGCTGTAACCCTGTACAAGGCTACTATGGACCAATCATTTCAGCCCTCAATGTTGTTCCAGGTAACTTGGCTTAACTTACTAATCAAACTTAGTATGTTCAGATTGTGCTTCTCTGGTTCTCACTGCCATTGCTAACTGAATTTACTGCACAGATTTTACACCAAATGTTAGTGGGATACCATCCAGTACTCGAAAAGAGAAGAGCAGGACGGGGGTGATTGTTGGTGTTTCCATTTCTGTTGGAGTTGTGAGCTTGATCCTGATATTTGTACTTCTTTACATCAGGTTGAAAAAAGACAGCGAAGATGAGGAAGGTAAGACCATCTAATAATCAGAGAACTTGTACTTATTATAGTTTGTCCAATCCAAACCTCATCGATTCTGGAATTGGTGAAGTGTGATGATTCCAATAGTGAGCAGAAGCTCTCCTCAAGCCTTCAACTCTCTCATATGAGTGAAGATGTACTTGATCCTGATACACAACCAAGGACCTTCAAATTTTCCTTAAACAGAAAATGATTTTATGCCTTGAATCCGGGTGTAATTTCTTTGGAGGAGGTTAACTCTGCTTGGATGCTTCACCATTTCCTGTCTAGAACTTTATATATTAAGTTAACATGATCTGTACAAATTATGTTATATAAAGAAAGGTATCCTAAACTAATGACTTAATTTTTTCTTGCTTAAATCTGCAGTGTTGCTTGGGATGGGTCCTAGACCAAACACTTTTAGTTATTCCCAGTTGAGGACTGCCACCGAAGACTTCAGCCCTTCAAATAAGCTAGGGGAAGGAGGATATGGACCTGTGTACAAGGTAAGAAACGCAAGACAATTACTCTAAATTTTATGAACAAGATAAGCTAGAGGTTCAAGATTTTTCTGTTTACCTAGGACCAGGTATGCTTTCTGATGGGAACAAATCAAATTATGCTTTACGTTACTAAATTCTGGTACTTTTTAGGGTATGCTTTCTGATGGGAGAGAAGTTGCTGTAAAGAAGCTTTCAGTAGCATCTAACCAGGGAACAAATCAATTTGTGACGGAGATCGCAACCATATCGGCAGTTCAACATCGCAATCTTGTGAAATTGTATGGATGCTGCATTGAAGGAAATAGACGCCTCCTCGTTTATGAATACCTCGAAAACAAAAGCCTTGATAAGACACTCTTTGGTATGAAGATGCCCAAATGCTTGCATATTTCCCTTACTAAGTAGCCATAGAAACTTGATTCTCTACACTCATCTAGAGGATCGAAATAGACAGGATTTACTTTTGGTTGCTGAAGAATGTGAATAGAAAAGGCTTGCATCTTGGCTGGACAAATCACTGTACTTCAATAAGATACATGTTCAGCTTTCAGACTTCATCTTGGTAATGGAATGGTTTTTGCACTAAGCTTGCATCTCCTACTTATGCAGGAAAAGATGGCATGCATCTTGATTGGCCAACCCGCCTCAATATATGCCTGGGAACTGCTAGAGGGTTAGCTTATCTCCATGAGGAGTCAAGGCCAAGGATTGTACATAGAGATGTCAAGGCCAGTAACATTTTGCTTGATGCAAACCTCTTCCCCAAAATATCAGATTTTGGATTGGCAATACTCTATGATGACAAGAAAACTCATATCAGCACTCGAGTTGCAGGAACCATGTAAGACCTCCTCCAACCATGTCCTTAAATCATTCTTAATTTGCTGATTATGAACCAAGCTATAGTCAATACCAAAGCGCAGCGTTCAGAAGCCACATGTAAAATCAATGGAGATTATTTGAAGGGATTCTTGCAATAAACCTTCTCACCACGCAAATTAATTTTCTTGTAGAGGCTATTTGGCACCGGAGTATGCAATGCGTGGACATCTGACAGAGAAGGCTGATGTTTTTGGTTTTGGTGTGGTTGCTCTGGAGATCCTGAGTGGGAGAGCAAATTCTGATTCTAGTTTGGATGACGAAAGGGTCTATCTTCTCGAATGGGTAAAAGAAAAAAACTCTGTATACTTTTTTTTTTACTTGCCTATGTACCCTTGTTAATGAAATCAGTCCTTCTCAAAGTGAATTGACGGTATAATGTTTCTAGGCGTGGAAATTGCATGAAAGTGGGCGAAGTTTAGAGCTGATGGATCCAAGTGTAACAGAATTCGATGAAAATGAAGCTCTTCGAGTTGTAGGAGTAGCTCTCTTGTGCACTCAAGGGTCACCAGCTATGAGGCCAACAATGTCAAGAGTTGTAGCAATGCTTACTGGAGATATTGAAGTGAGTGCTGTTACATCAAAGCCAAGCTACTTGACTGATTGGGATTTTAAGGATATAACTGGCACCTTTTCGACTGAAAATACTCAAGCATCCACTTCATCCGAGGCTAGCAAGAGCCAGAATCACAATCCAATTGATCTTATTCCACGAGGTGATCAAATGCACTCTCCACTAAATATCACTGAACCAAGGCTCAGTGACCTCATTGGGGATGGAAGGTGAAAGGCTAGTTAATGCTACAATATCCAGCCGTATAGAGTCGCACTTCATGTGTCTATTTCTAGGCAGTTGTATGATTATTCCAGACATGAAAGCTTTATACTCAAAACATTTGTACAAAATTCTTAAAAGGACACATCAAATGAGAAGTTGGGTTGGTCTTTAATTATAGGTTAAAATGAGAAAATAAATATTCATGTAATTATTCCATATATAAAATCTTAAAGTTGTCATATTTTAGGGTTACTACTTATTTGTAAGTGCCTGCATTCTTTACATTTTGGTGACCAGAAAGAATAGAGAAAATATAAGTTTTAGGGTTACTTTGAAATCTTCGATGAAATAGTAATTTTGTGTGGCATCATTTTATCTTTTATTTTCTCATAATGAATTTCTATGATCATCTCTCCTATGAAGTAGATCTAAGATGCTGAATCATATAAATTTGTTATGACTGATTGTGCAACGCATTGTGGTTCATTTATATTTCTCTACTTGCCAATTAGTTTAAGATTCAAGGTTTTCTGCAACAAACTGGTATCAAAACTTGTATAATTATTAGTTGGCTTTCACGATGACGATAAAAATAACATTAACAATGAAGTTTGATGTAGATAAGTTTAATGGTAAGAATTACTTTAATCCATGGCATGTTAATATGTGCTTGCTAGTTCAACGAGGTTTATTCAAGACACTAAAAGGTGTAGACAATTTGCTTAAGAAAACGGATGACGAGGAAAAATAAGATCTCATAGAATGTTCATATAGTGCTATTCAGCTTTGTTTGTTCGATAAGGTTTTGAGAGAAGTTGTTAAGGAAACGATAACTACTAGATTGTGAAAAAAGTTGAAAACTCTTTACATGTCCAAATCTTCGACGAACTAATTGTATTTGAAACATCAATTATATACTCTTTGGATGAAAGAAAGTATTATGACAAGAAGCCTAATTTTGCAATGCTAATCTAATTAAACAAATTTTGGAAAAGTATTATGACAAGAAGCCCATTGATTAGTTGTATGATACTTTGTTCTTGAAAAAAAAAAATAATGTGACCTCATAAGATATCTTCTACCGATCATAAATTAAACTTGCAAACTCCCAATCAGATTCACTTGAAAGATTATTATATTGGGTTTCTTGTTGCTTAGATTGAGAAAATACTTCTTTATAAATCAAAGCATTCTAAACATCAAATATGTTGAATACCACCTTGTTGAACAATCAAGAACAAAGCTTATAGTTATATGAACAAACATGACAAGAATTTTCCTGAAAATTTTCCTCTTTTTTGGATGGACTTGTCCAATAAAGTACACTCTCTCTAGTTTTCTCAATCCCACTCTTAATTAGTTTCATCCCATGTTTCACTATCAAGCTCAAAATATGAGTACCAAGGTTGTCAAAAACGTTTTTTTGACACGACACGAAATATATAATATAAACTTGGATCGTAAACTCGAATTGTAAAATTATAAAATCACAAGAAAAATATTTTAAATATTTATATAATGACAATTTCAGTCAAGTAGCAAATAATAATATAACACAATTAAAATAAAAGTGAAATAAACAATACAAACGTTCAAACACCTTAAAATACATAATTCAAATAAAAATTCATACATGGTTTAAATAACTTAAAAATACGAAAAGAAAAGAAAAGATTGAACAACTGTGTTTTATTGATAAAGTTTCAGAACATTTTATAGAGGACAGGTCTTGAAACACATTGCAGGCAACTAGTGAGATGATACAACATTCTAAGGTATATCACCAACTTCAAAAAAAATTTAACAAAGACTAATATCGTGAATCCATGACAACGAGAACAAAAACATACAAAATGACATCAATTTAATCTCATGCAACCTCACCTTGCACATTTTTTATGTTAGTAACAAGTCCTAGAAATAATGTCCAAATATCCCACCAAGCAAGACATGTATTTCAAATTCTCTTTGAGTCTTTGTCGTCTCTTTGTATAATTAACAAATGGTTTGTCTAAAACACAGTATTTCTCTCTCTATATAAGTATTTCTATCTCTTATTTTACTCCTTTGATTCCTCACCATCTACCTCTGTCTTCCTATGGTTTCGATCCTTCAATCATGCCTTCCCGGCCTAAAATACAGTATAAAGCTTTCCCATACCCAAGATCCTTTAATGCTGGTGTTAGTCTGGGGAGTGGGGACTATGTAATTGAGTGTCAGGGGACTCGGATAGGGAGACAGTAAATTTTTTAACTTTTGCGGGTTAAAAATCGAAATCGGTCAAAATCGGTCAAACTCGTAAAAGCGGTCCAATTTTACCGATTTTAACCGAGTTTGACCGATTTCGAGTTTTAACCCGATTTAACACGTTATATACATGTTGACTTGTAAAATCGTAAGATTTTAAGAGTCAACTCATGATTTTAACAACCTTGATGAGTACAACACCTCATATGAATAAAATCATTGTTTAATATCAATGAACTAACTTGTAATTTATCTTTCAAATTAGATATCAATGCATCATTAGTTGAACAATTATCCAATGTAATAGTTGACAAGTTAGTATTAACATTCCAATCCATCAAGGACTCAACCAAACTTTAGCTGGCATTTCTTTTGTGTGTGGGCATGACACATAAACAAACCTAAATCAAATAAAATAATAAATATACATAATAAGTAATTGCAAAAGCTACTAACAACATATATTAAATAAAATTTACTTTAATATACAACTTTGTAATTTTCATTTATCATAAATGGAGTATATTGTAATAACCATGAACCCTCTTTTTTAATAGTTGGAAGTCTACATATCAGTTGTAATTGCTACTTTACCATTATTATTCTCTAACTTGTGTATTAACATTGCTCTCTCATAATCATAAACTTTTAAAATGTTAATTTTTTTTTATGGTATTTCAACAAGAAACCTTAAACAAAAGTAAAGTGTATTCGAGTATCTTCGAAATCCAATATGGTCCACTATGAAAAATGAGTTTTGCTCTTCCTAAACAAAATCATTTAACTATTTATTGGGATCAAAATAATCCTTTTCATATGGTTCATTTGTTATTATTATATTTATTGAAGATAAATTGGTCTTTTTATATTTTTGATGCGCAATTAAATGACTAAAATATCCTTAAAAGCAAAATAAAAATAAAAATAGGGTCCATGGGCTTCAAAGTCTTTTACCACTTTGGTTGTAAAATATAATGACTAAATTTCCATTCAAAGTAAAAAAAAACATTAAAACTGACATCCAGGGGTATTTTTATATTTTCATGATAAGTTTTTTGGACGGTGCATGCGACATCTCTCAACAGTCAAACGCTATATTTTGTGATGATGTTGGAATTGTCATGACATCCTTTTCCGCGTGGTCAGGCGTGTGTGCATGATAGAGAAGCGGTAGGGATCCAATGGACCTTTTTTCTTTTCCCTCCTGTTTTCTCTCTCTTCGCCTCAGATTTCATGCCAACACTTTTAAAAATCAAATGTGCCCTGTTAATTTGTAATTGTATCAAATTTGGTCATCGTTCTTTTAATTGCTATTTGTTTTGGTTTTAATGCTTTTTTGAAGTTGATTTTTTATTTGAATTTTATCATTTGACATTTGATTTGATTTGATTTTTATATCTAATTTGAATTTTATTCTTTAGATTGCTGTTTTTTTTTCTTGATTTTTCTTCAATTTCATCACTTATGATTTTATTTTATTTAATTTTTATGTTCAATTTGGTCCTTATTTTTTTGATTGATATTTATTTATTTTATTTTTTATTCTAGTCCCTTTTTTTCATTTAGTTTTTATACCAAATTTTGTCCTCATTGTTTTGTTTTGTTTTTTTTTAAAATTTTTTTTGGATGATTAAGAATTTTGCTTTGTGATTTTTTCTTGTATGTCTTCTATAAGGTAATCCTTGTATCATGACTCGGGTCACGAGTTTTAAATATTAGCCAAATTTAACTTCGGTTTTTTTAATCTATTTTTTTAAAAAAATTAATTGTTTTTTCAATTTCATCATTGAAAATTAGATTATTAGGCCTTGATCTTTGTAATTTTATCCACTTTTTTTATTGTGGGTTTATCCCAATTTCATATCCCGAGTCACGGGTTAGTTGAGTTAACATGGGTTGACTTGTATTTTTGTTAATTTAACTTCGGTTTTTTTTTTAATGATGAAATTATTAGCCCAATTTAACTTCGGTTTTTTTTAATCTATTTTTTTTTTAAAAAAATTGATTGTTTTTTCAATTTCATCATCAAAATTAGATTATTAGGCCTTAAGCTTTGTAATTTTATCCACTTTTCTTACTTTGGGTTTATCCCAATTTCATATCCCGAGTCACAGGTTAGTTGAGTTAACATGGGTTGACTTGTGTTTTTTTTCAATATTTTTTAAATTGATTTTTTTCCTTTTTGATTTTCATCATTTAGTTTATTTGAGAGTTGACCTTTATTGTTTTATTTAATTTTTTACGGGTGGGGTTTTCCTGGTCTCATGACGAGACCTTGAATTTGACATGCTGACAAAAGTCATGTTTTTTTATCCTTTTTAAAATTGATTTTTTTTCCAGATTGTTCTTCGACATTTGCTTTGCTGATAATTGAGCTTCAAATTTCTTTTATTTTCTTTTTATGACGTTATCTCGTTCCCATTAAAGATTCGTTTTGTTACCGAATAAGATCGTTGTGACATTTTAAAAATATTTAAAGGGTATCTTTTTATTATATTGGCAAACATTTATTTTTTTTTCTAGTAATTCATCAGAAGTTTTAGTCATATTATTAAATTAACAAAAATCATTGAACCCATTAGAATCAATGACTAAGGTTCTAGATTTTTCATGCTCCTTTATAAATGTTATTATCGTCTAAGTATTTTTTTATTATGTTAGGAATAATTTAACCTAGACTGCAACGTAGCACATGCCACATATCTAATAAGACCTAAAACATGTGGTTTTTTTCACTATAGCAAATTCATTGTACAAACACTATCTATTTTCTTGAATTTCATAGTGGATTGGAGCATTGCCAATCTTTTTGTTTTGATCATGAACTATTTTTCCCTCTTACATTGCATCATGTCTAAACTAATGAAAAATTTCTTATAATTTTCTATAGAAAGACTTAATTACAAAAAAAAGAGGATCAAAATGTAGAACATAGAGAAACCAAGTGGTTAAGAAGAAATTGTTATGAAAAAGTTCACTTTGGTCCATCTATTTTTTTTTGGATTCATTTTCAATCCCTTTAGTTTTTAAAATTTTATTTTTGGTCTAAAACTTCATTTTATTTATTTTTAGTCCCTAGGTTTGAGAGATGAGAGATAAAGTCATAAAAAAATAGGAGCTGAGAAATAAAGTTGTCGGTTGGCTTGATTTTGGCAAAAAAAATAATCGATCTTGATGTCAACATGTGTCTTTTTAAAAAAAACAGATCGAGATCGGGACTTAGGAAGTTTTTGAAAATCAGGTTGATTTTTCATTCTTTTAATCAATTCAATGCCAATTTAAGACCATAAATGAGTTTATTAACAAAAACTCTAAACCCGTCAGAGTTTAACTATAGCTCAAGACACATTATTATGGATTACTAAAGTAAAATTACCATGTTGCCCTTAAGTGGAAAAAGATGAAGCCTTAAGGGCAGTGATGTTTTACTCCTTTTCATTGGCCCATTGGTCACTAAAAGATTCTATGAGGGTATTTATGTCTTTTTAAAAATTTAAGCACAGTAAAAATATGCTTTTACCCCCAAAGTTAATAAAATTTAAAATTGTTCGCCAAAGTCTTTTTTGACTTGCCGTAAGCTTCTTAACATGAAAAATACTTATTTGCCCCATGGTCAAAAAATTATTAGGCTGCTGAATAAGAGTTTTTCAGGGTTTTCAAATATATGTGTACAGTGAAAGTATATCTTTAACTTCGAAAAAAACTAAAGATAAGCTTTGCATTTGGGAGTATTTTTGTACTTTCACATGAGTATTTTGTGTAATTGCTAGAGTCATGGGGGACATTTTAGTATTTTTGTATTTTTTTTTTAAAAGGAGAAAAGTTATTGGCACGTGTTCAACATGCACTAGTGAGTAGGTGGCGTCTGCAACATGCACACGATGCGTGTGACGTTACCTGGTGGCCAAAACCGGCCTTCCACTGTCTCCATTGATGCTCCACCATGTCCTTTTTCATGTGGTGTGGCGGGTGACAACTTATAGTGGTCAAATTGTCGCCAATGGTCATTTGATATTTTGCCTCATTCTTTTCTCTATCCTGACAGATAATGTACAACATTTTCCTCTTCGTTTCTCACTTTTCAATTTTAGTCTTCATTCTCTTAATTTCTTCTTTTGTTCGTTTTCAATTTATACAAGATTTTTTCTTTTCAATTTAGTCCTTCAATTACAATTTCTTATGTGTTTTTTTTTTAATTTGAGTCCTCATTCTTTTAATTTCATATTTTGTTCTTATTCCTTTTATATAATTTTTTTTCTTTCAATTTAGTCCTTAAATTGCAATTTCTCATATGTTTTATTTTTCATTTCGGTACTCATTTTTTTATATATATTTAATTTTTTTGTTTAGCACTTTTGTTGAAGTTTTTTTTCTTTTAATTTCATCATTCAACTAATTTTTTTTGTTGTTTTATTTTTTTTAGTTTGATCCTTATTCTTTTGATTTGTTTTTCCTTTTATTAAAGCTATTTTTCAATTCAATTTAACCCTCCAATTGAAAATTTGTATCCCTCTAATTAATTTTTTTTACCTTTATTTTTTTAGATCTTTTTGTGTAGTTGATTTTTATTCATAGTTTCATCTTTCGATATTTAATTTGTTAGGGATTTAGCTTTGTATGATCTTATCGTTATGCGTTAGTTTTTTTAATAATATTTTTGAGATTATAATCAAGTTTTTTCTATGGGTTTTATTGGTGTCATGACCTAGGCCACCATTTTACATGCTTTTTTGAATATAATTTTTGTTGTTGTTGTTTTGTTTCCATTTGATTTTTCAAGATATTAATCTAATTCATCTATAATGTTTTTCTATACAAATGAAGTTTATTTTTTAAAATAAAAAAATTTATTTTTAAATAATATTGCTGATTTGTTCGACCTTGCGTAATATTATTTGTGGCGTGAATTTATTCAATCAATTTCATTTGTATTTATCCTTTAAGTCATGAGTTTTTGGGGTTGTGGATTTATGTTTTATTGATTTAAATAAATAAGTTCAGCAAACACAATCGAGTGAATGTGTCATTTTATGTGATTGAATATCTTGATCTTCATTCATCTATGATTTTCTTTAGTTTTTTTCTTGGTTATTATTAACGACCTTTTTTTATTTACATAGATAATTATCAATTCATTTAATTAGATGCCCATATAGGCTTTTCAATTTATACTTTGATTTTTTATGTAAAAAAAACACTTTGAAGAAGCCTACATACTCAGTACTTTTTTAAATATTTTATAACTATAGTTTTGAAACCCGGCTCGGCCGCCTTGAGGTTGGAACCGGGCCGGGTTGAAGAAAAAATAGAGGAAAGAAAAACCCGGTGTGACCCGGTCAAAAACTCGGTTGCAACCCGTTGATTTTTGTTTTTTGTTTTTACTAAAACGACGTCGTTTTGATTTAAAAAAAAATAAATTGACCTGGACGACCCGATGACCCGGTCAAAACCCAGAATCCGGGCCTTAGATTGGGCTGGCCATCAAGCTAGGTCTAAAAACTATGTTTATAATCCACGGTGAAATACGGGTTAAATGGCTAGTTAAGATCTATATGGTGTTCTTTAGGCATTTTCATGTACAAAAGGGTTTTAAAATAGGATTTTTAGGTTATGAAAATCGATATCTCTACTTTTGATCATTGAGGTGGCTGAAATCGAACTATAGATGACACACGTTGTTTGGTTTTTTTAAGGCCCAACTTAGAAAAAAATAATTATGGGCAGGCTTATTGGCTTGCATTTTTTTTTAAGGCTAAAAGCAGGGCAATTAGGCCTAGACTCTCAAGATCTTTTTTAAAGTCTCTTATTTATCTTTTTTTTTAATTTTATTAAATCTCATTTAATTAGAATAATTACAATTGTTTTCTTAGAAATTATCCTATTAAATATCATTTAATTTTAGATTTCTTTTCAAATGAGATTATGATATATTTTATAATATTAGCGGGCTCCCTTCTTTTACAACCCTTCATAATTGTTTTTTTTCTTAAAGTTAAATAAAAAATAATTATGTTTATATATATATTAGATGATGGGGTTTACTTGAAAGGAACCATTTTTTATTCTTATTTCAAAACCTCTACATTTTTTTTTTAATTCTAATTGCTTATGATTTTTATGAGACTAAGAACCTAGGAAAAAGTATATTTTTTTTATTGAAAAAAACATAATAAAAATGAATGAATTATACTAGAAAATTATTTTTTTTTTCAATGGAGTGAAAATAATTATTTTCGTTACAAGAAATAATTTAATTGCTATATAATTAAATAATTTTTTTTTTGAAAAGCTCCGTACATAATGCAATTAAATATCTTAATATGCAAATTTATTTTAATTTTAAACTTAATCTTTGGTTAGCATTTAATATTTATAGATTCATATAATTACATAATCTTTTTTAAAAAAATTATTTTATCAATCCCTACATTTTTTATTGAGTTGACAACAAAATTTTATTCTAACCCGCAACGCTTGTAACAAGTGCTTTGCTAAACCTAGTAGTGTGAACATCTTGTTTCTTGAGATCATTAGGTCAAGTCCTTCCGCCTGCCTCCGTGTTACTGTAGCTGGCCAGGCATTGACCAGGCTCGTGGACAATATGGGCCGTGCCTGACAATGGCCTTACTGTGCTGGGCTCAGGCCGCCCATGGGCTATCCGGCCCAATTGAATACTCTACTGTGGCACATGATGAACAAATGCAATCAGTTTATTCTCCCATGGAGCACATTAGTTAGAATAATCATGAACAGCCTCCCATTTTTTCATTCATTCATCCATCAAACAAAACCATATATTTTTTTTTTAAGTGAAAAGGATAATCATGCATATAATTCTAAATAGAAGATAAATATTCAAACACTAGTGTCATGGTGATCATGACCATCCTCTGTAACTTGCCAGTAGAACATCCAGTACACACAATATTAAACAACTCAAAACCACTAGCATGCATTTTGATAACAATAACAAGAATGCTTACCAACAATTCTGAAATGACAAGCCATATGAGTACAAGGAATATTCCAAGCAAGATGGCCATCTTGTAAATTAGCCTACAACATTCAAAACAAAAGGTGACTCAAACTCTTTGAATTGTCTATAGTAGGAGCATGATACAAATCCCAGATAGTGAACAGGTCAGCTCAAGAACATAAAATGCATGATAAGCAACCAACCATGGACCATTCCCCTATGGATCAATCTAATAGAAATACATTGAGACAGTCTAAGCAACTAAGTCTGAAAGAACTACCGCCAATCTTTGCCAAACGATGAAGGAAACAAAAAATCATCAAATCAATTTTAAAAGTGAAGGATTATATAATTGTTTTGTTAACAGGAAATAATAAAAGAGTCAGTTGGTAATAACATAGACTTTACGAGAGCTTTATTATGAACCAAGTCTACTATAACACTAACAAAGAGCGATCGTTCTCCTGGCTGTAAGTGCCAAACTCAGAGTAAAGCCATCATAATTCAAAGAAAAGCATGCATCTTGCTGAACACTTACCAAAATACCATGTGAACGAGAAATCAGTCACAAACTGGTGATCCATATTCCCTTAAACCCACCAAAATAATATCTTGTACGACAAACCAATCTCCAAATACCAATTCCAAAAGTGCACACATTCTATCACATCTGCATCATTGCCATGTTATTCACCTAAATTCAACACTTGCATGCTAATTAACACAAAAAACACAAAGGGACTAAACACAACACATTAGTCAAAACAGTGGCTGATTTACTTTAAAAGCTTGTACATACTGTTGGATATCCATTTTCATGGAGATACATGAAATTTAAGAGCCTACCCTACTAACCCAATAACAAAAATAAGGTACAAAAACAAGAGATTAAGAAAACCACATAGTAAATCATCCCATGTGTGCAATATTAATGTGGCAATGATCAAGTATCTACCTCAAAATCTCTCAATTTCTTGACACGCCATCTTCTTTGATCTCAAAATTAATTACAACTCGAACTCATCTTCTAGCTTCAAAGACTCAGCCGCAGCCTCTTCCTCTTCATCATCCACAACAAAATATGGATTATGTGCTTCCGGCTTAAACTTGTACCCAGTAAAAAAATAAAACGCCAACGTAGCCAATTCTCCAGCCACCACGCTCGTCCACAAATACTTATATGAAGTAATGGTCTCCAAAGCATAAACCACAACCCTAGTAAAGTAAATATAACAGATCACCACAATATAAATACTGCCTAAACAAAGTCAACTTCATCAAATTCACGGCTGCCTTCCCATCTGTCCTCGCAGCTTCCCTCAAATTCTTAATCGACCAAACAATTGGAAACAAAACCGCACAACAACAGACAACATCAACCAACAAAAAACACTTGTTTCCAAGTAATCCAATCCTGCCCATACGGCCCAGTCTCATCAATCACAACTTGGGCAATATTGGCAACAACCTGTAAGGGAATCACAATCATCAAAACCTTCTTTTCTTTACCTTGTAAGTATGGTTTCAAGAACGACCACCCGGTACCAATCAGAACAATCAAAGTAAACAACGTGATTCCCTTCAGAAAACTAAAAATGTAAAACAAAACATCCCATCCATGAGCATAACCTGTTCTCTTAATATAGCTCTTGTCCTCAGCTTCGCACAACAAATTCATTGTCTTTAAAATGACCACAGCAAGCATGAAGAAATGAATTCTATAAACAGTAAGTCGTTTCTTATATAAAACATAAATCCAAACCCCCAGCTAAACCGAAATAAATCAGCGACAATAAGTAATAAACCCGCGGCAGCATAGTTTTGCCTGCTGATAAATAGTCACGAGCTTTACCGCCTTTATCGAGATTATACATCGCCGACTTGACGTCCATGGAGACTTTCAGCGACGTCAAGCAATTGGCGAACACAAGCGTGTACTGATCGGCATCGTTATGGGTGAGCGTTTTGGAGAGGCTAGTTTGGTCTTTTACGAGTTCGTTGAAAGTGAAAACGGGTTTGATAAGATCCGATTGAAGAGCGCACGTGATTTCACCATCTTCGAGTTGGTTAATAACGTGAAGCCAGGAATCACGAGTGCAGAGGAAGAATCCGATTTTTTGATCGGTCAAGATCGGGGTTAGGGTTTGAGAGGTGGATGTTTGTGACGTTGAGTTCGAGTCGGCCGAAGTGGGTGAACCCGAATTCGTCGAAAGGGATAATTTGACGGTCGTCGGATCGGATCTCGGAGAAATGGATCTCGGCGAGGGAGAAGGAGAGTAGAAGAGAAGTGAAGAGGGAGAAGAGGAGGAAGCGAGAAGCCATGGATCTGAGAAAGAGGGGATTAGATTGGAGTTTGATTATGATTTTGATCTGTGTTTTATGATGGTTGGCGTTGGTTGAAGGAGAGAATATATTTCTATTTTTTATATTTTATTTTATTGTGTCTGTTGCTATTTCTTGTTGTTCGGTATTTTGGTGGAAAGTCAAGAATATTCTTCATTTAAAAATATATTAAATAATTATTTTAAGATTTTTTTTTTAATTTTATATTAACACACAAAAAACATAGTAAAATATTAAAAAAATATTTTAGAAATTCTTAAAAAATTCAATTTTTTTTACTAAAATTAATATAATTTATATGTTTTGAATCGTTTTAATGTGCTGATATCAGAAATATCATTGACATATTTTCAGCATGAAAAATTATTTGAAAAACAACCGCTACTATACTGTAAAATACACTTTTAAAATGACAAAATATATATATATATATATATATATATA